>VXAX01001390.1:974065-1137422 GCA_013399835.1 Leptocoma aspasia | reverse complement strand
TTTTTTTTTTTTTTTGTCCTTTGGACAGGATTTTTGTCTAAATAATTTTTGAGCAACAATACAAACTCTTGATTCTTTTAGGTCTGCAGTGATGTCAAGACATTGCTCTGATTGCTACAATGAGTATCAAGATTCAAATAATAACTGCATTGGTAGGAAGGCACGACAAGTTGAAAGTTACAAAGAAGTCTTTGAAAAATTTTAATAAGTCACATTAATGACAAGCACTACAGGTAACAGGAACTATTAAAAGAAATTAGAGAAAAGGAATAATGTATCTACTACTTAGGAGAGCCTAACCATTAGGGATATGAGGCAACTGGTTGTGAGGTGCACAAAATTTTTACCCAGATCTCTCTTAGAGACATATTTTAGTGAGGGCATATATTTCTGTATTCCACAGACACTGGCATAAAAGAAACAATGCTAAAAGGAGGCTGAGCAGGTAAATTAAAGAAGGAAGGCAATATTGTCATTTAGACATAGAGTTGCCAGTGACACAATGTCTCACACACCCACTGCTCCCAACACCTGCTCGTGTGCATCTGGAGACCTCTGACTTCAGACAAGGGACAGGGATCAGAGTGACTGCTCAGTCCTTGCTTGGCCTGGCATTCCAGGCTATCTCCACACCCTGTCATAGCCATGTTTCTAAAAGACTGTCTGCCAGAAGCACCAACAAAAGTAGGCAGAGTTTTGGAAATAACCTTCTTTACTACATTTCTCCAATTACTGTGCCCATTTCTCTTGACACCACTGCAGGTGTGACTTGAAGAGTGTGAACCCCTGGGTGCTCCCCTGGCCCCTGCCCTGGGCTCTGAACAAACACACAGCACAGGAAGGCAAGTTTTGCCTCAAATATCTCACATCTTCTACACAGGCAAGTAAGGGACAGGTGATTGTCATTGTCCCCTACAGGGAAAATGACTGATAATGAAATAAAATCCCAGACTATCTTAGATATGTATCAGAAAGACACAGGAAAACACAACTGTGGAGCAGGACTTTACATAGTCAGTTAAGTCAAATTTTTTAGAAAAGAACAAATACAGTTTCAAATACATGCCAGAAAATGAATATGCATACTCAAATTATGTAACTCTATCAACATAATGGTTTCCATTCACATCAACATTTATGTTGATGTTGGTTTCCAAATTTGGATTGGAAGCGGAACCACAGACCGTCTTCAAAAAAAATTCGTGAAACAATTTGCAAATGCAATTATTATAATTTTTTAGAATGACAGAATGTTGACTATTTAGAAACATCTCCACAGAAGCATTAAACCCTGGAATTTTTCAGATCTCTCTGATCATTGTAACTTTCTAAAAATTGTGGCAACTACGATTAGCATTTTGTTGGTGTTCAGTGACTTAAGTGGAAATTTATTTTGTTACAAAACACTAACAGATTGTCATTCCTTATATTCTTGTTTTCAGATTTAAGTAGTGCTTGGGTGTTGTTTACAATATAAATATTTTTTTTCAGCAGGGCAATCATCATTATCATAGCCTTAATTCTATTTTGCAGGACAAGAAACAAAGCGAAATAATTTCAGTTTTGTAGACCAATTAAAGCAGCTGGTTTAACAATGAGAGCTTTCACTAAAAATATGTACATTTACATGTACTTAGCCCATTCTGCTTGGACAGTAAATCTACATCATTGTCAAGATTTTGCATGTATTACTATGAATGATATGTTAATAACTTAAAGATCCAAAGCATTATAACTGCCTCTCACTAAAAAAGTCTTACTCTAATTGAAGTAATCTACAGGAAACAGCTATAGAATATAAATTTCCTGGGAGAAATTAATGGGATTCTAAGAAGAGGCTATTTCACACACACAGTGGTTGTTTCATAGGTATTTGATGGGCAGGCTTTAGGAAAAGTCAGCATCCCTCAGTTAATAGAAAAGGGAAATACAGCCTTTCACTCTAATACAGCGGCCTGCTGAAAATTCTCAACATAAGAAATTTTTACATAGCAAGGTGTTTTACCATTTTAGATTGTCTTTCATTACCAAGATTGTCAAAGTATGGCAAATTAAAAAATTTGATGTTCAATGGGACATTCCAAAAGGATTTAAAAATGCAGAAATATTTCAGCTTTGCCGATAAATTGTAAACACCTCTGAACATTAGAGAAACCAAAATACTGTGTTTTAATTGACAACAGTGTTTCCAATTTGTTTTATGCACCATCAAAATTCCCTGAAAAGAGCAATTTAGTGGCTAGCTGGTTTTGGTTTTGTGCATATACCATGTGCTCAACTGTATTTTATTTATTATAGCTAAAGTCAGTTGATTCCTGAAAATGGCACTGAGGAAAATTTAAATGGATGCCTAAGAGAAAAAAGTAAGGACACACACAAACACAGAGATACTTTCCTGCTATAACTTCCTAGTCTGCAGCAATTCACATGTCAGGGATTTCCTGAGTTAGAGGTAATACCAACGTGTTTAATAGTTCTTCACAGGTTTTTCATCCATGAATTTATTTGAATGAACACTCTTTGAATAAAGGCAATTTTTGGAACAAAGATAATTTTGTTAGGAGTGTCCTAAGGTGAAATTTGCCATTGTATACATACACACTTTTTGTGTGTATGTATTAAAATCCTATTCCTTGTTTTGAGCATGGATCATAAAGGAGAACACAAGCCCAACTGCACTTCTGATAATATGACATGCTAAAATAGAATTTGCTATGTGCACTTTTGTCCATCCAGATTAAGGTTTTTATTAGGAGCTTTTTTATTTGTTTTGAGAGGACTTGACCTGGGGTGGAGTATAATTTTTCCATTCCATACCTGTGCTACATTCAAAAATTTTTGGTAAAAAACATCACCCAAAGCTAGCTCAGATTTTACAGAAACAGCAATTTTCATTGCCCAGCTATAAATTCCCCACCCACTCCATCAGGTGCAAAACATCATAGATTCTACACACTAGATCAGATGCACTAAAATGGTCACAATTCAGCTATAGTGTATTTTTCAGGACAGGTCTTCTAGGTTTGTCCTCATACCAACACTAGTAGAACCAAACATCACTCCACCTTCCCTGGAATGTCCAAAATGTTTTAAATGTGTTTCTTGTTGCCACTTGGCTATCTTCAAAGCATGACAGCCCCATAATCTATGTGTCCTTTTTGATGCATATAAAAGAATAATCCCTTAGATTTTTTAGTGGCTGGGCAAAATTTAATCCCAAGGATCAAGCAGCTAATAACAGGAGCAGGCAAGCCTGGCTTCCTTGCTACAACCCTATATTAGAGGTGTCATCCCCACATTGCTACCTCAGCCCAAAGCTTCTTGCTCCTCTCAGAGTCCTCCAAACTACCAACAGAAGAACAGATCTAGAGACAAAAATATCAATTTATCTTTGCAGTGAACAAGAAGACTTGGTTACACTTCTGAGATACTGAGCAGCTTGTGATCAGGGCGTTTTTCTATCTCCACACGTACTTAAACTTATTTCCAGCTATGAAAACATTTAACATCAAGGATTCAACTAGTGTACAAACAGCTTTT
The DNA here is from genome assembly GCA_013399835.1 of Leptocoma aspasia. Taxonomy (NCBI): domain Eukaryota; kingdom Metazoa; phylum Chordata; class Aves; order Passeriformes; family Nectariniidae; genus Leptocoma; species Leptocoma aspasia. The sequence continues at coordinate 1,133,882 of VXAX01001390.1, read as the reverse complement.
GATGTGTTTAGCAATAGATTTCAAAACAATGACATTGCACTCACAGCCTCTTGCAGCACAGTTAAGTTCCCTAGTGGTTCAGTGCCAGCTTTCTGCCCTCAAAGTTAATGTCCTCTACTTTTTTTCCCCAAGCAAAATTTTGCACAAAACATATACTCTGCCAGAACCGGGACACTGCCAGCCAGAATGGAAAGTCTGTGCATGTCATATAAAATATTTATAAAATGTGGTCTTTGTGAAGAAAATTCCTTCTCATTTCAACCACTTTGATGCTAGCTTGGAATTGCAAGAATGAGGGTTAGTTTTTGACTTTCAAGATAATTTTGGCTTTTGCAACCCTCTCTTTAGCCATTTTGGATACATACTGCACAATGCAGAGCCATCTGGTGAAACTGAATTTCTCTTAACTACGTGAGGGATCTATCTCTGCTAATTAGCTAGCTGCAAAGGTCAGTTAGCTCATACCTTGTTAACAAAGCAAGTTTGCTTCCACTACCAAGGTAACTTGGTTCATGTTACAGCTGATAGTTAATCAGAACGGTACCCTTCTTTCCATGCTGTTTTGGTCTGCTTCTAGCCCTTTCTATGGTTATACATTGCCTGAGGTTACCTGAATATTTTTTGATAATTATCTTGCCAGTCTAAGGGGGTTTTTAAAATGTCTGTGTCATTGGGCCTTTTGGACTTGTTTATTCATGTAAAAAGAAGTCCAACCCTCCTTGATCCAGCCATCTAACCTATGAATTTCACAAAGATATTTCTCTACTTTTGCCCTTCAGAGACAGCTTTCATTGCTCCATGAACTCAAATGAGGTCCCAAACATAAGCTGTTATAAATCATGGTGCTCTTCTACAATTTTCACTTCACTCAGTGTGACTTTTTTAATCTTTCTAAAGACAGTTTCCAAAAACATTAAGTGGTAGTTTTCATAACAAATTCTTGGTGCTTAATTTTATAATTGCTGGATAGTGACACAGAGCTCAAACTCCCTTGGTGAAAACAGTGGCCTTAAATTTATCATAAGGATCTTCTTATAACAAGATGTTTTCTCCTTTCACTTAAATGCAAGAATAAAATGAAAAACTATAGATGCATTAATAAAACATGCCTAGACTCCAAAATTTCCACTAATAGCAATACAGCACTGACATGTAACATGAAAAATGAAAATAACTTCATGAAGAAATAAAAAACAACCCCAGAAGTCAGCAGTTTGCTGCCTTGCACATCAAAGCCCCTGTCTGAGGGCCTTCAGGGTGACGTAGTGCAGCAGGCACTGCTCAGCTCCCCTCCAATTAGCCACCAAGAAAATAAAGACATTTCAGGGCAGCATTTAGGCCAAGAAAGAGCCTCTTTTCTGGTACCAGCCCTTAAAATATTGTAGGACTGTCCTTGAACAGCTGATGACTCCTATATCTATATTCACCAGTCTTTCTGTACTTGCTTCCAGAAAACAGTGTTGGGTTCCTTCCAGGCTTTTTCTCATACAGAGAAGAGCCATCACACTCCATTTCCCACAACCTAATTTAAAGTGAGGAAAGCTGAAGTGTCACAGTAAAATAGTAACTGACCTTGTTTACCCAAGATCATATTTTGATTCAGTATTAAAGTACCCCATAAATAAGCTCTTTCCTACACAGTCTTAGACGAGTGTGTATCTCAGTAATGTACTCCAAGAATATTTATATGCCCAAGTGAAATAAATATATATATTTATATATATGTATTTCTAGATTTTTAGACCAAACTCAGCAAGGCAGACATTCTTCTACAGTTTTCTACCATTTCTATCCTTTTCCTGTAGACTATAAAAGAAGCCAGATAGCTCAATTTCCTTTGCCTTTAGATAAATATATACAGGGTATTTTAGTCTTGGTTTATATGGAGTATTGAACCAATTCAACGTTCCATGTTGCAAAAAGAGCAGATGTGCAGCCCTTTTAAAAGGTAGCAGTGTCACTGATTCCTTAGAGCATGTTCTGGGTTTGGCTGGGATAGAGTTAATTTCCTTCATTGTGGCTGGTGTGGGGCTGTGTTTTGGACTTGTGATGGAAACAGTGTTGATAACACAGGGATGTTTTTGTAATCACTGAGCAGTGATCAGAGAGTCAGGGCCTTTTGTGTCTCTTACATGAGCCCACCAGTGAGTAGGCTAGGAATGCACAAGGACTTGGGAGCTGATCCCAGCTAACCAAAGGGATATCCCAGATCATATGGAGTCATGCTCAACCTATACAGCTGGGGGAAGAATGCAGGAGGGAAGGATGTTCAGAGTGATGACATTTGTCTTCCCAAGTCACCTTTACACATGATGAAGCCCTGCTTTCCTGGGAGTTCTGAACACCTGCCTGCCTATGGGAAGCAGTGAAAGGATTTTTTGGTTTGTTTTACTTGTGTTTTTCTTACCTATAACTGTCTTTATCTCAGCCACAATTTTTCTCACTTTTACCCTTCTGATTCTCTCCCCCATCCCAGTGGTTGGGGGGCAAGCAAGCATCTGTGTGGTGCTTGGACACCAGCTGGGGTTAAACCATGACAGTGTGTTTTCCTAGTATTGTCATCATTAATTCTAAAAAACTGATTTAATGAAACCAGTTGTTTAAGTATTGACTATTCGAGAAAAGAGGAACCTTCTCGTAAAGTATAAAAAAATGTTGATATTACATAAAAATTTACATGCAGTAATTCACTATTAGTGTCACCTCTTCTGTCCAGTCTCATTGTTTTCCTTATAAATGGTATAGCTTGAATTGTAAAAACTAGGTTGCTTATACACTAAGCCATGGCAGAAAACAAATTTAAGTGTCCATACCCTCCTCCTGTAGATGTCCTACTCAGAAACATCAGCTATTGAAATAATAGCCTTTTGAAAGGTAAAGTCAGTGGAATGGACTTTTTGTTAGAACTTTTATCAGAAAGTCTAAATTGTACCACATAAGAACAGGATACAGTACAAAGTATTTGTTCACAGAAGTAGAAAATAAATGTGTCATAATTTCCAGTGGCTGTTATTTTCTGGCTCATCCTTCAGAATGACGTAACTCCTCTTTTAAATAGGGTGAACTCTGGCAAATACCATTTTCTGCTTAGTCTGTTTCCTCATGTCAGAGTTCAGCTGTCATGAAGATGATTTGTCTTCCTGTGATTCATCAAATCATTATGATTTTTTGTATTGTTTTTCCTATTGATCCCTATTATTGAAATCTTAATAACTATATGGAGAGTGTTCTTCAATGGACCATCAATGGCCTAGCAAGCTCTCTTCCTCTCTTCTATATGGAATGAGTCAGGAAGTAAGCTGCAGTCACCAACCTGTTTGCCTTATTTGCAATTTTATTTTATTTCTAAGCCACATTACTGTGGATTTCCCTCGTTTAAAAAATTCTGATCTTTTTGTACATTATGTTAAATATGACAGATTATTCAGGTGTTGAGGGTCTTCCCTCGAAGAAGATTCTTTAAAAGTCAGCCACCAGGTGAGTCCTATTTAACTATTATTCCTATAGTCTCAGAAGAACTTAAATTCCCAAATATTAGCACTTTTGATTTTCAGCCAGGTTACAGGCTTTATTTCTGTCTTCCAGAAGGTAAAACAAGAGGTGATAACAACAGGAAGACCCTCCCTTACTATATATACCTCAACAGCACTGAAATAAACACATCTTGGGTAGAATTATTTGCTACAGTTGTATTGCTGTTGTTCAATGAAAAATATGTAAGCTTCAGGATGAGATAAACACACTAAATCAAATTTTGCTTCTTTATCTCCCCAATACTTTCCTTCTCTCTTCCCTAAATCAAAAATGACAAATCTGTTATCTTTAACAGGAATTGTCAAACAATTTGTACAGGACAGGAAACACCGCACCTCTATATGCTTACACAAAAAGAATATCTGTAAAAATAGGATCTCAGGATATTTTATTTGTTTTTTAGGGGTGACATTTATGTTAATGAAAGAAAGTTGTAGGCCCTGGTGCTGGTGTATCTGCTACATATGGCAGCAGCAGTGCAGACGCTATAGCTGAAAGACTTGCACAGATCTGGGGTTCCTCTTTCTCTGCCCTAAGCAGCTGCTTTCACTCACCTTTAGGTGCCCTACAGAGCTTTAACCAACAGATACAATTCCTGTTGTAGAATGCAATTCATGTTTTCACATTCTGCATTTCTGAGATTTGCTACTTTGTTATGAAGTGTTCATATTTTCTACACTCTTGGTCTTTTTTGGTGTCTGTTTTTCATTCACTGACACTGCATCTTGTTGAATGCATCAAATCAGGTTAGGTTCTCAACCTGGGAAATGCAGCTCCAGTCCCAGCTGACACCATCCCATCAACATCCTAGTTAGAAAATTACCTTGTCAGCAAGGCAAACACCAGATTTTTAATACAGCACTAATCATCAGCTAAGTCAAAAACATGAGCTGGATTAAATATTATCAAAATTCACAGAATAGCCCCCAGCTTCTATTTTCTTCTCCTCTGCCTCCCTTAGCCAGTCCAAATGTCCTCACAGCCTGGATTTCAGCACATGGAACATTCAATACACTTTTGATTAATTCCTCTAAATGTCCAGCTTTTCTGCTTCAGTATTCTCAAATATTCCCGCTCGCAAGAAAACCAAATTTATAACATGAGGGGATGCTTCATATTTCTGGCACATGCAGTTGTGCAGATGTTATTCCTTAAGGAAGACTATCTTGATTGCCTCTGTGAATAATGGCTATGAGATGGCAAGGAGCCAACAGTTCTCTTAGAGCAGAAAGTATAAAACCACTCTCCTACTGAAAGAAGGCCCCCAGTAGGATAATATATTATTACGCATGATTCAAATTACAGGATCTGCAGCAGGGGAGCCAGTGGCTGAATCAGGACAGCCGCACGCAGAATACTGATGATGGGATGATGGAATGCATCATGCATTGAAAGAGCTATGGTTTAGTGCTTAAATCCTCTGTATTTTCAAAGTGACTAGAAGGATCAATATATAACTGAAGCACCGTAAACAACTATAGATTATTGTGTGTGAGGAGAAAAGAAGTTACCATGTTGTAACAAAAATTCTATTTCTTTAAATAAATTTAAGCTACTTCTTTAAATAAAATTTTGCTCTACGAAAGACTTGACCTCTTGAAGCCCACTAGCAACAGATATAGCTTTAATTTAATAACACAATATTGAATTTGTCTCATATCTGATTCTGTTTCGGCTATTAGAATACTGAAGAGCAAAACCTTGCCTCATTAGATTATGCAGTCTGAAATCTCTGCATTCCACAGTATCCTGGGCTGGTTTTAAATTGTTCGCACGACAAATTACTTTACCCACAAAGAACTAAATCCAAATGTTCAACACAATGTTGGCTTGCCCAAATGTTTTCCACTTATAATTGAACACATCTCAAGAAAATGTGCATGTTTATTATTTAAAACAAAACAAAACAAAACAAAACAAAACACCCAAACCCCCCACACCAAACCTATTTCCTAATATGAAAAGCTGGCTAGATAAGAGTTTTTTCAACGTAAGATCTAATCTTTTCTGTGTAGATTAAGCACATTCTAAACAAAAATTCCATATTTCGCTTTGCTGCAACACACCCTGAAGCAGTATGCAAACTCTCCCTTGACTTCCTTTCATACTGGCTGTTGTATTCAGTTATTCTGGTAAATGGATGCAAATCAGGTGCATTGTGTCGAGGTGGAAGGAAGGGGGTGAAATTTGTTCAGAAATTATCTCAGTTCTATTCATTAATAAAATGACATCTTGACTGAAAGTGGTGAAGAATGAAATATAACAGTACTGAACTTTACTCAGTTGTAACAGATGCATGTAAGAACCTTTAGAGAAAGCCAGATATGTAAAACGGCCGCAGCGAAATAATTTCTGAAGCATTAGAATAAGTACTTAGACCGTGATGGCAGCTAAAGATGCAAACTCAATGCTGCAGCAACACCCTTTTTACCTTCCAAGACACTTAAAGGCAATCTCAGGCTATAACTGGAGGAAGCAGTACCACATTAGGTAAGGACTACAAGGAGACAAACATACATGAAAGAAAAATATATGCACAATATTAACAATTAAAGACACTTTTAAAGGTTTTTATGGGGCCAACAGAAAAAAAAAATGGAACAATGCCCATGGTTACCTGCAGAGACAGCACACAGTTAAAAAAAATCAAGAAATTGTAGCCATCGTTTTGCATAGCAATTCAATTTATGCTGGCAGAATAATTAATGGAGGACCTAATCTCTGTGAGGAAAAAAAAAAAAAGAAAAGAAAAAAGGCTATGTTAAACAAAGTTCATTACGGCATGATGTAAATGAGTTTCTCACCAGTGATGTCACTGATTGGCTGGGATGTAGAGCTGGTTTCGAACAGTGCAGCATGGCCGGATTGGCTGCTAGCTCTTCTGGTTACTGCCTGCTTGGGCAGCGGTCGAACCAGACTCTTTCTGTCTCTCTTGTTGTCGTTTGAAGCAAATCTTGTTCAGCCCAGCTGTGTCTCCATAGTAGTGGCACCCTAAGAGAGTCTCCCTCCTGCTTCCCACAGCTCATCTGTAAGGCGGTCGCTGCTGTGAAATACCAGCCTTTGGCACGGAGCCCAGACTGCGTTGTTAGATCCGTCTATAATACAGAAAAGAATTTTTTTTAAAGCAGTTCTTTCACCGAATTACATCCTAAGAAGGATTAATAAGCACTAAATTGCAACTGATTTGTGGACTTTTAAATTATGTAGCTAGCACACTTTCTGAAATAAAATATTATCTGGCTTGCAATAGTATAGCATCATTGGTTTGAAAAAAAAAAGAAAAAAGGAAAAAGAAAGGAAATAATCAAAGAATGGAAGAAAGAGAAGCAACAACTCTTCTTTGTTTACCTTGATTACAAAAAAAATAATTCTTCCTTTTTTCCCCTAGAACGGTAACTGATATCTTGGTGCTACGCAAGAATATTTTAAACTATCGCCAGTTTTCTATTTACATCCAAGTCATTATTTTCAGGTTAAGGCAAGGGATCTTAATTAGCATTCTCTTTAACTATGCAAACTGAGACAGGGCATGAAAGAAAAATGCTGTATGGAAGAGACAGAGACAGAGAGACAGAGGAAGAAGACAAAAAAAAAAAAAAAATCTGTGCAGCTTTTACAGTTCAGCTGTCTGACCCCCTGCAAAAAGAATGCAGTCATATCAACTTTGCCAGACAATGGAGTACCTACAGGCTTTCCTCTAGACAAGTCCTTTATAACCAGTCAGTATTATGTGCTGCAGACAGTGGCCAATCGCTAAGCTGCTTTCTACAGCAGTGACACAATAGGTGCACTGGCCACACTGTCCTCCTAGCCTCCGACAGCGGTGCAGGTTCATTTTTGTACGCTGGAATATGCATATGTCTTAAATGTTCCCACTGTATGGGAAAAAAACCCATCAGCCTAAGCTTGCTTTGTTTTGCTATAATTACATCAGCCTAATTACTGCAGCCGAGCCGCAGAGCCACTGCTCAGAGCGGCGCATAGGCATGCACGTCATATAAATATGCATGAGCACGCCTGCTTATTTAAATACAAAAATGCATCAATTGCTGGTGATGCCTTTTTGGTTTTGTTTTCTGCATGTCCTTCCTCCCCCCTCCAACACGCATTGCTGATAAACCAAGTGAGTTAAGGACGCCTAGCAAATGCGGTCACCATTTTCCTCCCTTTATTTATCCAAACTTTTATTCGTTCCGTTCTAATTGCAAGCATTCAGTAGGAACTAAAAAAGAGAAAGACAAAAAAATTCAAATGCAAATGAGTGTCAGTTAGTAAGGGAAGGGTATTGCAGACCTAGGGCATTTTTCTCCCTTGTCACTACCCATCAGAGAAAGCGCCTGTAAATGAATCTGCGAGCACTCCATCACAGCCAGGCATCAGATGCCCAGTTCCTATTAAAGCCCAATGATCCCCCAGCATGTGCACGCACCCAGCTTGTGTGTTTGGGTCCTCTGCAATTACTGCAGCTCTTGTAACTGTACCTGAATCCGCTCATATAGTCCAAAGATTAAATCATCACTATCCACGTATTAGCAGACATAATTGGGCACATTCTATAGTGGGAATCGCCATGCTAATTTTTCTGATTTTATGCATGGGATTTACATATTCATGAAGAGAATAGCTGTTATGACCACCGACAGAGCAACATGAAAAGAAAAGACACCATTCTTCAGCACACAGAGTATACACAACCTAGAGGGAAAAGATGCAGCATATGGCGACAAGGAGGAGAAGTTGTTTGGCTTTCGAGGGTTATTTTCTTTCCTATTTATAAATTCTGGGTAGACGGCTTACAAAAGCATGTAAGTATTCTGATCACGAAGGCAAAGTAAGTCTGTGTTATTAGTAATCAGCCACTGGTAGCTGAAATAAAATCATTTTCCACTTGGTGCCCAATGTTCTGCAAGTTTTGCCTTTGCATTACAGACCATTATGAGTTTAAGGATGCTTAGGACATATTCATCTAGGAGTGCACAAAAATATTGATGAATCAGAAGGGAATAGAAATTCCAGTTGATATTTTAAAAAATCCTTGATTTCCTATTTTAATGCCTACTTTGAATTAGGGAATGATACCTTTCCAGGGAAGCTGGTGTTCTTCGTTACCAGAGGTGTTTTTAACCCAACTTATTAGAGCTGCATGTTTTCCAAATCTGACAAAATATATCTGAGTGACTTTCAGATTCCATTGTTTTTAAAGAAAAAAAAAATCACTAGAGGAAACATAATTCAGGCAGAGTTGTAAATATAGTGCACCTTGATTTGTATAACAATTTCATATAAATAAACACATTATGCATACTGTAACCTTTTGTCCCTTTTATGCATTTAGTATAATAATTTCTTATATGTTTGTTTATCTCTTAGGTATCTGCCACTCAAAAGAGCCCAAATTTCCTTATAACAGCCAGATAACAATACCTACAGATGCCTGCTTTCCCCTACATCTTCCTACATTTGATAAAGATAATACTACAGATAGCAAGGTGAAAAAAAAATTAATTTTTACAAGGAAAATTTTAATGCAATGGCCATGTTTGTAAGGCCTGGTTGTAGATCATTTTTCACAAAATATTCCATTCAGTACCCCTCAAAAGAACAAAAAAGAAGGGTTTTTTATTTACATTTGTATACTATACATTTCTTTGAATTACAGCCGTTCAGTGTAGTCATGCAGCAACATTTTTGTAGTGACAGGAATTATATTGTATATTACATTGTAAAAAAAATTATTTAAAAGCTGATTGATATTTTATAATATATCATTTTTAATTCAAATAGAAATATTGACATTATATTTTAATATAAGCTCAAGAAATTGCTTTTGATTCTCTAAAGTAGATTTAAAAGAAATAAGCAAAAGAAGCACTAAAAAAAATACACTCCGCAACATTAACTAAAACATGTTTCTCCACCCCGACCACTGTTACTGCCTCTGTCAAAACAAAAAGCTATCAACAATAACCTTCCTTCTGTTTGTCTTTACCTAAAATTCAAACTTCAGCAACTGTAAATCTGTGAGCTAATTATTAATTTTCCCCTTTAGCACAAATGTCTGGGCTCTGACATCATATAGCACAAAAATAAGCTTCACTGCTAAAAGGGAAGCCTTTAGACAGCAGAATGGTGGTATAATTTTTAAGGTATGACCCTTTTAAAAAGCTTAGCATGGCCTCAAGTCAAGAACCCCACTCCATAATGTCAAGTACATTAGTGCTAATCTGAAGCTTTTGTTAGAGTATAATATCAGAAAACTTCAAGTATTCATAAAAGAATTTGAGGCAGGTTTCCTAAAGAAAATATGTAATTTTGTGTTCTGTGTTCACTGAGAGAGAAAAATTACTATGTTTCGTGTTTGTAGCAATGAACCCAACAAATTTCAAGTGCTCTATTGAAAAAAAATGAAATCACATACCTCTAAACATGGGCAGATTTCTGTCTTGTTTCATAATCTTTACTGTACTGATTTTTTTAACTCATCCTAGCAGAGGAAACAACAGTATAAATTAAGAAATTTCAGCAAAAATATTATCTGATTTGTTATATCTGGCATAAAATGAAATTTGAAAATTGTTTTAAAATACATCTATATTCAGAACAAGGTTTCTTATTGTAGAAAAGCATCACCTGTCACATCAGTTTTCTACCCCCTTTTATAATTTCAGTTGCTGTTTTCTTTACAAATGATCACTTTTTGCTCTGCATTTTCATTGCATGTAATGCTATTAGCCTCAGCCCTTTATTCAAGCTCTTATAAATTCCCAGAATACACCGCGCTATGCCAAAAGTATTAATTATGAGGATATTTGGTGTATTTACTTGCTACATCTTCCCGCTTCTGAATTATGGCCCAAATTTTCAAACAACACTCAAGCTCTGACATCCATGTTTAAACGCTGGCCCTGCTGTGGGCTTCACTCCCAAAATTACCACAGAACTGAAATTTTAGATCCTAAATAAGCAGGTCTGACTTGCAGAACTGCCAGAAACCTGCAGCTCTCTTATACACTGCAGGAGCTCCCATTAACTGGACTGCCTTAATATGATGCAGATGTCAAACATTTTGCTTTCATAAGGGAGCCTGATACAAATATTGACCTGATCTTTGTCATTTTAGTAACTCCAACAATCCCGAATGCTCTGATGATGAAATAGAGCTTTCCAGGCTTGGGCTTGTAACCTTCTGTGGAAAAGCAACAACAGCTTAAGAGGTAAAAAATATAGCATTCGAGATTAGTACTTAAATTTGGGGCAACACGAGAATAGTAGTAGGTTGATGTAAAATACCAGGTCTGTAAAAAACGTTTCAGTAAAAAAAGTTAGTTAAGATTTAAAATCTGGATCAGAAGAAATGCTAAAAACTGGGAAATTCATTGTCCAGGGCCTAGCCAGTTTAATTCTAAACTACTCTAGTACTAGAGCACCAACAGGGAAACACAGATTAAAATTCTTCACTGAAGGATTTACACTATTATAGCTTTCATGGCAATATTCAGCCAAACACTCCTACATGGGAATAGTGATAGTATTTTTTATCCCATTTTTAAATTTAGATTTTCCAGGAAAATTTTTTGGCCTACACACAATAAATACAGAACCTATGCTTATAAAAACTTGATTAATAAAATAGGTTGTATAATTTTGGGGTAGATTCATAACTTGTGTGCATGCAGTGTTTAGTATATTATTTGGGGAATTTTCTTAATTTTTAAATATTTTTACTCATTTATTATTTAAATTAATGGATTTTAAAATGACTGAGCCTTTTAAGTGTCACTGAGGAATCACATTCAGGATTTTTTTTCGTGAATCTATTTTTAATCTATTAAATGCATAAAAAATGTTTGCCTAAAGTCTTTGTCACTTAAAAGCATGTTCTGTTCTAGAGAAAAACTCATCTTCATTTACCTCTTGAAGAAACTTATCTTAGGGTTATGTTAACCCTAATTTCCTACTTGGTTGCATCTTCTTCTTACTCAGAATTCATCCTTTCCTCAGGCTGTACTTAGTCCTCCTAAAGTGCTAAAATTGAATGATACGCTTGTGACAGTAATTTAATTAAACTGATTGTAGAAGCATGTAAACACATGATGAAGAGTCTATTTCTCCACAGTGGCTCTGGTGCTGTAAGCACTTCTACCTTCCAGTACCCCACCCACCATAAACCCAATTTCACTAACTGTCTTCTATTTATTTGGGAACAGGATACTCTGGGTGACACTACATGAGCTGTATTTGACCTGTTGTATGTTCACAGCCTACCATAAACTGTGGCTGTAACTGAGTTAGCTGAACTAAATTGCTGATTTTAACATAGTTTTTGTCCTTTCTTATGGCACATGCAATCTGTAAACCTCAATAAATGTTTATTTCCAAGAGCAAATGCTCTGGGGTTTATCATTTGATAAAAGTTCCAAAGCAACTCCATACTAGTAGATCCCATGGATCTACTTCCACATGTTGTTTCATCTCAAGATAGAGTAAGTGGCTCTATCTGAAGGCTGGAAAATGCTACAACACTGTTGAACATTTGAATTACCAGGACCCAGAGCCAAAGGTAATAATTTTCTGTTGTATTTGCCTCCTTATTAATGAGGAGGTAGCATTGCTGTGCAAAGGACTGAATACACCCATCTGCATCAAGGAGGATTTCTGTTGTACTAAAAATCTGCACCTAGGACACACTTGGAATTTCTTAATCTACATGAATTTGAGAGTCTGCCTTTAATGGAGTGTATTTTGAGTAATCTTTCAGCACATCACAGCAGCCAAGCACAAAGCCCATGCTACCCAACTGTAACTCCACTTACTTGCCAACTGTTTTGCAACCTCAGGTTAATTGTCCTCAAATACAGAAAACAAACACTGTATTTGAAATAAAACTCAAAGTTAGGAAGTCCTTTAAGCACAAGATGTCTAAACACTAAGGACAAGATGTCAAAAGCAAGATGACAGCCCTCTCAGACCACATGTGAACTCTCTCAGGGAGGCAATGTCAGTCTGGGCTACTGGGGCCACTGATGAAAGCAGCAAGACAATGAAGGACAGCTGCTGACAGGTACCTCTGACCTGTTGTTACACAAAGAAGTTCCACCACCTTCCCTAAAACGCAGAAAACCTCCATCCATTAGAAAATAACACATGCATTGCACCTTACAACCCAGCAATCACAGTAGGGTTTTGTTGCTATTGAGCTAGGAATAAGGCACAGAACTCCACTCTCTAGAAGGTGAAAAGAAAAGGGATTTATTGAAAATAACTCACGCCTTTTATAACACAATGCGCTAAGGTAAGACCTGATTGGTCTTATGCAAAATACCTCTGACTCCATTGGTAAATTAAGAATAACACAGTCCAAGGACAACTATCCTAAACAATAGCTACTGCAAAGAGATAGCAACAGTTGTTTATAACTCCTTTCTTCAGTTCCCAGACTAAATTATCTCTATTCCTTTCTCTGACTGGGCTGAGAATGTCCACAGTGTTTGGTGGTCTGTGTTCAGTGTTAAAAAACTTAATGCCCCCTGGTGTCCCAAGCTGGGAGGACCATGAATCCTGTGTGGTGCCCGCCCAACGTATGGAAAAGGCATGGATACCTACCAGGGTTTAAAATTTAAAGTTTTGAAATACTGAATGCCATCCTCAGAATTAACCTCCCCTTTCTAACAAAACTGGTCTTGGAGCAGTCAAGAGAGAAAAAATAAGATGCAAAAGTTGACGGGTCAAGATAAAGACAGATTGCTCACCAGTTCTCATCCCTGGAAAAACAGAGTTGTCTTGGGGAAAATTTAAGTCATTGCCATCCCCCAATGCGTAGAGGAGATGAGGAACAGGGACTCTGGTCAGTCCGTAACAGCTCTTCTCTGCTGCTCCTTCCGCCTCACACTCTCCCCGTTCCCCTGCTCCACTGAGGTCTTTTGCACAGGCTGCAGCCCTTCAGGATAGACCTGCTCCTGTGTGAGCAATCTAAAGGCTGAAGTCCTTTCAGGAAACATCCACCTGCTCCAGTGTGGGGTCCTCCAGATACCTGATCTGCAATGTTCCCTCCAGTGGCTGCAGGGAAATAGCAGTTCCAGCATGCTCTCTCCAGGGGCTGCAGTGGATTCCTGTGGGGACACCTGCAGTAACTTCCCTCCTTTCTCCTGCTCTCCCCTCAGGGCTTTTAAGGCTGTTTCTCACAGGTTTCCCCTCAGCAACAGAGAGGTTCTGCCCTCCCTTACCCAGGCTGTCCCCGAGGCACCACACCATGACTGTGGGGTTCAACTGTGTTGCTGGGATGGCTGGAACTGCTGCCCAGCCACTCCCTGGACACCTGTGCCCAGTGTACACTGTTTCTGCTTTCTGGACTGAAGAGTGTCAGCAGTTCACATCCACTTGTCCTCGACTGGCTCTGTGTTTAAATGAGCACACGCAGAGCGTTCCTAGCTTGCCCATGAGAAGCACTGCTGTGAAGTAGCTACAGAGCACATGGCTTTTCATCCCAAGCACAGGTCTCTCTACAGTGACTCAGTTTTCCACAAACAGGTATCCTCAGCCAAGCCAAAACACATGTAAAGACCATTTTCTGTCCAGTAGTTAAACCCCATGTGCACACATACAAGAAACCCTTGCTGCTGTCTCACCTCCACAAAGCTGGAGATGTAGAAAATAAAACTCTGACAACAACTGCTCAAAACCTTGCTGCCTTTGGCTTCTCTGGAAGTTAGTAGCTGAGGTGATCTAAGAGGTTACAACCTCCAGGTACGCATCTGCAACACAAGAGCAGAGACAGCCCTTTGAAAGCAGAAACAGTAGAACGGTCAGCAGCTGCACTCCCTGGGCCCAAAATTCTGTGCGTGGACAAGCTCCACAGACTTCTGACTCCTTCAAAAGTGTGCTGCTGAGGAAAACAATAACAGGTAAAATAATGTCTACTTTAAGTGGCAATGGACAAAAAATGCTGACCATCTCACAGCCACATACATAGCCATGGGAATATCCAGATCAGGACACCTAAACTCTTCCTTTGTACCAAGGAGAAAACTTTAATATCTATTATAATATGTGTTCTCCCTTTGCATAATTCTTAGGAATCAGCACCAGGCATCAATCAAAGAACCCTATGTATTACTTTAATAGCTAGGAGTAATAAATTATAGGTTTCCCAGTATAAATAAGCATGTATTCAGCATGAGCTGCTGTTTGAAATCTATTGATAGAGGAAGGATTTGGATTGTTCCCAAGTCAAACAGTGCTCTCCGCATAACAGCAACCTTCCCCACAACGTTCATTGTCCCAGTCTGCATCACAGCCTGCTCCTTCATTTAACACACCTAGGTGATTCTGAAATCCTTGATAAGTCTTTCGTTGACAAAATTAGTACACGGTGATCCTCAAATACAACACACAAGGCACACAAGAAATGCCCTTTCTTTGCCATAGTTCTTTAAGTTATAGACTCCCACACCAAACAAAAGATGTTTCTACAAGGACTTTCATATTTGCACAGTTATGTCACTCGGAAGGCAGTGTCTGTATTAACTCTTGCCTTGTTCATTTGCGTGCTTCAAGAGACCTCTTGGCCCTGTGTTTGAAACAGTGGTGGGAGAGAGAGGGCGGGAGAAAAAGTCCTAATGAATACATGCTCAAGGAAACATTCTGGGATTTCACTGTGGGATTCCCATTAATATCAGTGGGGGATGTTTAGGGATTTATCTACACAAGACTTTGAAAACATGCATCTCGGTGTTGGGAGGAGCACAGAACTGCTCTGAATTTGTCTTTACCCCTATGTCTCCAGCCAGGGAGGTTAATTAAAGGTTTAAGAAGAAGCAGTGGCAGGATACAGGTTCTGATATGATGGCAATGCTGCCTCTCCTCCTGGGCTCTCAGGTGTATTCACATGTCACTTCATGCCGTCATTGTACACTTGGCAAAATGCAGGCATAGAAGTATGTGCAACATGCACTTTGAGTGTCAGCCTGCCCAGAACACTGAAGCAAGCAAAAACACCAGAGAACTTAATATGGTAGGATTAAGTTTCGTTTTCTACCAATTATTCATATCTTCCTAACTTCTGAGGAAAAAATTATGAAGCACCTCATAAAAATCCAGAAAATTCAGGGAAAAAAACCTCATGTTATTTGTATTCTTTTCAACACCTCACAATTGAGCTTTTAGTTAGCAATTTGATAAAAACCTTAATTAACAGGGAGTTTTCTGCTAAGAATTCTACTTCTACCACTATTCAAAGCACTAGTTTGCTTTTAGTATAGAAAAAAATCAAAAACTAGTAGTCTTCTATACCTATATGATATGAACATCCACATCTTATGTTATAACAATTTCACCTAAGGACTAATATATCTGGAGTACTGCCTCTGCAACAAAATAGGCTTTCGGACATGAAATCCACATAGACAATATGAACATAAAGAACCCTTAAGTAAAGACCAGACGAACAAGATGCACGTGAGATGTACAAATGGGCTGTGGAGATGAAACACATAATTCCAAGTTAAAATCAGAGCATTAAACTATTGTGTGCCATATTGTTGTGCAATGTCTGAGCCTATGGCTTTCTGCAGTAAGTGAACCTCTTTATATGGGTTTCAGTACTTCAAGGATTGACATGGAATTGATTGTGCTGCCTGTTCTCTGTCCTGTATGCTGACACTGCAGCACCTTTTTCCTCCCTTAGAGAAGATCAGCATTAAAGATCCTCACATTCTTAAGCATAATCACCTAGGAAAGAGATTATCAGGTACCAGGGTCTGGCACAACAGTACTGAGAATTGTCCCACGGTCAAAGAGGATTCCTCTTATTGCCCAACTCAACCCAAGTCTTCCATACACATGTTGTTAAAATATAATGATGAGAAACACAGCACATATTTCTTTCCATATAAGCAACACAGAGATTTGAATGTGTTCTCTCTCTTGCAATGGAGAGAAACAAAATTCTCAAGGGCTCTGATCCGCTTGGTCCTCTGTTTCCATCTTTTCTATTTTAACTCTGCTTTTCAGAGGCTGAAGAGGTCTGATTCTGGCCTCTAACTTGGGATGACAAAACTTGATCTTCCAGAAACGAGAAGATTTCACCCTGCTTGATACACCAGTTCCATAGGATTAATATTTGCATTAATTCAAACAAGACATCCTGAGGCCTTTGACAAGCTACATCACAGTAGCATTAGATAAGTGACACTAATACCACTGTTGCTTCCAGGTGTCTTTTTTTCTGCAGGTTTTGTGAGCATTTATGCAAAGACACTTTCCAACTAATAACAAATGCTAAACCCACTGAGGAGTACAGGATTTATGCTTTTTTTTTTTACTTTTTTCGGTTATTTTGTTTTGGGGTTTTTTTTTTGCTTTGTTGGGGTTTGTTTGTTTTGTGGGGTTTTTTTGTTGGTTTTTTTGCACCTTTTTTGGTTGTTGTTGTTGTTTTGTTTGTTTTTGGTTTTCTGCAGTAAACCAAAACTAATAATTTCCACAAATATATCTCATCTCAGCAGCAATCTCTAAAATATGATGTAGAATATTTTGTTCCAGGACTAAGATTCAATGTACTTCCAGATAAAAGTATCAGGAATAATAATATTTATATACAGCAACAAGAAACACACTCGTTTATGTGCAAGGAAAAGATCAGGCTTGGATTGAAAAAGCTCCAGTGGGTATTGCTGTCAGGAAAAGGTACATGTTTTCCCGTGTGTGTGTTATGCATGGACACTGAGACAGTAAATGATAAGATTTGCTTCAGAAGCACATGAATAAAAAATAATGTTTAGATATGATTGATCCCAGATTGTTCCTATATGTGATATTCCAAATGCAAGGAATATTGTCTCAAATTCTGGAACTTGAAGTAATAACTTTTTTTTTTAAAAAAAGCACCCCAGCTGCTTGGTTTTCTCCTTTCCTCCCACACACTGCACTCAATGTACCAGAAACTCTTCTTGTATTATTGTGGAAGGTGGGTAAAGGAGAAAGGCAATTTTACATCTCCCTTTTAATACGTAGTACCAGACATCAAGTCATATTTCAAACCAAAATGTGCTTAGTTAAAACCAGTCAAGAAAGCTCCCTTATGTGATAAATTTCTGCTGTGTGGAGGAAAACAGAGCAACTCCACATGACAAATGCAAATAAAGCAATGGAGAGCAGTCAAATCTTGCAAAACCTTGACACAAAAAAAGTGAACACGTTCCCTTAATTATTGTCAGATGACATGTATGGCATATATGTCACCTGTTGTCTTATGCACTCACCTCCAAAGGAGCGCTGTGCAGGCTTTTGGTGTGGAAATTTACACAGCCCAGCTTCAAAACACCTCCTGTCTCACATGGCCACAAACCATGTCCTCTCAAGTGTCACATCCCATTGCCCCGACGCTGTTTGGAAAGCTACACCCTGCTGTTTGCGAACACCCAACAAGGGATTACTTCATCTTTGTTTTCTCATGCTGAAAAGTCAAGGCTGACTTCAAAACTGAAACAGTTGGTCTCTTGTCACTGAAAATTTGATCAGGTGTTCCTCCATTGAAGCAGTTCAGATTACATTTCTAACAAATATCACAAGCAGCAAAATGCTTTCACCTATTACATCCTTTACGTAATAGTTGAAAGTAACTCAAACCAGCTGAAGTGAAGTACAAGGTACATGGATAGTGTCACTATTCTCATTGCTACATTTTTATTGTGCTGTTGATAACTGATGACATCCACTGGAACACGAGTCTTTATTATTTTTTGAACTCTGAATAGTGTCACAATTTCAAGTGCTACATTAACTTCTGAGAGTTTTCATTATAACACTCTAGCAAACCAGGAAATATGATGAGAAGGTGTAACACTCGACTTTTCCTGACATGGACGGTCTAATAGGGAGCCAGAATTGCTTTCACTTAAAATGGAAATGAAAGGTAAAAAACCCTAACCTAGATCTATCTTGTGCTGCAATAATAATTGCCTTTATCCGCCATGTTACTCATATCACAGTGTAGCATAAATGTTCCAGTAAAGTGCTGGATAAACCATATTGTCTGCAAATGGTTGTACCTGCCAGTCATGGTATTAGAAGGTTAATAAAGAAGCATATCCAATCATTTCACAAGATCACCACAAATAAAATAACTGTTTTGTCCCAAGTAACTCTGTGCACTCAAGACAGACCAAATGAACAATCCTTCCTTCCTTTTCCCTGTCCCCTGCCACTACCCGAGAAGAACATTGTACTTGAAAACTTGTTGAGGTTACTGCTACACAACCATTAATGCAGCTAGATGAGTGAAAACAAGTGCACACATCTGGCAATCAAATCTTCTGGACAGAGCTGGAAACGGGAGAAAGATTTTCAGATAGGAAGAGAGGCACCCAGCCAGGAGAACAAGTCTCAGCAAGAAAGGGGAGGCAGTACAGCTCCCTCACTCTGCCAGTGGAGCTCGTGGCCTGCAGTGGGGCCCAGCAAGAGGATGTAAAAGAAAAAAAGGGGAAGAGGCTCCCAAGTGCAAAGGAAAGCTGCATGGAATTCAGTCTTCCAGAGAAGAGGGGGGAAAGGATTGAAATTAAAGGAAATGCAAATCTTGTTTTAAACTTGTGGACTCCATTCTCCTCATGGACTGATAACCCACCCTGCAGCTCCACTAAGTTCAGGGATCAACTCTGTTTATCCAGGACCCTCTACACAACAGGACCTTGGCCTCTGGATAATGCTGAAATAGAAAAAGTTAATTAAGAAAAGAAAAAAAAAAGTAATGGAAGGTGGAACAAAATCCCTGAAAATGGAAAGAAATGGAGAAGGTTAAACTACAAGCAACAGAACCTGGACTTAATTTCAGTGAAGTGCATGATAATTGATGTCCATACCACTGCCACTAGATCAGTTTAAAGACTGCAGCAGAATGCTGCATTCAAGACAAATTCACCTGACAGAAGTAATATCAAATACTGCTGTAAAGTATATTATAAAGAAACCAACATCAGCAAAGTTTCATACAAAGAGAGAGACTCAATCTATGAGCAATACTGCAGACAGAATTAAAGGATAAATTATGTTTTTCTCCAGGTGGAGGGTTACATATGCCTCAGAAAATTGCTTTTTTTTGTGAGTTTGTTATTGTTTTAAAGCAATAAAGATAAATTGAAAAAGTAAGTAAAAAATATCCTAAGCTCATTTCTAAATAATATCTGTCTCAGTAGCATCACCATTTCTCAATTGGTTTGTCTTTTTAAGAGACCTAGAAGGCTCTGAATACCTGAAATGCTAAAAAATCACTCTTTAGATCTCAGACTTGTATTTATTAGGACTGAACAGAAAACTCAGATCTATGAGCCTTCATATCTTCCCAGTCCTTTTTATCTCCATCACTTATTCTGTGTTGGAAAAACATAGAATGTGCTTTTTTTTCCATAACCCAAAAAATCAAAATCCATGTTCTGAAAATGTTTCAGTTTATATCCCAAGAACTTTCTAAATGGGTAAGTTAATTTCAGTAAATCCTTTATTTTTTTCAAAAACAGAAATCCCACAAACAATCAAAACAAACAAGCAAAAACTTAAACAACAAACACAAAAAACCAAAATAACCCAAACAACCAGGAAACACCAACCAGAAAACCAAGTACACATAGTCTGGACCCTGGCTGATATTTACATTGCTCTCATACTCTTCATATATTGCTCCTTCTTCTTTTTATGCACCAATTTAATTTTTTTTTTTTTTTTTGTTCTCATAACACTTTCTGAAGAAGAACTATAAAAATAGTCTGTTGCATTCCTCAAATGCAGATGTCCTCCTAAGAGTTTCTCCTTTCTCTGTGTTTTTATTATTTAGTTTCAAGTCCTAGTTTCCAACGTAGGGCTACTGAATATATTTTAGATTAGTTACTTATTTTTATTTTTGGAACCAGCAAGCATTTGTGGAAGAAGATTTTAAGAGCTATGCTGTAACTTCCCCTTCATAAGGCTGCTGTCCAATAGTGAATTCCTAAATGAGCATCCTCCCTACTGATAATCGTTTTTTCCATCTTATTCTACAAAATTAAATTGACTGCTTCATGCCAGAGATGGGAAATAAGTATGTTACTATCAATTAGTTAAAAGTCTGACACTGGCTCATGCTTCATTAACACATGCCAGTCCACTACCAGAGACTGAAAACTTCTTCAGAAAGAACAAAGACAACTCCTCTTTTTTCAATTCTGGAATGTTAACCACACTTCTATATCTTATTTTAAAATTGTTATATCATAGAAAATAGAGTAAGGTCCCCTCCTAACTTCCCTTTCTTATGACCCTATTGAGTTACAACTCTGAGCAGTAGTAACAAAAGATACAGGACAGTTTGGACAATCCTTGAGGATCTGCATAAGAGCTTGTTCTTCACATTTTATCTAGGCTTGTAGTAATTAGCTGTACCTGATGGAAAACTTTTCCCTTGGTGTGGCTGTGAAATTCTTCATATACTAATTACATCTGTATTTATAAAAAACCTCTGCTGATTTTTCATCTGATTCATGGAAAAGCTGTTTCATATTCCTTTATTTAACAGCCACCATAGCTGTAAGACGAACAATCATCTGTTTCTTGAGAGCTGGTGGGTTTGTCTTCAAGCAAAGAACACCCAGATCGACCTATACAAAATGCAGTTTTTATCCATTGGGTGTAAAATATATGTTATGTTCTACTCGTATTATTTAGGGAAAAAAATTGGCAGCCTAGATCTGATGCTTTAGTTCTATCACTCAAGACACTTCCACATGTTTGGAAACAACTAAGAGGGTTAGAATAATTTGAGCTCTGATACTGGTGAAGGTGATGTTTTGCTTGCTCAGAGAGCTCTTTGCATCTTTTTAGCCCCAGGGAACACTAAAGAAGTTACAGCTATTGTTTGACAGAATATAGGTTTGAGACAAGACATCTGCAAAAATCCCTTAACTTCCTTCTCCGCCTCCAGCTGCACAAATCTCTCAAAGAGAAGTAAACAGTTAAAATAAACAGTTGAAAAGGCACTGCCAATCAGCAAAGAAATATTCAGAGACATTTTCAGGAGTCCTGTCAGTCCTATGTGCATATATCTAATCCAAACAATTTTAAGACATTTTTAGCACCTAAATATTCAGATATAAATCTTCTAGACTATCACAGCATTTTCTTCATTCCTACTCCCAGTACAACCTGATGGAAGAAACATCCATATGATGTCCAGTCGAATACCTGTTGTCAGTCGTGGTCTTCTGTGCCAAAACATGAGGCACCAAGAACCAGACCTGTGCCTGTTTTCTTTCTTTTCACTGTTTGTCTGGGTGTTTTAAGGTATAGTAGAATAGTCAAATCTGAAAAACTAAACTTTTAAACAGTCAGCTTTAATCAACTTATTTCAGTTGAAATAAGTTCAACCAAAGTTGAATAATTATCCAAAACCAGATAATACTCATGTTTAATTATGTGAAACTCTTGGAAATAATCTGTTTTATTTTATAGGACTAATCCAAGAATGTTCAAAGACATCAGCCTCTCTTAGTGGCAAAACATTAAGAAAAATAACTAGCATAAAGAAAATTAGGTCTGACTAACAAAAGTCTGTCTTTAAAGAAGAAAAGTACATGGAGTCTTTTACATAAGAAATTTTAGAAGTTGTATTTTTCTCCATTTGAAATCTGATTAAAGAGCTCCAAAGAAAAACTTACATAGACAGAGTTACAAATTAAATATATTCACTACTCAGTTTAAGTCATCCATCAGAGGGCCCTGGATATTGGGTGTTCCTAGTTTGAAACTAAATTATCAGGAATAAGTGAAACTTTACAAAAACTCAAATAAAAAACTGGCGCCACCTGGCTTAGCTGGAGGTGCCAATATATAGACGATATAAGAATTGTTTCACTGAAAAGGATCCAAAAAGTTTTTTGCTTTCTCTTCCTCCTCAACACTTCTGACTGGATCAGGAGACAGTGCTTTTAACACATAAAAAAGCATTCAAATACGATGGAAATGTGGGATCACTTTTGTCCCAATGTTACACCTCTGACACAGGCCAGCGAAGCCTGCAGGGAGGGAAAACAAAGATAATTCTTTGAGGGGGTTTGGCCTTCTCTAAGAATTGCAGAGCAGGTAAGGAGTCTATTTAAAAAGACAATTTTGATTTCTTCCCAAGAGCAAAACCAAGGAACACTAATCCATCCAAGGAACAATAATCTATCTGATTATAGACATGGCACAGCCAAATGGTTACTTGAATGAAACAAAATCAGATTTTGTGGCCTATACCTGTCACAGATTTCATCTTTGCTCTGAATAATAACTAGGACAGGCAGTTGCACACTGGAAATTAAGGGCTGCATTTATAAATCAGTAAAGGAATTTCCCATACACCACATTTTGAGAACATGCTTAAACTCTCTTTACTACAGTAAAACTTCAAAATGAGCACAAAGGCTTCTTTGATTTGTGAAAGGAGTGAAGAGTGGTCAGGTTTGCTATACTCAAAACTTAGATCAGGAACCCTATGTCACTAATTGCTACCAATTTCTCTAGTAACAAATCCTTAAAATATATTTCCCTAAAATAAGTAAAAATAAGCACAAGCAAGCTAGCTCTATTTGAAATAATTTTTAAAAATGAAAAGCAAATAGATTACCACTTAAATTCCTCAGTTCAATACCCAAAATAGCAGGAAGACACTTTCTGTGGGTAGTTGTTTGTTGGTTTTTTTTCCTGTTTTCAGTTGAGGTTTTTTGTTTGTTTATCTGTTTTTATTTTGGGGTTTTTTTTAACTTTGTGAGAAAAAGACACCCTGACTCAAACCAACGTAAATTCTTCTTTCTTGCAGCCATGGGACACAAATGAAAGTAGATTATTTTTTTATTTTTATATTGCCTTCTGTTCCATGAATTGCCAATGAACAACCTTAGAGATGAAGTTAAATGGCACACCTGGAATAATCTTGGGTAAAGGCAGGTGGAGGCTCTTGGATTGATAACACAGACACATCTCTCTTCAGTTGAAAGCCAGCATTTAAATCTGGAACAGAGGTTCCTGCTCAGATCAGCAGATAAAAAAGCAAGAAATATTAAATACTCCCTTTTTGTTTGAACAAAGGTACTTCTAGTGTTCATCTTCTGATTTAAAAAGTCTTTTCTTGGTGAAAGTGTTTTTATACCACCATTTTTTATGGCCATTTTTACAGCACCAGGATCAGTTGAAGAAGAGATGAATGGTGCTATTACCAAGCATTGGCCAGCCCAAAGAGGAAACATTATACAAATATTAGAAAATTGACTTATTTAAAGAAAGGGTAATTTTTTTATTGACCCTGTTTTGTGTTACAAGGAACCTGAACAATCTATCCTCCTATCTTTTACATCAGTGCAAAAATGTAGACATAGTAAAATATTTATGAAGCTATTTATAGTCCCTACTAACCCAGTTCAGACTGAGGACAGTGAGGAATACATCTGGCCACTCCTCCAGCCAAAATTAGTTCTACAGCTGGCAATTCTAAAAGGCCCTGTCATTATATCAGTTAGTCCACTGAGCTATAAAATCTATCAGGTTGCAAATCCAGATTCCAGAAAGCTACAGATAAGCCAGACTATAAATTTCCTATGCTCAGATAATTTTGATTATTTAGTTTTCAAATGTGCTGAGAATATATTCTTGTATAAATTATAGTTTATTTGAGAGAACACAAACTCTCATCAGGTTGAGCATTTTTGATTGAGTGGTTTGAGACAAATATTGTAATCTTGAAGATGTCAGGACAGCTGCAAGTGTCTAATTCTATAATTAGAATATAAATTCCCATTCTGATTTATCATCAATGTCTTAAAGATAGCTTAAATATTGACTCAAGAACAGGAAGTTATCCTGACTGCCAAAGTCATCCACAGGTGTCCACTAAGCAGGAAAGCTGGAGAATAATGACACCTTCCCCAGCTCCCTCTCTGACCCTCTGTCCCCCTGGGATGAGACAGTGCAGACCATGTTTCTAGGCAACTTTCAGGAACTTTGTGGAAAGGTTTCTCCCTAACTCCTCAAAGCTTTATATCCCACACCAGGCTCTGCCCATGATCAAAGCTTTTGAGGACCTCTCTACAGAAGACTACCTTTGGTCTAGTCAGAAAAATCTCAAAAAACCTCTATGTCTACAACATAACTGATTTCTAAAGCTCACAACTACTCCTCTTAGTGTATAAATACAACTATAACAGACAGGGCTGACAACCTCCAGCCACCAGATGCCACTTTCCTAAGGACTCAGGAGAGACTAGGTATGAAGTTTTTGCAACCCATGAAACCACAGAGAGTTGTCACACTGGGAAGCCAGACTGGAGAACAGGCTTCTCCTGCACTTGTTATGGCACATCCCTTAGTGCTTGCTCCCCCTCCAGAAGTTTCCTCCAGCTCAGGCACTGCCAGCAGAAAAGTTTTGAGGCTTACACCTCACCTGCTCAAGTGCACTTCTTTTAAGAAATACGGAATAGAATACACATGCATCTAATTCTGAGCCATTAGAACAGCTCTGCCATGCACCACAATCTGAAGAGCAGCTCCCAAAGAAAGGGTTCACTGCCAAAGCTGCAGGTTTTACCATGCAAGGTCTTGGCAAAAATCTGGTACACTTTAAATATTTTCATTAACAACTTGGATAGAAAATATGTTACGACATTCATGGCTATCACTGAGCTGGGAGGGGTTGCGGGCAACCTCAAGAGCAGGATTAGATTTCACACTAATTACTAATTTCAGAAATCGGATCAGAGCTATAATATCAACAGGATTCAATTCAATGGAGGCAAATCCAAATATTTCAGTTCAAAAAAATGAAAACATAATACAAAATGTCAGCTACCTGGCTAAGCAGCAGTTGAAACAGCACTGATGTTGTAGCAGCTCAAACTGAACAGAAGCCAGTGCAAAACTAGTAAATGTCAATCTGAAAAATTATTTTTCAAGTGTCATGGGAAAGATATGTGAAGTTTTCTGCTCTCCTGGCAATGAGGAGGCTCAGCTGAAACACTTGGGTTTGACCATTTCTCTGTGAGAAAGGCAGAGAGGCTACAGAGCACCCCGAGGGAAGCCTTAAGACTGACAAGATATTTCACAAGCAGGATCTGGGAAGACAGGGTAAGGGAACTGGATATGTTCAGTATAATGAAGACAAGATAAAGAGAAGGAAGGGCTTAAAAACAGAGTGTTTAAGAATAATATCTAGAATTTGTTGGTAAAGCAAGCAATAAATAATTTCTTGCCATAACTACCAAAAGATAGGATAAGAACTAATTCAATTATATTTCAATAAGAAGGATTTCAATTAAATATTATAGGAGAAACTTCTCATTCTAAATGTACAGGCAGAGACTGTGTCACTGCTTTTGCTAGAAGGGGAAATTGTCAGACGGAAAAATAACAAATACTAATGCCAGAGTTCCAAGCTTGTGTAGTCAAACATATGAAGAATAACAGCACTGGAGCCTCTCTGCAGATTTTCAAGTAAATAAAATTTTCATGAGCCTATTTTTTTCTGGGAAAATTGTTTCAGGAGAGTTTCAGTGAGGAATCTGCTGGAATAGAGTTGGCCTGCTTGCAAAAACTCTGACATGAAAAAGAAATGCTTTTTTTCCTGACATAGATTTGGTAACTTTTTGAGAACAAAATATTGTGCTTGTTGCTGTGAGGGGAGTGGGGGAAGGTCAACATCAAAGAACAGCAAAGAAAAATACTGCATCAAAAATCTTGATCTTCAGAGATCCCTTTAGCACAGTATTTATAAAACAAAAACAGCTAACAAAACACAATTATACAATAGACTGGGAAAAAAAGCTGTCATTTTGCCAAGTGACACATGAGATCCTTTTGGTAACAGGATAAATCGGTGACACATATAGTTTAATAGTTCAAGAACAACTGCATATTTCTTTTTAAAGGTACAGCACAGTGAAATTATATTACATAATGAAATTGCTATTTTCTACTTTTAAAAGGGAATTTTAATTTTTTCCAGATAACTAGATGTCCGTAACTGTACACTTGCCACTACACATCTTCCCTTCTAAAAAAAAAACTAAAAAAAAAAGGACAAATAAATTAAAATTAGGAAGAAAACACATTGTGGAAGTGTTCATCACCAAACTCATGTTTAATAAAGAAGAAATAAATAAATGCAGAAATAGATATTTTTTAAAACAGAAATAACTGCTTTTCCTTCCTGAGTAGGTGATTTATTGTTGAAAATGTAAGGCAAGTTGGTGGGGGGGATCATTGTCTAGGGGTTTTTTAGGAATATTTTGAGAAAACAGATGGAAAAGTGGTTCTTGGCAGGTGGCTGTGATTCTAGATGTAGACAGATGATAAAGGGCAAATAAACATTCTAGAAGAGAGATGCATCTCCTTCAAATGCACCGGTGCTTACCTGGGACAAGAACTCTGCTGCTGCTGTTGGCACATGTCATCACTAGCACTGCTATTGATGGCGTCCAAGGAAACTAAATTCTGTACTCTCTTCAGGAGATCCCATACTTAGATATATTATAAGTATATATATACTTAGATGCTCCACTAGATATATTATTATTTCCTAGAAAATAATAATTTCCAGAGTGGAAAAAAAACCAATGATGAGTAGGATTTTTTCCTTGAAATTCCATTTCAAATAGGGGATTTCATTCCCACTTTGCACCCATTGCACACCTAGAAAAATCAAGTGGCAAAATTTTTCTAAGTTTTTCTAAGAAAAACTCAATGGAAAACAAAACAGTTCGCAACTTAAAACAAGGACGTCAAGCATGATGAAGGTACAAATCAAAGGACATCACATGTTCTGGTAAAATTTGCTTCTCTAGCCTAAACTGGCCACAAAAATGCCACTACTTGAAAAGGTACATAACTTTTAAATGAACTGAAAGACCACTCGATCCATAAAAACGTGACTTATAGACCTTTCCTCTAGAAAGACCAGTGACATGAAAATATAGAACAAGCATCTAAGAGAGGGAGTTTTGCCTCTATTGGTTTGGGGAGGGGGGAATCTGGAAGGTGGGGGCTTGGTTTCTGGTTTGTTGGTTTTAATTCCTGGTTCTACAGTAAGTGTAAAGGATTATACCAGAGCCAACAATTACAACCTCTGCCAAGATATTCCTGTCTATCTTATATTAATATAGACTTCAAAGACTACTTTAATGTTGCCATACATCTGGCAAGTTTCCATGGCACTATAGGCACCAGGATGAAGCTCTCTAAAGACAGTACTTAACAGGCAAATAAACGACTTGATGACAGGGCTTGATATGGAGATTTCTAAAGCTTGCAGATTTTTAATGCCCAAAATCTAGCCTTAAAAGAAAATAAAACATTGGCTTCATTTTGGATTTCCCAGATCCATGGACAAATAATTCCACACTCTCCCAAGCACAAAGCATTTAGAAAGGGGGTTGTTATACTGTGGGAATAAAGATTTTTATTCTATGCAGCATTGTTTGAGGCATTTCAAAAATGCCTATCAATGAATTTTGTTTCGAGTTTTTACAAAAAAATTTGCAATCAAACACAGATAGTTCCACTAAACTACAACCAAACTAATCACCACTCAACAATAACTCTGTAAAATACCTTCAGGAACCTAAGTTAAATTAAACAATTCAATTTTAATAATCCACATAAATTACTTTTAAAAAATATGCATTTGTTGGTTTAAAAGATGGCACCATTATGATTTGGTTAATCTCCTAGTGTCTTTGTAAGCTGTTCACGTAAAACCTCTGGTTAAAAGGCAGCCAATGATGGATGAAACAGGTCTAATTACATATCTCTTTGTAGGTTTGTCACATGCATAAGTATTTCACAAAGAAAATGGCTGTGTGATAAATTATAGCAAATTACTATAATAAAAAAAGTTTACTTTTGTTTTTGATAATCAGTAAATTATTTGTGTTTGTTGCCAATTTAAAATGTATAATTAGTACTACATCTGTGTCATTTAAATCAGCTAAGCAATTCTCATTGTATCATTACTGGAGGAATCTGAAGTGTACTTAATGTATTAATGATTCACAACAGGGAAGAATTCTCATTAGTAGAAACTTTTGCATAGTCAATAACCAAGAAAATTAGTAAATAAATAAATGAGTTTTCCACTAGCCTATGAATTCCATGTAGGCTAATAAA
This sequence comes from Leptocoma aspasia, assembly GCA_013399835.1. Lineage (NCBI taxonomy): Eukaryota > Metazoa > Chordata > Aves > Passeriformes > Nectariniidae > Leptocoma > Leptocoma aspasia. The sequence goes on along the minus strand of VXAX01001390.1, from coordinate 1,105,199 downwards.
TACTTGGTAGAAGGGTAAACCTCTCAAAAAAATAAATTAGATATATATCAAGGGTGGATGTTTGCAAAAGTCACAGACACAAATGTTTTTAAACATTTAATGGAAATTTTGAAAAATTAAATAGATAACTAACATGTTAATAATTATATACTAGGCAGGATACAATGGTTTTACCTGTCCTCGCTACCAAATCACTCATGCATTTAAGTCTGGTTGAAAATCATACAAATTAGCAGAATTTCAAGGCATTCAAGCTATTCATAATATTCTGCTCACAAAAAAGAGGAAGGAGCGAGCAGTGAAGCACATAAATGCAGTATTTCAGGGCACTAAGACTGACAATTACCTACCTGCAAATCTCAGCAGGAACACAGCTGGGACGAGGTTGATCACTGAGGGTGCAAGTGGCGACCACAGACCACCTTACACTTGGCCAGCACCCCTTTCTTGCCCCTTTGCAAAACAGGCAAATTCATGCAAGCCCCACAATCACAGAATGTGCTGAGCTAGAAGGGACCCACAAAGATCATCAAGTCCAACTCCTGGCCCTGCACAGGACAGGCCAAGAATCCTGTGGTACTGAGTATCTGTTTTCACCAGGTGCACAAGGACAGACAGAAGATGGACCCCATTGCCAGCCAAAGATCTCAGATGGTTCAAGGCCCATTTGAGTGTGGGCCTCATTGCCACCTTTAACGCGTGCCATATAAGAAATCACAACATTGCAGAAATCAATCAACTTATCCAACTATTTTAAACTGCTACACTGTTAACCTGGTCCCAAGTACCTTTCTGCATTAGTTACTCTAGGTGCTTTTTAGGGCCCTAAAGTGCAGAAATAAATTTAAAAAAAAAATACAACCAAATAGAGACATTGGTTTCTGTACCTCTCTAAAACAAGATTTATGATCATTTAGGTTTGCAACTTTTGAATTCAGACACAAGATCAAACACAAGACCAGACACAAAACTGGAAGATCTAGAACTTTATCTTCTCTGTGTCTTGTACTGCTTCTCTCTGAAACATAGCATTCCTGACAAATTGAAAAAAAAATTTCATGGAATTTTTGGTTTGAGCGATCGCTGTCCTGATCTTCAAATACGTGTATCTTCAGCAAGCCAAGAGAATCATTTCAATAAAACTGACCCATCTAAACAGCTGAAAATCCAGGAGTTTGGCTTCTAAAGACTGGGAGAAGTGAGTATAGTTTAATCTCATTGAAAATAAACCTTAAAAAAACAAACAAACAAACTTGGGTTTGTTTTTTTTTTTCCTAAAATTTCCAAGTCTAGTTAAATGTTAGCAGAGCTGGAAACAAAGACTACATGAGTAAAAATAATAATTGAAAAACCCAAAAAAACAACACTGCATTTTAGTAATAATTTTAATTTACTAAAGGTAAGTATGATAATAGCCTTTCCAAACCCTGTTGTCTCAAATTATTCTTGACAAATATTAAACATTTTCCTTTTCTTTACCAAGTAGTATAGATTCCTTAAGGGCGCTGAAATGAACATGAAAAATTAGATTATTGTACACACATGAAAAAAATTACTGTGTGACTAAACCCACTACAAATGATTCCCTTAGTTCTCTAAATTGCTTCATGAGAAAAGCCAGAGATTAAAGCAAATATTTGCGGAATGGATCACATCATCAAAGACTATAAATAGGTTGCGATAAATACAAACAGAATCAGGCTTTTCTTTCAGGATAGAGCAGGAAATGAAATACTGTTCCACTTCCCTCAAAAACTGAGGAAAGAAATTTCTAGAGAAACTGGAGCTGTTTTTGCACCTCATGCCAATTTCAATGACCAGGCCCCAAGTTAGGAGGGGTGCTCTGACTGAGGTAAGGGATTTAGGGTCAAACTCTTAGGTCACTTCAGGAGGATGAAGGTTGCCACAGAAAACAGAACAAGAAAAATCAGGGTCTGCATGTGAAAGAAGCCAGGAACAACTCTGGAGGAAGATGTTGGCCGGTTTGTTCTTTCTTTGAAATGATGTTTGGATGTGTATGTGTAAGTTTATTTCTATGTTTAAAAGGAATAAAACTGGAAACAACTTTGAAGGCTCCTTCAGGTCTTCTATACACAAAAAATTTATCTTGCAAGCTACCATTAGGACATTTATTCATAAAAATAAATTTTAGAAATGCTAACAATAAAAACTTGTGTTTTGAAAGAGCCCACTTTCTCACTGGAGTAACATGCAATTCCTATAAGGAATCAAGTGCAATGCTTTTCTCAAGTGCCTTTTGAGTGGATTATTTATTGCTGTTTCCTGTTCAAGTTTTTATGGGCAGGTCAAGTGCCAGAGTGTTGCTCTGCTCTGTCTGCCAAGAATGATAAAAGCTGGACTCCAGTGTGACAACAGGACCATATCTAATTATTAAAGCAAGCAGTGCATTGATTGCAGAGGGGTCTCCCCACCAACCCACTCACCCCTGATTTTACTAATTTAACAGACAAAATCTTCATGGAACAGTAAACAGTAGGACCAACAGCAATGCTTATTTATAATGGATTCTTTTCAAATTTCATTTTTCAAAATTTCTTTTTCCTTTCCTTTTAAAAAGGTAAATAAATACAAAAGAATGTACTCTCTCTTCCAATTTAATCACATAGTGGCAATGGGGACTAAAGACCTCTTTCACAGCCATGAGCGAGTGGCAGTCATGCTGCTCTACTTGAATCCCCCACGCTGTGCTGTCAGTGACCTTAGTGGTGACCTGAAGTAATGGTTATACTTCTTTTTTTTTTGGTCCTTAGGAATAACAATTCAGCCTCTGTATTCTAGGCATTAGTTCTGTGCTTCTAGTACCAAACAGAGACCAATCATTATACCAGTGAGCGTTTGTTACATCTTCTTACACAGTCAGAGTTTCAATGCAAGTTCATTTGAAGACAGACACAACATGTACAGCCCATGATTTACTTGAGGTGTCAATGGCAGGGGTAAATTTATTTTCCTTCAGCACAGCAGTAAAGTGGATCACTTGCTTCCCGTTGTAATTAGTTACACAAGTGGGAGACTTTTGAAGATATTCACTTATTAAATCAGAGATTTTTTTGGAAGAACATCAACTACTTCAGACAGCATTCAGTCCCATACTGTATAATGAAAATTGTCATACACATTTACATTTGCAATGAATACAAAAAAAGTGAAAAACAAGTGCAAATAAAACAGAAGTCATGCGAAATTTAAAAACACTTCAGAGTCTCAAACTTTTTCTAATACTGTAATCTCTTTCCAGTTCTGGGTTTTCCATTAATTCTGTGCTTCTTTTGGAAGTTCAGAAGAAAAGTAAGCTAAAAATGTATATGTATGTATACGCACATGGTTTAAAACATCTAATCCTTCATGTTGGGTAAAAGCAAGCTGAGCCTCTGCAGATGTTAATCAAGATTTAACTGGGAGGCAGGTGCATATAAATAAGAGGCATTTGGAATGGGGCAACAGTAAACACAATAAGAGCTCAATGCAGATCAGGACACAATAGAATTTAATCTTCTTTACACTCATACGATTTCCCACAAAAATGAACTCAAACATTCAAGATTTAATACACATAGCTTATATTTGTTGACCAAACCATGATCTGAAAATAGTGATAAAGACTATATTCTTTTTTATCAAAGTGGTGCCACTTATGCATAATTTTTTGGTTATTAAAAATGTGATGTACTAAACAAACTAAATTTGAAAGCAGGATAAGAAGAGACTACTCTTTCATGTGTAAAAGGGTACATTAGCTCAGAAACAGAGAAAAAATTGTCTTTAGACATACTTCAGTGGATGCTATTAGGACATCAGAGGTAAACAGTGTGAATACTTTGTGGATAAGAAATATAAGAGGCCATATTCAAAATTATAGATAAGGGATCTGGGCGGAAAAAACAGGATAGGAGCTGAGTCTGTTCCCTTGATGCTCCATGTCATTTTCAATTTATATTTCAAAAACAAACTAAAAATAATAAGAATGTAAATGTTATTGCTTCTCTGCAAAGGATTTCAGAAAAGTGAAGTAAGACTGCAATGTATATGTAATAAAAATCAAATATAAATCAGATCTTTGAATTTAAATTGGAAGACAAGTTACTACTCAGCAATAACCACAATAACTATAATTACAGTAGGTGTTTCCTCAGCAGAGAATATTCCTAAAACACTACCCTGGAAAACAGGCAGTTTACATACTGCAGAAATAAATGGGTATTTTTTTTCAAAATGAAGTAGAACTTTTACAAATATTTTTGTGCTTTATTTCTTTAATATCTTTTTCATTAATAGTGTTAACTCCATACTCGGACCAGGAAGGAGAGTGCATGATTCATCCTTATTCTCTTTATAAGTTCCAAATAACAAGCTAGAGTGAGTTGTTTTCTAGCCACTGGTGTAAAATGAGCAAAAAAATCACACAACCAACCACAAAAAAACCCTTACCCAGGAGTCAAGAAGACAGGAGAACTTGGCCAGCAAGATTAGAAGACGGCAAAGTTGAAGCAGAGATCCTTCCTCCTTATCCACTAGGTGCTGCCAAGATGTGCATGATGCCAGTGACCATGGAAAATGTTTTACCTGGAGTATTACAAGAGATCAAGGCCTCCAAATGGTGAAATGGGATGATAGCTTTATAGTCAGACAAAAGGCAGTGTCTTCTGGCATAGCAGAAGGCAGCTAGTTAAGAAAAATAAAGCGAGGAGGACTCGAGTGTTGGCACCCCATTTGACAGAGTACTGTAACTATCAGCGTTGCCTTGCTCAGAGCCAGCTGGGCCTGCAACAAGACAGGAGGAGTGCCACTGTGCATGGCCATCTGGAAGGGTGCCATTTATGGGGAAGATGAGATAAAGTTGGGCTGGTGACAGAAAACAGCTACCAGGGGAAGCAGGGGAGTTGTGGGACTCTTTTCTGGGAGGCCTCTGCAGGAACACAGTTTGCTTAAGAATAAAAGCTGGCAGTACCTGAGAGTGCTTTGTGTTCCCATACAGAGGGTGAACACCAGGCAGAGACAGGCCAGAACTAAAAAGGAACAGGGCTAAACACCCTAGAGATGTTTCAGGTAGAACTATTTATAAAGCCCAAGTAGCCCAAGGGCCACTGCGATATCTACCAAAACCACTTCTTCTCTTAAAATACACTTAAGCAAAATAAGTAAATAAAGCCTGCCATGTACTTCTGCTACAGAATTACTTTTTTTTTTAACAGTTGATTAGTCAAGATAAACCTGAATTTCAAGCACCCAGACATCTCAGAAGTAGTTTGGTCTTAACGGGCCAAATATCCTTGAGTTTAAGAGAAATACTGCTCTACTTTACCTAATAACTGTATTTAATGCCCAGTATAGCAATGAACTTCTCTCAGAATTTATGTGAAAATAAGTATGTTTTCATCACCCAGTTAGGCAGATTTCTTAAATGGTAAGGATCACTTGGAGGAAATAGACCCCCTTTATGGTAAGAAAACCTAAACCCCTAAAACGTAAGGTGACCTTGTAATTTGTAAACTCTGCTTGCCTACTATGATAAATTATGGAGCAGATAACGTGAGACAGCATTTCTTCATTTCATTTGCTGCCATCTTGGTCCAGAAATGCTTGATTTCAAAATATCCTTGTTTCCAATTTGATGATGAAACATCTATGTGGACACAAAATAATTTCTAAAACAAGAGTGATAAAACATGATGTTTGATTTTATTTTGTCACAATAAATAGATCAAAAAGGACCAACTGAGCTACCTGATATGTCTCCCTGAACTTTTTGGTTCATTTCGTATACGCATTCAAAGTGATTTTTCCAGTCTAGCTATTAATGTCACCAGCAATATGAACTTTCATCACTTCCCTTGGAAAGTACGCCATGGTCTGATAAAACCTTTAATGTCAAGATAATTTAGAACAGACATCAGGAAAAGTAGATTTCATTTCATAGTCATCTTATTGCACTTCACCCTCAGCTGTTTATCTTCCTCCATAACACTTTCTATACTCAGAGATGGTGAACATCATCTTGTCCTGTTTAGGTAACTAAACTGCATTTTGGGGCCTGGATTTTTCAGGTGTTTTGTAGTCGGTTTCTACCAAAAGCGGAGCAAGCCATTTTGTCTAAGGGGCAGTAAACAACAGGCTGCTCTAGCTCTTTTGGAACACAGATGCTGAAGTGTCTTTGAACACTGGTAACATGAGTGCAGCTACAGTGGATGCCCACTGAAGGCTGGATTGCAAGACTTGATCCCTACACACATCCAGAGAAGAACATACATTTTACAAAAGGGTTTGTGTGTGAAACCTGCAAATTGCTGATGTGCCACTAACCAGTGTGCCAGTGAGTACATGGAGCCTGACTGCCACAGTTTTGTAAGCACAAGAAGGCATTAAATACAACACGGGTAACTTCTTGCATGTAGTGCGTGCATGAGCACACGTGTAGATATATTTGAGTTATTAATGCAACACAAACCTGAAAACAGAAACATGTATTGCAATGCCAGCCAGCAGCAAACTGTGCAAAATAAGTGAAGTGGAGCAGTTCTGTGATATGCCTGTACACAATCACCAGCATACAAGGCTACACAGAATTTGTGGTTCTGCATTATAGAACAGGCCACAAAAACTACCCCAGTCAGGAAAGTATGTTCCGGAGTCTAGAAGAGGCTTTAGTATTTTAAAATACAAACTATGTTCCCTGGCTCCAGTCACCAAGACAGCTTAGGCAGTTCTTATTCCACTAGTAGCTCAGTGTACGGGGTGGATATGTTTATTTGCATGGCTATACTGCAAAACCAATCAAGTAACTGGTGTGGCTGAAAAAGAAAATCCAAAAATATCTTTTTTCCTCTACTCCACAGGGTTACTTTTTCAGCCAGATCTGTTCTTTTACTAAAGCCAGGAGACAGCAGCTACAATGAAAAAGCAGAGATGAGTTGCCAAAGCAAAGGCTGCTTAAGTGTTGCTGCTGTGTGTGTGTAGCAGTCTTAGATAAAAATATATGTATGCTGATATATAAAAATACGTCTGTGTAAGTATGTGAGATATGCATATATATGTGTGTGTATATACATTTATGTACAAATTTACACACAGTATAAAAAATTAAAACTATTCTAAACCAATTTCTCAGGCCCCCTAGTCTTAACATTTGCACTGTAACAGACCTTTACCTAAATAACAGCATTAGCTCTTCAGGCTCATCTTCTTCCCACTGTTTCTCCTTATTCCCAACCATCACATTTTCTGAAGAAACTCAATATGTTTGCCATCAAACTTTACAAAGTTGTTGATGAAGTCCAGAGAGGAAACCAAAATAATTATACAGTGCTTTATCTGCATATTAAAAGGTAAAACAAACAAACCCCACCCAAACATTTTGCCTGTGAGAATAAGGAAAGTCTGAGATGGCTCCTGTTCAGGTCAACATGCTTACAAAATATCTGACAATGTCATCCTGACCTCTACTGGAAAGCCTCAGCATTTGCAGGATTAAATTGTGGAACATCAGCAAACCCAGAACTAATAATTCAAAGATGTAACAAGTACTTCCCAGCATCTTTTCTACACTAATTATGAGAGACTAAAGGTAATAGTAACAGAGAGCTGCAATAATACCAGCAACTAAAGAGGATGTAAAAAAAAGCACTTTGTAATGTTCCAATAAGCTCACCTCTACAGCTGGGTTATATTTCCCCCAACTATATATAGGGCTTAGTTGTTGCACTCACTTTTAATCTGATCATTTAGCCATATTCATTTTTGAATGTCCATCAAGGTAATGAAAAGGTAAGTCACAATAGGTACAAATATTCCCATTATATCATGAGCTCCTAAAGCCCTTCGTGTTTAGAAGATTAATCTGAAGTTCAAAGAAGCATTCAGAAATAGGCAAGAAACTTATCAACACCTAAAATCTCATGTACTTACAAAAAGAATGATTAACCCTTCCAGGTTCATACCAGAAATCACAAATGCTGCATAATTTCCTTATGACAAATCCTGGAAGAGGTAAAAAAACTTAGAGCCTGGAAACTGTAATTGAAATGTGTAGTCCTGCATTTCAATGCAATCACATAATTTGCAAAAACATTAGGAGTGACACCAAACCTCCTGGAATGGTTGCATTTAGGCTCACTACTTTTCTCAGTTCATAAAAGCAATTCAAGCCTGTGAGAGGCTCGTAAAACTTTCCCAGTATTTTGAGCTATTTTGGTGCTTGCTAAAGCAATTGCTATAGGTGAGATATAGAATTGTTCTACTCTGCTTGTATCAGACACATAGAAAGCCAGAGCTCATCATCCCAACTGGGACTACTCTTGCAAAATCAGTACACACCAGGTGAGGTCTCAGCTGGTGCAACCCACAGCAGCTCCAGGGACCCATGAGGAGACAGACACTCAAGGTAGATATAAGTCCTATGAGGAGCAGATGAGGGAGCTGGGATTGTTCTGCCTGGAGAAGAGGAGTCTTGGGGACACCTTGCCACTCTCTACAACTACCTGAAAAGCAAGTGCACAGAGATGGGGGTCAGTCTCTTCTCTCAGGCAACCAGAGACAGGAAAAGAGGACAGGGCCTCAAGCTGCACCAGGGAAGGTTGAGGTTGGACACCAGGAGGAATTCCTTCCAACAGAAAGGATTGCTAAACATTGGAATGGGCTGCCCAGGGAGGTGGGGGAGTCATTCTTTAATGGAGGTGTTCAAGAGATGAATGGACATAGCACTTGGTGCCATGGTCTGGCTGACAAAGTGGAGATCAACCAAAGGTTGAACCAAATGATCCTGGAGATCTTTTCCAACATAAATGATTCTGTGATTCTGTGACTGTGAGGAGCAGCAAAGAGAAAATCCTGTAGTGATGCACACACACTGAGCAGCTGAAACCAGTCCCCAACCACGCAGGGAAGTGTGTACTCTGCACACTCTCAATCAAAGCTACCTGAAGCCATCTGGACCATGCAACAACACAAAATCTGGACATAGAACAGCAAAAAGAGCTGTTAGAAAAACTAGGGCTTGGCCTGCTGCAGAAAGCAAAGCTTTGGCAGAGAGCACGAACCTTTCTGGTAGGGGCATTTGACAAGAACAGCATTGAAACCAGCATTATTTTAACAGAATGGAATGACTGCCTGTAACCTAATATTTAAATGGTGCAAGCTCATATCAGTGTGTACCCAAATGTTGCATATTCTCTCACAGAAAAATCTGGCACTTTGGAGGCTGAACTGGGAGTGTGGGGGGGATCTCCTTCCTACCCTTATAACTTACGGAGAATCTCACATGCCAGCTTTCTTCTTACATAACATAAGGTGATAAATCTGCTTGTCACAAATCAGTTATGGAAGAACACTTACTAAATGCATCTTCAAATCAAGGGCAGGATTCTCCCTCAGTGCTAGATCAAAAGCTCAAGTTATATTTGACCTCTAATGAGAAGAAGCCTTACTTATTGGTGGTTGGGGCATAGGGCCAAGAAAGCTTCTGTGTTCCAAATCTGTAGCATACCAAATTCTTTACAGTTTTGAACAAGTCTGTGGCTCCATTTCTCCATCACATAAATAGGGATTATAGTATTTGGTTACCTCAGCCTCAGACTAATATATGTAGTCCTTTAGTTTTGTGTTTAACAAGCTCCTACACCACAGGTTTTGCCATCTAAATATGGAAATTTTCAGATTTCATTGAAAAGAAAGCATGGGAAAAGATGTGAAACAGAAAAACAAAGTGATTCTTACATTAGAACAACACCATTTCAGGTCTGATGGTTATATAAAAATATCCATAAGGGAGAGTCAGAGAGATCCTTGTTTCTCCAACTGGCTTAGCAATAGGCGAAAACCAAACAACTCCCCAAATGACAGGCAACAAAGAAAGCTATTCAGACTTAATTCTTTCTATATCTGTTAGCTTCATTCACAACAGCTATTTCTTACAGAAAATTAAGCCTTCAACAGCCCGCAGAGCTCCATGCCCAATGATACAGTGATTCCTATGGGACCCCACTGGGAAACAACATTGAAGCCAAAATATTGGCCTTTGAGGGAAAAGCAGGCACACTGTGGCTATCCATGGAGCCACACGTCACTGCAGAGGGCACCACGGACAGGTAGTGCTGAGGGGAGGGAGTACACCTGGGAGCAGTTCCACATGCTGCACCAAAAGCTCAAGGGCAGACTCCCAGTGTGCATCTATGGCCCCATAGCCGGCATTCCTGCCGAGCCAGGCAAGAAGAAAGCCCTTCCACTTTCCACCCAGTGTTAAATACAAGGAGACTTGGAGCCAAGCATGAGTTTCCCAAAGGACCTGCATGGTGATGCACTAAGGACAGAGCTGGAGATGGGGATCTGGAAGACCCAGGAGGCAGGTCCAGTGTGAGCCAGCCACACAAATTATGCTCAGGCACCGGATTTCCAATGGAGTACAAGCAGGTGCTAAATCCATATGTTTTGAGTAACAAGTGGCAAGTTGAATAATCTCAAAAATATACATGCAGTAAAATTTCACTGCATGCACCAAAGAGAAGAAAGGGGAAAAAAAAACCCTTTCAAGTCTCTGACCTATTTTGCACTATTTCTTGAACTGAAACAGTTTCTCCCCTGAAAATTTACAAATCCAATGGAAGTGTTTGATAAGGAGAAAGTGATAAGAAGGAAGAGAAGTGATGGTCAAGGCTCACATTAGTAGACAGAAGCTCAGGAGACTGACAGTGCTGCAACAGTCTATTTATAAACATGATGCAGCCAACTCACTGCACATGGGGATCGTGGAGAAAAGATTCACACAATCTAAAGGATAGCTATTCTACAGGAGCAAAGAACAAAAGAGTGAACATACAAGGGAAGAGAAGATTATTAGGAAGTAATGCCTTTCTGTGACTATACAGAACACAGTAAAATTCCTACTACTAATTATGATATTGGCATGAAAGTTATTCCCACTATTGTGTCAAAAATGCATATTTAATGGAAAATAGATTAATACAAAGATTTTTGAGGCTTAACAAACATTTCAAAGTCAAGTCTTATTTCCAAGGCTGAGGTTATTTAAGTGGTTTTTATTTTTTAAACAGTAAGATTAGGGCAAGGTACAAATAAAGGTTCTAGACCAGAATAGTGCAATAAAATAGTACTATTTATACTTTAAATACAAGCAACAAACAACTTTATAAAAGAACAGTAGATCATATTTAAATGTGAAAAATTTCTTTCAAGTTAGAACAGTAAGATCCAAAGCTGGAAGGCAAGCCACAATTCCTTATGTACCAACTGCCTAAATAAGATGGGGATTACATCCTAGAGTGGTCCTCTACCAGTAGGATTCCCAAACTGAAAAAGTATTTTCTAACAACTCAGTGATCATGCCATAGATTTAAACTACATGGAAAACGAAGGGTATATAGAGAAGAGATGCCTTGAACTACGCACTGAAACTCAGTGAGGTTTTTCCCCCCTCTGCCAAAGATTTCTTATGTTCCCTTTTTAAAATCAAGAACAAGCAGATTTCCCAATATCCAAAACTCAAAATCCTCAGACAGCATCTTCAATTTTTTTCAGTAATTATTTGGTGATTGAAATACAGAGAAGATAGGTATAAGGGGCCTACTACCATGGGAGCACTAAAGTATGAGTGTTCAGAATCTGAAATTGTAAAATTTTAATCATCTAAACTCCTTGTGTTGAGGCCATGAAAATCTCTTACCTGTGTGTGGGTTTTTTTTCTGAGTTTCATTCTACTCTGCAAAATAAGCAATACTATTTTTTTTTCATCTCAGAGTCTTGTGCAATGAGACTATAAAAAAAATCAAGTTTTGCCTCTTTCCACATAAAGTGAGTCAGCAGAACCAGAATTGTGGGTAGAGTTTTCAAGCACAACTACAACAAAAATAATACTCTAGTCCCTTCTGTTTATTACTTTTTCTTAAGGGTCTCTAAGTATGAAGGAAATCATATAAGGCATGTAGTAAACCAGAATGTTTTGACAGTGGTCAGTGATAAACTCTTTCAGCCTAAGCACAAAAGATGAATAATTTGTAACTGGCTACAGTTGTAGCCTGTCTAAAAGAATGTATCTTTTAGACAATATGTCTACACATGGAACTGCCTTGCAGAGGGGAACAAAAGGCTTTCTAAATATAGCTGAATCTGGGTGTAGATCACAGGACAGAGCCTATGATAAGCTGTAAGAGCACTCGAAGTAAGCACAGAATGGTCCTAAGAGCAAATCTGTGGGCAACACAACACTGTCAGTGCTCAGATTGTTTCAAGTAGACAATCTTGTCTATTATTTCTACATAATGCTATTACACACCCTTCCCTGTCACCATTCCCTGATGTATTATATTTAAAGATGTGCTACTGTATTTACAGCATCTGCTTCCTCCTCAGAAGGAGGAATGACCTTTAGTCAATGAAATTGACTAAAGGAAAATTACCCAACCTTTCTAATTTTTCCATAAAAATAATAAAAAAAGCAAATCATACACAAAATCATACTTGTACATAACACCAAGTTATGCAACTATGGAAACACACAAAAAAACCCCCAAAAACCCAAAGACAACAACAAAAAAAAATACCCCAAATCAGGTGCACCATTTCTAGATTTCCTTTTACTTTCTTTCCTCTTGAGTCAGCATCTCCTCCTCACAACTTCCCACATAAAAGCTGTAGGATCATTTTTACTTCATCATTATTCTTCTTCCTTTTGCTCTCCTACAATAAGGAACTCAAGTAAATATCAATCAAGATACCACCTTTCAAAATATATTTTCATGTCGGAATTTGCATGTACTGTAATATTCAGAAGTAGAGACCTGCCAAAAATGAATCTTCAATATGTACATATAAATCCAAGCAGGGAAACCATCATGAAATCTGAAACTGCAAGCCAGTTCAGGAAGAAAGCGATCTCCCCCAAGCCTTTTTGAACACTCAGGTGCACGATTTTTTTGCAGATCATTCTGATCATCTTCCAGAAGTTCAGCAACTTTGGCTCACAAGTGTTATCAAGTGGGACCTTAAGGCATTTTCAATGGGGTTGAAAGTACATGGGAAGCAAACAGATCAGAGAGCACTGTACAGAGAATGTTAAGGGTAAATTGCATTCACGTCACAAAGCATTTTCACTTTTTCAAGGAATCCAAGCTGCAGGCATTTTGTTGTCACTAAAATACAAGATTTTTTTTTAACTTCACATTTGAAGAACAGGATGTTAAAAAAGCACATTACAAAACAGCATCAGCAGCCAATATATTTTTTTTTTTCAGATCTGAGGGGGAGGGGTAATACCATTTATTACAGATCACATAAACCATATTAAAAAAAAAAAAAACCACAACAAAAAAGCCTCTTTAAATTGTGTGGAGCTGCAGAGGCAGGAGTCGGTTTGGTGAATTAAAAGTTGGGTTTTACCACTGCGCAGTTGTGCTGGTCCCTTCCTTTCCCACTTGCCCCTTCAGTCCATGGACAACTGAGCAAATTCATTTTATTTACAGTCTAAATTGTCCTCCTACTGAGAAGGAACACATTGCACCTCTCAGCAGAGCAAGATCAGTATGTTATTTATAGTCCAATTTTAATTATTTAATTTTTCATAAACCACTGAGGAAAAAAAAAAAACCAAAAATACAAGCAACTTAATTGTTCCAATTTCTCCTTGTGTACTCTTGGGAGGGAAATTCCCNTGTCTACACATGGAACTGCCTTGCAGAGGGGAACAAAAGGCTTTCTAAATATAGCTGAATCTGGGTGTAGATCACAGGACAGAGCCTATGATAAGCTGTAAGAGCACTCGAAGTAAGCACAGAATGGTCCTAAGAGCAAATCTGTGGGCAACACAACACTGTCAGTGCTCAGATTGTTTCAAGTAGACAATCTTGTCTATTATTTCTACATAATGCTATTACACACCCTTCCCTGTCACCATTCCCTGATGTATTATATTTAAAGATGTGCTACTGTATTTACAGCATCTGCTTCCTCCTCAGAAGGAGGAATGACCTTTAGTCAATGAAATTGACTAAAGGAAAATTACCCAACCTTTCTAATTTTTCCATAAAAATAATAAAAAAAGCAAATCATACACAAAATCATACTTGTACATAACACCAAGTTATGCAACTATGGAAACACACAAAAAAACCCCCAAAAACCCAAAGACAACAACAAAAAAAAATACCCCAAATCAGGTGCACCATTTCTAGATTTCCTTTTACTTTCTTTCCTCTTGAGTCAGCATCTCCTCCTCACAACTTCCCACATAAAAGCTGTAGGATCATTTTTACTTCATCATTATTCTTCTTCCTTTTGCTCTCCTACAATAAGGAACTCAAGTAAATATCAATCAAGATACCACCTTTCAAAATATATTTTCATGTCGGAATTTGCATGTACTGTAATATTCAGAAGTAGAGACCTGCCAAAAATGAATCTTCAATATGTACATATAAATCCAAGCAGGGAAACCATCATGAAATCTGAAACTGCAAGCCAGTTCAGGAAGAAAGCGATCTCCCCCAAGCCTTTTTGAACACTCAGGTGCACGATTTTTTTGCAGATCATTCTGATCATCTTCCAGAAGTTCAGCAACTTTGGCTCACAAGTGTTATCAAGTGGGACCTTAAGGCATTTTCAATGGGGTTGAAAGTACATGGGAAGCAAACAGATCAGAGAGCACTGTACAGAGAATGTTAAGGGTAAATTGCATTCACGTCACAAAGCATTTTCACTTTTTCAAGGAATCCAAGCTGCAGGCATTTTGTTGTCACTAAAATACAAGATTTTTTTTTAACTTCACATTTGAAGAACAGGATGTTAAAAAAGCACATTACAAAACAGCATCAGCAGCCAATATATTTTTTTTTTTCAGATCTGAGGGGGAGGGGTAATACCATTTATTACAGATCACATAAACCATATTAAAAAAAAAAAAAAACACAACAAAAAAGCCTCTTTAAATTGTGTGGAGCTGCAGAGGCAGGAGTCGGTTTGGTGAATTAAAAGTTGGGTTTTACCACTGCGCAGTTGTGCTGGTCCCTTCCTTTCCCACTTGCCCCTTCAGTCCATGGACAACTGAGCAAATTCATTTTATTTACAGTCTAAATTGTCCTCCTACTGAGAAGGAACACATTGCACCTCTCAGCAGAGCAAGATCAGTATGTTATTTATAGTCCAATTTTAATTATTTAATTTTTCATAAACCACTGAGGAAAAAAAAAAAACCAAAAATACAAGCAACTTAATTGTTCCAATTTCTCCTTGTGTACTCTTGGGAGGNTTTTTTTTTTTCAGATCTGAGGGGGAGGGGTAATACCATTTATTACAGATCACATAAACCATATTAAAAAAAAAAAAAAAAAAAAACAAAAATACAAGCAACTTAATTGTTCCAATTTCTCCTTGTGTACTCTTGGGAGGGAAATTCCCTGGGGTTTACTGCCTCAGGAATAAAAAAGTTAATGCTACTCCCCAAAAAGAAGAGCATGTGTGGAGGCTAACTGAAAAGTATGATGTTATATCACTATGATACATAGACCAACACTCAGTGGTCTCTGAACCGTTTAGGAAAAACTAAAACTCACTTCACCCAGGTAGCTCCTGGGTCCATGCACCTACTTTTTAGACAGACAATAATTTTTTGTTACAGAGGCAGAGTTATGCAATCAGCTCTCTTGCGGAGAGCCACCTTTATGTAACTAAATCAAATCTTCAATCAATCGTCCACAAAAATAAATTAAGACCCCTTTTCCAAACTCTAGAAGAAGAATATTCATTTTCTGCTGTTTTGTTTTTATGAGATAACAGTGTCTTATCATTTAGAAAAGAGTAATACTAACCCTGTTTTACACATAATACATAAGCTCCAAAACAAATCTATTGAAGCTTCAACCAAAATATTTGTCTCAATCTTTGTGAAATAGATATTAAACAAATATGAACGAAATGCTGCTGAACAATACTTAAGAGAGCAAGGAAGTGCCAGAGAAGCTTCCAGTAAATAATGCAAGAATCAAACAATTGACCAGTTTTTCTATATTTAAACCAGAATAACCTTCCCTTTCTTCTATGTCTCTGCTTCAGTTAAGTTTTAAAACTAAATGGAGTATTTTAAATGACACTAAAACCCAACTGATTTATGAAACACTGTACAAACAACATCATCTTGAACAGGCCAGCAATAAAACATCTCATGGTGACTGGTTCATGTCAATTACATTTTCCCCTTTGAGGGGAACAAAGACTTACAGGGCTTCGTTTGAGTGCTAACTTTGAATACAGAGACAAAGTGGCTTAAGTGCCTTGTTCTGAATGGATGAAAATTGAAACCCTTTCAACACAGCAAAGGCTTGCAGTACATACAACATTTACAATTACTAATGACCAATTATCTGCTAATTAAACATAAGTGGCATTGCACCCTAATGGCTGCGTTGGGATACCACAACATTTCTTTATTCTAAATGGTAATTACTGCAAAGCTCAATTTAAAGCTGAGGAGGCAAAGTTTGAATATTGGTGTGTAACTACTTACAGCTGAGTAACAGGAAGTACAGAGACTGAAGAAAAAACCCCATCTCTCCAATCTTATGTCTCACCTGAAGATTAGATATTTTAATCAGAATTTCAAGAAAGTATCTATATGCACAAAGCTGAAAAAGAAAAACTATGTCCATCATTTTTCCTGAGATTTTTCTTGTGGCTTGAGAATTTCTGGCTAATTTGTCCTTTTGATAGCTCATCTCTTATCACTTGCTTTTTCCTTCTAATAAACTTGGAAACTTCCTTGAAATTTGTACTAAAACCAAGTTGTACCAGAGAGGGAGCAATAGATAGATAATATAATTACTATAGAACTCTATACGTTCTATAGCAAAGAGAAAGGTGGATTTGAAAATGCCAGGAAAGCTGTCAGATGCCTTGGCACAGTTTTACGGTGAAATTTGACACATATCTCAAATTATTTTGTTTTATTACTTTTCTGGCATAAATTGAAATCTTTGCAAGAACTTAACATTTCTCTATCCTAAAAAAGTACACTGAATGCAGGCACTAGGATAAGGGCTTAGGCACCTGTGCAGCCTTCCTTCCATTCTACATCATAACACAGCACAAGAATGTTGTCTTCATGAAGGGATGGAAAGGCAGAAGGCACCATCCAGCCAGGAAGTCTGGACACAGGAGGTAAAAAGAAGCATAAGGAAGAATAGTGAATAAACTTTTTGATTCTTACATAAAAAATGAAGTCTTTGATTAGAGAATGCCAAGTGAAATAATTATTCTAATCATTCTCCTTCTGAGTGGTTCACATTGTAGTGAAGAAATAAATAAACATTTCTCTCATTTCAAAGAAAATACTTTTTTTTCCCATGGCATGAAATTCCAAACCTTGATATAATATCCTGATCTTTTTCTCATAACAGGAGAGTTATTCTCAGAAGAACAAAGTTCTTCCTAAAGTTTTGGAGCTATTCATCTATCTGAACTCTTCCCTTATCTAGTTTTCCCTCATATGAATTGTGAAAAGATCTCTCAACCATATGCACAACTTCATACTTTGATGGAGTTTTAAATTCCTAATTTTTCTACACAAGGGCAAATCACTTTTAAAATAAGCATTATTTGGCCAAAATCACATTAAAGCACAGCATACTCAGCAGTTTCTCTCATAAGGGATGGAAAAATGTACAAGAAAAAGTAGAGGGAGGGAGGGAGAAATGAAATTAAATCAGATAAAAGAAAGATGTAAAGAAAAGCTTAAGAAAGGGGAGGCCATAGTTTCCTAGGGGCACAGGAACAGTAAGTGTGTATATGTGTGTGTGCAAATAGCAGTAGCTGTACAGGAAAAAGAGTAATGTGAAAGAATAAAAAGGAGTCAGTTTGTTTTGCTTGTAAAATATACACTGATTTCTTTCCAGAAATGATACTTCAGGCTCACCAGTAACACTTTCTGAGTTTTACATGCTGCTTGCTTTTTTCTTTCCTCCGAGAACAAAACAGTTAAAATGCCGAAGAAGTTCTGATTCAAATTGATATCCGAAGACCTTGTTAGTAGTCAGTAGAGAGAATTCCTCTGCAGCATGGAAAAAAAAATATTTCTGTCTTCTTGTACCAACTCTGTTAAATGCCATGCTATAGTTTAACTATTAACAGGACTCTGAGATGATTAACGCAACAGCAAGTCTCCTAACTCAGAAAATACTCTATATTTTATACTGGGGTTGCACAAAAACCATCTTCTAAAACAGATACTGACAGAGACTAATAGTAGATGCTGTAACTTAATCTCAGAACCCCAATGATGTCAAACCTCTTGAGCATCATATACAGTTTATGGTAGGGTATTATCACAATCCTTCAATGGAATTACAGTTTTGTAACTAATCTCTCCCTATCAGTTACACTACACAGAAACTGTGAAGTCCAAATACAAAGAGGCCATAGGTGTGAATGATTGCACTTGAGTCTTTCTCCCCAACCATATTTCTAAGCCCCAGAGTGATAAATGGCACAGCAGTTATAAATGGGCCATAGGGTCAGTGGAACTAAAAGCTGAGAGTTCAAAGAAAAGTCACAATTCTTCAGAGTTCAGCAAAAGGCCAGAGACTGACGTTGCAATGCTTAATGATAAATGGCCAGGGTTGTTATGCTCCAATTAGAGAAGATAGGAGATTGGCAAACAACCATGGAACTGGGAATGCTACAGCCTCAGACCATCTACATCACCTTGCAGGTCTCTAAGTGTTATAGCTTTCCTGTATTAGTCTAAAATCTTTCATTGACAGAAGCTTAACAATTACAAATAAACCAGCCACAAGACAGAAATTAACCCCACAAATTTAATATAAATCAATCATATCTACATGAGTTCACAAAACAACTCTGAAGTGTGAGGAGAGGGACTATGTCATGAACAATAATTATCACAGTAGACTGTGATAATTCTTGATAACTGAATCTCTACCTGTGCCACTCAGAGAAGTGGAAGCCAACAGCATCTTTCTTTCATGGAAAGGGAATCATGTTTAGACCATTTTCTCAGGCACTGAAACAACTGGATTCCAGACACACACACATCTTACAATAGACTCTTACAATCCAAGTGAACACCCTTCCACCAGGAGTGTTTTCCATCCTGCGCTAGTGCGCAGTTGGGAGATGAAAACTGGTGGATCTGTAAGGATTGCTGGCAGGAGGACCCGGCCCTTTGCCATTCCTGTGCAGGAAGGGAAGATAATTTAAACTCATTTAAACTCCAATATTACTTCTTTTTAGACAACAGACTAATGTATAAATAGTCACCACTGAAGTGAGGCCTGGAACAAATCTCCTTCCTGCTAGATAAGATTCAGATTCCAGATAGGCTAAATTGGAAAGATCTCCAGGCATCTCTGAAAAAGATTTCCTGAACAGACTTTCCAAGTGTTTGTTCATAGCTGAAAGTACCAGATTCCCAGAATATTCTTAGTATGATCTTTTATGGTCGTATTTTAAGGACCATGATCTAAAGCTGGATCACAAAAGTGATCACGCAATGATATACAGAAAGATTTGCAATTATACAATTATGAAATTATCAATATACAGAAAGATTTGCATTATTAATTAAATTACATGCATTTTCTACATCCTGCTCTCCAAAAAAACCCAAAATTAATCTTTGCTTATTACTTTTCATTGCATCTCTGCAATAACAACGATAACAACAAAGAAATAATTCTGTGTTGAATATTTTTACATAAAAGCTTGAACAGTAATGAAATAAAAATAGATACCTATTTGTCAGAAGATTCTTAGAGACAGCACATGAAGAAATTTTGCATGAAACAGCTATTCAGGCTGCCTGAAAGTATTGTCTAGAGATGTGTATCAGTGCCTACAATGAAATCACATAAAAAAAAAAAAAAATTGGTCATCCTCACTTCTTTATTATTGTCTTACATGATGGATTAAATGTCCTAGTAATGCTAAACCAATTCACCTATAAATGAATGATCAGGCCCCAAGATTTAAAAGACTTTGCTCACCTTTAAACACTAGTGTTGCAATGGGAATAGGAAACACTGTTCACAATATCCAGAACACTTCTTAACGTTTTTTTAAATATGACTCTTTGATTTCCCCTATCAAATAGCTTGTTACCATGGGACTTCACCGTTGTTTTCAGAACTTCACTAAAAATAGTACAAATGTTCTTAAGTAAAACATTCATAAGGCAGGAAATGGGAAAATTAATTCCCCATCTCATTTGTGTATACAGACTGAACAGAGTTTCTTTATGTGCTCATATAACATTTGCTAAATGAGTGTTCATTCCCTCACTACAAATACTCAATGTGTAGCTACTTGGTTTTTCACTGCAGTCACTACCCTTGGTTCATTGAACTTGTACCTTGAACTACAAATTGTTGAAGGTTAGGAAAATATTCCTAGGAAATTTTACTGTTTGCTGATAAGTTACACTTTCTTCAGCAGCCAGGGATGGAACACTGGGCTCTGTGGTCCTGGTAACCTTCTGGTTACAGTCCTGCAATCACACACACTGCACATGCAGTTAACACTGCTGTCTTTATTCTCATGTGTCAGAAAACTGCATTTACTGCACCAAGTTTTTTTTCAATATGTTCTGGAATACATTTTTGTCTGAGTGCAAGAAATTTGTCTTCATCTAGGTGTATATTTTGACATTTAAAAATATTTAGAGGTACTTTTCCAAATAGGCCTTCCTTAGCAAGACAGAAAGCCCAAATGATCTATAAATTCTCTGCAACTTAAAGTGCAATAATTTAATTTAATTTTGTTGCAATCACTGAAGCATGCCTGAACACACACCTGCATACAGCATGAGCAAATCTTGTTCAATCTGATTTCATAGTTTGGGTAGGAAGGGACCTTAAAGCTCATCTTGTTCCAACACCCCTGCCAGGGAGAGAGAGACACCCGTCACTAGACCAGAACCCCAGGCTCAGAGACCCACCCAAACTGGCCTTGAACACTTCCAGGGATGTGGCATCCACAAGTCCCCTGGACAACCTGTTCCAGTGCCTCACACAGCAAAGAATTATTTCCTAATATCTGGTCTAAATCTACTTTCTGTCAGTTTGAAGCCATTCCCCCTTGTGCGGTCACTACATACTCTTGTAAATAGTCCTCATCCTTTCCGTAGGCTCCCTTCAGGTAACAAAAGTCTGAAATTAGATCACCTCACAGCCTTCCCAGGCTGAACAACCCCAATTCACTCAGCATTTCTGCATAGGAGAGGTGCTTCATTCCTCTGACCAACTTGCTGGCCCTTGACAGCAGTAGCACAGGCAGGGCAGACGAGGAGGCAAGGAGCAGGTGGGAGCAGTTTGATTAGAGGCCTGGAGTGGACAGTGAGAGAATAAAGCAAGGAGGACACAATGAAGAAAAGAGAACAAGGCTAAAGTCTTGTTCATTGCAACACTAGTGTTTAAAGGTGAGCAAAGTCTTTTAAATCTTGGGGCTTGGTCATTCATTCATTACAAGGGATGTCTCGCAACAGATTGATCTATAGGAGGACAGTGGGTCCCATTTGCTGAAATCAGTTCACAGAAGCCCACTATCATGCAGACATCTTCTGTTTAGCCAGCCAATTTGTGGCTCACTTAGTGAGGACCACCCTTATTTTAGGCAGGAATTTTTAATTCACTGTCTGTGGGATAATATTTAAATTAGCTGTACTTCTTTGCCTTCTTTTGCACTTCCCTCCTTTTCCAGTTCCTGCATTACCTCCATACCTTTCAGGGCAAAGCTGGGATCTCACAGACAGTCTAACACCCTCCACAGCCCTGATTCACTCCTAGCAGGTGATGGCAGCAATGCCTGGCATTTAGCAAGCATTCTGCAAGGGCTAGGAGGGAGGTAAGAGAAGGTCTTACCTCCCTCCTAGCTCCTGTCAGGAATACCCATGTGGTGTTATTCCAGACTGCCCTACAAACTAACAGAGAAATCCTGTGGAAGATCGACAGTTAAACAACAAGAATCTCACCAGGACAGAAATCAAGGAGTTTCAAATTTTGCTATTCATTCACAATTATGGCCCCAGATTCAGAACACCCTGGTTCTCAGGGCTCATCTGGCCTTCTGAGACAGAGGCACAGAGACACATCTGATTTGCTCAGAGTGTGATTTTAAAGGACAGAGAAACATTGTATCCAAACTGTTCCAAGAAGGAATTATTCTCAGTGATTCAGAAGGAGGTTTTGAATTCTCATTTCCAAGATCCCAAAGCTGTAACCTGATCACCAGTTATTTTGGAGAAAGTACCTCTGGCTCTGCTGGAGCTATCCCACTTTGTATAAACAGTGTAAGACTCTGCCTAGATAGCTGGTGGCTGGGGAGCCTCTCCACTCATGAAGGCAAGGCAGAAACCTCACATGAACCTCAGCTTCCTGGTAGGAGCTTTCACAATGGTGTTACTTGCTACTCGACAGCCCAACCTTTCTCTCTTCTCCTCTTCCACTCACCCAAAGGGTGGTCAGGAAGATTCCTTATGAATCAGATCAGGTTTCTTTAACTAGAAAATTTCCCATCAGCTCCACTTGTATAAGGCAGAGCCGTGCAGGCATCCTGACAATTCCCACCTGGAAGCAGTCTGGTGAAATGAAAGCTAGAATTCAGCTTTAGGGGGGTCTGCCTTCTCCCCAACAATTTCAACCTCTGAGACAAAATGAGTAATTTTGAGAGCAAAGATCAACCTCACTTCAGAGTCTGGACATCAGAAACGGGCAATTGTTGCAAGGCAAACACTGAACTTTGAAGTCCAGCTCTTTCATTTAGTACAGCAAAGAGTCCCTACCACTCACACTTAAACCACAGTGACTTTCCTCCAAAGTTCACATTGCACTGAAGCTCTCCTGCAAAAGACTCTGAACTTGTATCTTCTATTTTGAGAATACTGCTTGAAAAAATACAATTTGGCACTTCAAAAGAGACATTTGACATTTCCTTGTCTCAAATGATTGCCCCTTACAGCCCTTGAGCAACTGCAGCTTTGGGAGCATTTCAAAGATAAATACTCTAGCATTTGGTATCAGAGAAAGTAGTTTGAGCTACTGTAATTCTCCATTATCATATTCTTTAAAAATGTACTATTGCTTAGTGAGACACAGCTTTTCTCAGTCCTATTTTTAAACTGCGATACTTAACAAGGCTGATATTTAAGATGAAGAAAAGGTAGTTTAATGTATTTCTTTTCATTAAATCTGAAGAAAATAATAGCTGCATCATTTGGGGTAGGGATAGATAAAAAACATCATTAAGTTCCTAAAGATTGTGTTAAAATGTAATCTATTATCCTTAAGAAAACAATCATTATCTTCCATCTCAATGAAATATAATGTGTGTGTACACTCATACATGTGTATGCCAATGCACAAAAACACAGGTTTTTATTTTTTAAATTTAAGTGACAGCATATGAAAACAAACACACTTTGATGTACACACTTATGCTCTAAAATCATTTACCATACTTGAAAGTGCAAAAACCCCAACAAGAAGAATAAAATCCCAACCCCAAACTGAAAGTTACCAGTATTTCTCTGCATTTCATTTAAAGCACTTCATTATATATTTTGCTTTCTATTACATTCTTAGATATGCTCCATCTGACTTAAAACCTTATAGCAAGGTTACCAGGAGAAACAGAATCAGGTCAGCACATTAAACTAGATTTTTCTTTTACAACAGCTTCCAGGCAAATATTCAGATTTTCCATGTTATTTACAAGGACATTAAGAAGGTCTTGTGCTTTCTACCTCAGTGATTTATTCTTCCCATATGCAGATGTGGTAATTCTTTAGAAGCTGGTTAATTAAATGTTCTAGCAATAACAGTAGGATCTTGACAGACTAACTTTGATTTACCAACCTTATAAAAAGTCTGTCCTTACCTTTCAGAATCTGACTTTACCATGGGACGTGCTAAGTAAGAATAATAATTCTTAAAATAAATTAGCTAAAAAAGTTAGTGTCTTACACCCTAAGATTTGGCTGCAAATACAGTAAAGGCTTTTACATAAGGATTTGACAATTTTTTATGAAATATTTATGAAAATTATTTGTAATATCAGGAGAATCAAAAGTTAAGCTATTATTAGAAATGACTTGGTGATAAGAGATGCTCTTAAACAGACACCTACAGCTTTTGTCAAATACAATTTTGCAGTACACTCCCACACAGTTTTGTTAAGAGATAAGGGAAAACAAGATCTTCAGTCAAATAGACTTCCTTTTTTTTTTTTTTTTAACTAGTATCTTTTTTGTATTCAAAATAGGTCTAGGTGGTTTTCTCAACACCACTGTACTTAACCCCAACTATGAGGAATCAGTATTAAGGCCCAAACAACAAATTTTATTCTATTCTATTTTCACTTGAACTATGTGGGCTCTCTTCACAACCTTGATTTGATACAAATCACAGAACATCTGGAAGCACATGTGTTTTACTGACTTCTTTCATGCTGGATATCAATGTTTTTATTTCAACTGGTACAGAGTACATGATGTAATATATTATTACCACTAGAAAAATTGTCAGAAACCATCTCCTGTGTATCCTTCCTGCCCTTTCCAATCTTCTTCCCCACATTCCCTCTGCTGCAAAAGACTGATTCACCAGGATCATTAAATGTTAGATGTAGTGCTGTACAGTGTGAACCATGATTCCCATCTTGCAGAGAGCTGTAGGTTGGTTGTAAGAAAGTTTTCAATGATTACTGGGGGGTTTGTATCATAAGTAACTGATAAATCTGGAGTTTCCCACTCAGTTTATTGGTAGAAGCAAGAGTGTTACGGCTTTAGATAGTGAATTCGCAGGAGAATTAATGGTTTGCAAAAGCTTGTAGACAAGAATTCCTCCAGAAAAAAATATCTGGGTAATATCAGATTTACATGAGAAGAAGAGCAAGTGGCAAATGCACTAATGTGTTCTGAAAGATAGTTAGGTAAAATTAGAGGCATCTTCTTCAAGAGGCTATTTCCTGGGAGTGTCATATTTCTGTATTTACATATTCCATCAGGCCCAGCAAAAAATTCAAACCTTATCTACATTGTAACAGCCTATGCAACCAAGGAACATGTTCTATAGCAAAGATGCTAATGTTTGTTTCCTTAAATGCAAATTGGAAAGCTGTAATTCTTCTCATCAGATATTGTCATACCACCAGTCAGTCATACAGACAATCAGATTTTATCTATCAGCTTTATCACCAGACTGGCAGTAACCAGAATACAAGTAATGGGGTCCTGCAATTAATGATGAGAAATAAATCCCACCACTCCTGCTGTTACCTAAACATGCTCAGCAACTTCCACGACTGGACACTAACCACAAGACCAAATTGGGACAGAGTCTTCCCTAGGCTGCTTTTGTTTACTTTTAGGAAAAATAATGTTCTTCAGTTACTTTAAGTTATGTAGCTCAACAAAAAATTACTAATATTCTTCCTACAAAACTTAATAGTACATTTATATCATAGACACCATTAGCTTGCCTGGAAAATCCCTTAGGAAAAGTCTTACCTTACATGGAGGAGACAAATTAAACCCAAGTTTGCAGTCTGAGGCTTCCTTTTTTCTTCTAAAGATGAATTTATCTCTTTTCAGTTCAGTACCTCTGTGCCGTCTTCTGACCTAATTTTTGTCTGTGATAAATGCCAGAGTTTCAGAGGAGTCACTTGAGCTCCTGTAAGAAAAGAACTGAAGTAAAAAATGAATGCACTCAACATTCCTGCTCTGACAGATTACTTGACAGGACACTAAAAGCCTTGCAAGGTTACAGGTGAGGTAAAGCCCCAGAATTGCCATTCTTTTAGACAAAACTGCATTTCGGTTTTCTGCTAATTATTCTGTACTAACATAACAAAGTTAAAGCTCATTCAGACTAAGCAGGTCTACAATTTGTACAGGCCTAATACAGGCTGTTTTATAAGATTCATTCCCAGGGTATTGCATGACCAGAAGATATTCAAATTAGATTTCAGCCTTTGTTTAGACAAGAGAAAAATGCTTTCCACTGAGAGGCATTGCAAAGCACAGCTGGCACAGAAGTTTCTCAATAATTACTTTCTGTTCCTCCCCTATCCAAGCACCTTGCTGGGACTGATTTTCACTTGTTGGTGGAGGGTCAGCAAATTGCATGAAAGACTGAGCACAGGTGCTCTTGCAGAAATGGGCAGAGAACAGCCACAGAAGGTGCAGGGAGACTTCCCACCCCAGCCCTTCCAGGGGGATCCCAAGGTGTGTCAGAGGACCACGCTGCAGGATAAAGCAGGCAAGACAGCTCAGACCCCTCAGGTAACAACATTAAAAGGGCTCTACTGGGCAGAGTCAAAAGTCCTTCCAGCCCCACATCCTGTCTCAAATGCTGTCCTAGGGGTAACACAGGCAAGCACACCATGATTTCTGCTCTACTGTTAGCTCCCAGCTTCCACCACTCTGCAGCCTTGGGGCTTATAGAGCCAGCAGGCATTTCTTTCCACGACTACAGCAGGGCTAAACCCCTCCTGGATTTATAGGACTCATTTATCTCCACCTCAACAAGAACAGTCACTCATAGAACAATGAATTCAGCTGGAGGGAAAAACTGAAGAAATTAGATCAGGTAATCTCATCACCACCTACGACATTTAGGAAGAGGAGTCTTTTTCTGGAAACTGAACCAAAGCATGTGACACCTTATGAAGTAGTTGGTGGGGGGCCAACAATTAAACAATTGTGGCCATATATTATACAATCTTAAGTCTTAAGATGATGTAATAAAAACATTTTAAAATGTTTGCTTATAGCAGAAACTTAACCAAGCTATTTTAATACCATGATCAGTTTCACTGATTCACTGCAAATGCTCTAAAGTAGTTTTAACTTCCCAAAAATCATACATGTATATCTGAAGTCGCAGTTTGTTGAACAGGCAAATGTTTTGTTATGGAGGACCAAGGAATGCCCAGTTCTGTCTTCTATTAACAAAAAAAATCCACAAGATACTTTACGTGAAGCATATGAGAAGAAAAACTGGCTGTTTACGCTGTTAATGAACACTTGCTTCATATCAGATGAGCAAGAAAATATATTTATCAGAAGAGCAAGCTTTCATTTATTAAAACTGCTCCAGTTTTTCCTAGTGTCTCCTCATCCTCTGGGAAAAAAACCCCGAAAACACCCCAAACCCTTTTAAGGAATAGATTATCAGATCTTTGAACTAGTTCTAAAACACAATATTGTAGACATATTAAGAGTACAGTGTTTTCCAAGCCTATGTAATAAAATTCCTCAATATCTTTAAACAATTGAGGCTCTGAAAAGTCAATATTTAAAAGCACAATTCAAGACTGACTTTTAGATGCCTAAGTGAACAGTTAAAAAAACCCCCAGTATTTAAAACAGTACAGCCACAGCTCCTCTGCACTCCATCATTGTTAGAAGATGAGTACATTCACAGGAACACCATAAAACAGCATACCCACATTGTTTAGGTATTATCAACACTTGCAGATCTACATAAGAGATCAATACATATAAATGCTTTCATAATTTATGAAAGCATTTATAGATCGCATTCTTGTTTTCAAAGGAAGAGCAGATAGTTTTCATGCATCCTATTGCTTAACACCTCTTCATCTCCTAGAAAATATTTTGATTTTTAAAGGTTTAAGGAAATTTAGTGTTGTTCCCCAATGTCAATGATGTTAAGGTGTTTACTGAAGTAGTGTCTCTTTTGAAAGCTCACCTTAAATTAAAAAGAAAATGTGAAGGTAGCTGTAGCAATGTATTATGTACCAATCATTATGTAGCAATCATTAGTACTCATTCACCATTCTCCTCCATCTTTTTCACAGTACTTAAATGCCTAAGCCAAACAAAAGCAACCTGATCATGTAAAAATTTATACTTAGGAGACAGACAGCTGTAAAAACCAAAACCAAACCAAAGCAAAATAAAACACACAAAACCACAAAAAACCCGCACCCAAACAAAAAAAGTGGGGTACGACTGGGCACCCCCAGAAATTATTTTGCAGAAATGAGAATTAAAAACCTCAGTGCTTCATTCACTTCTAATAGCAAAGTAATAGCACTTATTTTCTAATGATCTTACAATGAGAAATATAATCTTGTAAAAGTAATAAGTAATAGTAATCAGAGTACCAGCTATAGAAAACACAGCAGCAATATACCCATAGTTTCATATTGCTGCTGTTACACATTTTCCCAGTTTTGGCACTCCTGTTATAAACATTCTTTCCCTTGTGCTTGAATTTTTCTGGCACTTAAAGCTTTTCCTCAAAGTGCTGAAAGGATTTTAGGAAAAGCAGTTGGGACTACACCAGAGAAAGAAAAATAAAGTCATGTTCTACACATGTGTCTAATGTTGCTCTCTGCCTTCCATGATTATAGAAAGAACAGGGTTTCCAAAACTAGTATTCAAAAACTGCTTGTTTCTTCCACTTCCAAACCAAGCAGGGCACTTAGCTCCCAAGACTGGAGGAGGCATTTAAAGGAGTACATTCAGCACTGCTCTGTAAAGCAAAATGGTAATAACTTTTGTGATTATTACTACTCTTATTTTAGAAGGAGCACTTGGCACCAAAAACTATCAGGGCTAAAGACTGCTAAGGCCCATCCTCCTTATTCATCAGTCCCTGGAGTCCTGGTGGGGCAATAGGCCTTACTATTAATTGCAATTACTATTACTATGATTGTATCACTGCTACCAGCAATTGTGCAGCACAGTGCTGAAGATTTTTTGCAATGAAGCATCCCCTGTGTGAAAGCATCTCCTGTGAACCCCTCTGGTTTCTGCAGCATCAGCAGTACCATGCCAGCAATTCTCCATTCAATTCTGTTTCCTCTCAGCTTCCCAAGGATCACGGGATGGGAGTTGTTTATTGCAGACTTCTTTACTCCACCTGCTCCCAAGAGGAGCTAGCACAGCAGTTTGATTTACTACAAGACCCTGAGAGTAGTTCAGCTGGGCAGAGCACTGTGTTAACAACACCAAGGCTGTGGTTTTGATCCCTGCCCAGGCCATACACGTAAGAGCTGGACTTGCTGATTGATCGTTGTGGATCCCTTCCAACTCACAATATTCTGTGCAATCTGAAACAGGACTGAAAGGACTGGAAAGGAGCTCATTCTGACACGAGTGATGACAAAAAGCCTCTTCCCCTCTTCTTCCTTCAGGAGAAGTACAACTAAATAAGGACTAAAAGCTGGATCCTAGGACGAGCTGCCACTAAATGGTCATTTGAGCAAGGGTGTTTCGCATCGGTATCCAAGTGGCTGCTGCTGTTTGTGCAAACAGTGATCCACGGCAGCCATGCAAAAAGCCACACACAAAACACTTCTGACCTCTGGAATCTTACAGCTCATTTGGAACACCAAGGCTTTAACAGGGAGAAAAAAAGGTACAAATTAGAAGCTGAAAATAACAGCTTAAGTCCACTTTTATTTTTAGCATTTACCCCCCTCAAAAATAGCTTTTTTGAAGTTCCATTTAGCACAGAACTGGCTAATAGGTGAACAATTCCCTACGGTGCACTCACTTTAATATCAGCACAATAAAGCTGAATTTTAATTGACTTTGACATTACAGTTACTCTAAAATGAGTCTTATTCTGCTTTCAACTAAATCATAAGTAACATTTTCTTTATAAAGAGACAATATTATTCAAGACTTGTGATGTGAACATATCAGATATCCATTGTAACTAACATTCTGGAGAGTGTTGGCTCCACACAGCACTCTAAAACCTGGACACTTGCATTTGACCTATGATCTCTATAGATCTTTTCAGTTTCTTTTATGCTTTTTATATGGTTCATTACTTTTGAAAGTGAATTTTAAAAGTATTAATTTTTCATAAGTCAAAACAAACAAACAAAAAACGTTAAGGTTATTTTTAGGCTGTGTGCTTGCAGAGGTTTGAGTAGCTTTGAACTAAAAAATTGATTATCAGCTTTCAAGGTGGAACTACCAAGCCCTTGCAAACAAATCTGCTGGAGTGGCAATCTATAGCCATCCAGGACTTGTTAAAATGCAAGTCTGAAGGGTTTTGCCTTTTTCTGAACACACAGCATATTCCATTTTCTCCTTTGTGGAGGAGCACACACAAACACATGCATATTTATATATATGTCTATTCATACACACTCATTTGTAATCCCACATTACAGACAGCAACTGTTCTGTCTGATCTATAGAAGGAGCAGATGAAGACTGACTTGATAGCACATATTCAAGACTTTTTGGTTTTAAACATATTTTCAGTTTTCCTGAGTGGGAAAGAATGACCTTTCAACCAGCTTCACTAGAAGCTTGCGGTTCTAGATGGAAGACAGCACCCCAAATAGAAAAACAGTCCTCAAACACACGGCCCAACCTTACCCTTCTTTTATTTCTGCTCAACTTCCTTTCCCTACACTGGGGAGGACACATCTTTCTCCACTCTGTCTTTTAAAATTTAAAGATGTTCAAGATCATTATTCACTGTTACCATCACTGATTTTACTACACTAACAGCAGAACTTGTCTCTCAGCTGGGGTTTCAAGAACATATTGCAACACAAACCAGAAGGTGATGATGAGACTACACATCCCCAAGTCTTGTATCCCTCCCCACCTCAAGTGAGTGTCAGGTCCATTTGCTGTAGGGTTGGGTTTGCTCTGGGGTATCTGCTCATAAACCATGACTTGGCTCTCCAAAATTGAAACCACATTTCCAAGAAGCATATAATCAATCTTTCAGAGGAGGAATAGGGCAGCAATCTATTTTTCATGCTTTTATAACCCCTCATGACAACATATCACATTAAGATTTTTTCCAAGTGTGCGTCATTTCAGACTGTACAGGTCACAACTACATATTCCCAGTGAACGTTTCCATTACAGCACAAACCCTGCTGAATGAACCCACAGAAGACTTACGAGCCTTGATACATGAGGGGGGAATAGCACTGCACTATGTTAGCTTTAACACATAGGACAACTAATCAGCTCAGAAATCTCCCAGTATGTTCTAGAAAGAGTGTAGCAACTGCAGGAACAAGAACTATAATGGAAAAAAACCCAATTTATTGCATGCTTTGGTTCTGCAACAAGGCACCAATATAGCTGGGAATAATGTAACGGCAGGCAAAGTACTGGGGGTTTTGACTTTATATTAAGAAAATTGCCTTTTTTTTTTTTACTTCTTCAACCACTGTAGGTACTCCATTAAGAAAAATTCCATATCTCAGTGTGCAATTCCATAGATCTACAGATTTCTTACTCGAGGTGGAACTCAGAAAATTTGCATTAAAAGAACACAGCTAAAAGAACTGAGCATTAACACTGAGTGCTACTACTGCAGGCATTAACTCCATCCTTGACTTTTGGCATTCTTCCCTGAATATTTCACAGTGAGTAAAATGTGCAGCTGAAGAAAGTTCCTGATGCTCCTCAGCAAAGCATTTGGAAGTGGAACCATGGAAAAAGGTCAGCACCAGAAGCATGACACATTTCCTCCTGTTCTGTGCTAGAGAGCAGGCTGGCAGTTGGGGTCTGCTGTCAGTCCTGGAGCTTTGAGCACTGACAGAAGTCCATCGTCACCAGGCTGGCAGCCCTGTGACGTGCTGCCAGCAAGACACGGTGTGACACGGCTGGGAAAGTCAGGCTGAGCTCTCTGGAGCAGGTAGAGCATAGCTTTGCTCCAGATAGCAGGAAGAGGAGCAGTGAGCATGGAGCAGCTGCTGTGTTAATTAAATCCATCAAATGGCAGCACTTCAGCATGAACACAAATGGCTCAGTGCTGGCCTCAGGTCTCCAGCTCTCACAGAGTAACTTACAAGCCATGGAAAAGTGATTATGATGGCAAGAAAGAAAAATGCAATAGGTCTTGAGAGTTGGGGGGTTTAAAATCCTTGTCATATGAAAACTGTCATATCAGAGAGACCTTCTCCTGTATGTTGCTTCTATTTCATAGGGCAACTTTGAGTAAACACACATCTATCTTCTTTCTTGCCCATATGACCTCATATACTTCACATAGAGGAAAAAAAGAAAATTTTACAAGTCCTAAAGCACATTGGGTAAGGAGAAATGCCTGCAGGAAAGCTCTTGTAGACATGCTACAGCAACACAAATTCATCCATCTCTATAACTTTGACCACGAGTCATGATACCTAAACATCTCAGGTTATCTCTGACATGTTCATGTAGAGCTGTTTTGGTCTTGCACACATGGGACTGAGTAGCACAGAAGCACGAACACTGAAGACCACTTAAACTCATCAAGAATTAAAAAGTCGCCAACAGAGCTGGTCCAAAAATTG
Organism: Leptocoma aspasia; assembly: GCA_013399835.1. Classification (NCBI taxonomy): domain Eukaryota; kingdom Metazoa; phylum Chordata; class Aves; order Passeriformes; family Nectariniidae; genus Leptocoma; species Leptocoma aspasia. Next base: position 1,072,880 of record VXAX01001390.1, on the reverse strand, counting down.
TAGAAGACTAATCATACCTTCCAATATGCCCAGAAAATAATCTATTTTGTAGCTTTTCATATACACACACCCCTCCAGTTTGGCCAGCCATTCTCAGTACTCTGTAATGTGCATCTCAGGGGGAACCCCTTACAGTCCGTGGGATGAAGAAATAGAATATATGCCACAAGAGGGGCAAACACAAAGGCAAGACAGCATCAAAGGAGAAAAAAAAAAAAAACCAAACACTTTCTTTGTGAGAGTTTTATTCCTTCTTTCAGCCTCCTTGTAAAAATCTCAGCTGGTTCCATGAGCAGGAAGTGATGGAGAATGCAAGTCAGCAGCTCCTTGGGCATGCTGAGAACCTGCACCACCTTCCTCTCCTGCACCCCTGCCACTGCAGAGCAGGGACACAGAGCTTTCCCTGCCCTCCCTTCCCCAAGGAGCAACTCAACCCTGCCTGCCCTCTGCTTGTCAGCCCTGCAAGTGGAACCAATAGCTGGCTGCAGATTAGCTCAGAACATGCTGACATGCCACTCTGGAGAGCCTATTTGAAAGGTTAATAACTTTTAAAATCCAATTAGAGGGCCTAATTAGCTAAAGCAATCTTTGGTCTGCCTACTGAATCTCAAACTAGGTGAGCACAATAAAGATTAATCTGTTCTTCGTTCTTTTGCAGGCAGCAAAGAGGATGCTGGAGCTCCTGAATGCCTCAGTTTTCAGGTGGGCACCGGAATGACCTGAGCAAGCTCAGGTCTGAACTTCAGAGCAAGTTCAAACCCAGCAGAAAAGCTCAAGACACAAACTTTTTGTTCCATTGTCATGATATCATGATGCTGATACTTCAATCATGACAAGCATTGCCCCACATGCTATTTTTGCTATTCTTGGGCACATGAGGTCAAGATTATCTGATTTTCTAGGAAGAGTAGCAGTAAAAAAAATTTGGCAATTTTATTTCTCACTCAAGTACCTCTGTGGAACTTTTCCTTTTTGACCTCAACTAAGCTAGATCGTCTTGTATGCATTGTTGCTTCTTCACATGTACACACTTCCAAATGTGCAAGACATCCATCAGTTAGTTACTAACCCACTAATTAGTAGTTAACCTTATTTCATTATTTCGTAAGCTATTCTTTCTTTCCTGCTAGATATTATTAGCAGACATAAAAAGTGAATATATAAATAAGTAAAATTACTATTTTCACAGACATTTAAGCCAAACCAAATTGACCTACAACAAAAGCTCCTGAAAATTTCCAGTGTATGGCTATCCTGAATCTCCCATTTATACACAACATTAAAGGTAGAAAGCTAAATTCACAATATGTCATATTTTTTAAACATCTGCTAATAAACGATCCTAAGTTCTCTTGTTCACAGGCACACCTGAGTCTCAAAAAAAAAAAGCCCCACTGATTTTCCTAGGAAGGCTTCCTGGGAGCTGGTACATGCTGCCACTGCCATGGCAGTGGTACCAATGACAAAGTGAATTTCAGAGGAAAAAGACCAGTTGATAAGAACACCACTCCAGGCTGTTTTAAATTCAGAAAATAGCTTAGGATGAATCTGCCACAGGAACTGCAGCCATTAGAACAAACTACTGAAAGAAGCTGCCTGTCCTAAAATAGTCCCTAATCACTTCAGGCTTCACCTGGTAAAATCTACACCTCATTTCCAGCCCAAGGAAGAAACGAATCGTTCCGATTCACGCGAACACACCGCTAAGTGTAAAGTTACTTTCCCTTGCTGCAGGTCTGAAGTGCCGTGAGAGAGTAAACACCTTCCACGGGACTCTCCGGAGCCCTTCAGCCGCAGCGGAGCTTTCACTGCGGGAAACACCAAGTGTCCAGGTTTATTTACACAGCCCGCCCGGGTCCTGACGGGCTCGAAGGGCTCCGGTTCTCCCGCAGGAACCATCCCGGAGCTCGGCCCCTCACGGAGGGGGATCTGCGGGATCCCGCCCGCAGTGCCGGCCCGGCCCGGCAGGTGCCGCTGCGGCCCCGCGGGAGGCCCCCAGTGCCCGGGCTGCCGGGGCACGGGAACGGCCTGGGCTGGGACGGCCCTGGAACTGCACCCAGTTCCAACCCGTGCCACGGGCAGGGAACGGGAACGGCCTGGGCTGGGACGGCCCTGGAACTGCAGCAGTTCCAGCCCCTGCCACGGGCAGGGAACGGGAACGGCCTGGGTTGGAATGGCTCTGGAACTGCACCCAGTTCCAACCCGTGCCACGGGCAGGGGCACCTCCCACCGCTCCAGGGTGCCCAGATCCCCATCCAGCCTGGCCCTGAATGCTGCCAGCGATGGGGAGTGCACAAGCTGCCCGGGCAGCCCACAGTTCTCACCACCCAAACCCAGACTTCAATACTCTCAGTAAATACATACAGACTGAAGAAATTCAGAGTATTTCCAGAATCTTTTTACTCTGGAGGTGGTCACAGCCTTTCCAGATGGCAGCTGCGTCCATGGCTGAGGGCAGCATTTACATTTTTCGGGGAGCACGGCAGAGAGACACTTCAGCCCTCAGCAGCCCCTATTCCCTGGGACAGTGCAGCATCAGAGGCTCTGAAGGGATCACTGCCAGCATTAGGCTCTTCAGAAAACATAAAAAAGCATAAAAGCAAACTAACGCCAGCCCAGACAAACTCTCAGGCTCTGAAAAATTCCACAATATAAACACATTGTCAATAGCACACATATTCTATATATTTACAGAAGAAAAGCTGTCCAAATGAATGCATTCATTTTAAATTATTTCCTATGCAAGTCAGAGGAAAAGCTCAACAAGTTAAAAAAAATCAAAAAGTATATACACTACCACTGAGCACTCCAGTGAAAACTTCCAGATTATTAGTTTAACTAGATGGACCATATAAGAAATAGAAACTTTAAAAATATTGTAATACAAACTTAACTTCAAGTCAAAACTGAACTTCAAGTATTTTAGCTACATTCCTCATCATTAGGCTGTCACCATGTAAGATTTTCAGACAGCAAAGGTTTCAGTTTCATTACATCCATGTTCATTTGCAGTGGGTTTGATGTCATTTTAACCTTTTTATCTTCCTCCAGTGTAGGAGGCCTGAATCAGTAGGACTGATGCTGAAACTTGTAACTCTGGGGCTTAACATGTAGAAGTAGATTCCCACATACAGTCCTGTTGCACATGCTGTCGGAACATTTGCTATCACTGCAGACATGTGCACCCTGTGCTGGTGTCCAAGAAAACGTAGTGCCAAGTCCAACTCTACCAGGTGCTACATGGAACTCCATAATTTCCTTCAGGGAGACCACTAATCACCAGAGGGGCTTTCCCATTAGAATCTTATGGGTTTTAATGCTGTCTGCAATGGATATAAGACCAAAATTTATGATTTATTGCAGAATCATAGACTGCGTAAGATTGGAAGGGACCAAAGTGGGTCATCTGGTCCAACCTCCCTGCTCAAGCAGGATCAACCTAGAGCACATGGCACAGGATTGCATCCAGATGACTCTGGAATATCTCCAGTGAGGGATACACCCACACCCTCTCTGGTGATCTGTTCCAGTGCTCAGTCACTGCACAGTAAGAAAGCTCTTCCTCATGTTCAGGTGGAACTTCCTGTGCATCCATTCCTGCCTGCTTTGTCCCATCGCTGGGCACCACCGAGCAGAGCCTGGTCCATGCTCTGACCCCTCCCTGCAGACACTGACAGACACTGATGAGGTCCCCTCTCAGTCATCTCTTCTCAAGGCTGGACAGGCCCAGCTCCCTCAGCCTTTCCCCATAGGAGAGATACTCCATCCTTTCATCAACTCTGTAACCTCCACTGGAGCTGCTCCAGGAGCTCCATGTCCCTCCTGTCCTGAGGAGCCCAGGACTGGACACAGCACTCCAGATGTCCCTCACCAGGGCTGAGCAGAGGGGCAGGATCACTCCCTAACCTGCTGGCAATGCTCTTCCTAATGCTCTTCCTCCCAGGACACCGTTTGCCTTCTTGGCCACAGGGCACACAACTTTTTTGTGTATTCCACAGATATTTTTATGATATCATGGCAGGAGAGGTCTCTTCTTACTGAGAACTTCTTTCCAGAGGAAGCACTACTAGTGAAGGAGTCACATCCTGCAAAGACCTCTTCATCAGGGAGCTGAAATATAAGCCATGACTATAGAAATCTGAAAAACCTGAAGGATACATTTTGCCCTGAGTCAGTCAGTCAATCACAATGTAGCTGAGTAGTCAGCTGAATTCAGTTGAGTGCAGGTTTAAAACAGGATATGCCCATCCACTATTTAGAAAATAAGGCCATCCTTCCCTTATTCAACAGGGCTTGTACCCTAGAAAGGAGAGGCTCAGAACAGACTTGAAGTAAAAATGAGCTTGCAGATGTGACACTACACAGGAGTGTGGCAAAGCCGGCACTCAGCCGAGGAAGCAGACAGCTGAGGGACTCAGCTGGTGACAAGGATGGGAGCAGCCTGTGTGCAGACAGTGACTCCAGTGGAAAAGATGGGGTTTTGCCCAACTGTTTTCAGCTGTCCCTATTCCAAAAAAGGCATGCCTATCCCCTTAAGGTTACTGTCCAAAATACACCTGTTTCCCCTCTTCTACAGTAGGGAGTCCCACTACATAATTTCTCATGGACAATCCAGCTTTGCCTACATTATTGAGAAGCACTGAGTCTCCTCTGGGAAAGGAGCCTGTGGTTAATCAAACACAGGAAGAGGGAGTGAAGCAGAAATCGTGACCCATATCTCTCTCCACTCACACATCTGAGTGTCTCTGTAGTTGACACCACCTGTCATGTCTTTTCTGAACTCTGCAGGGATTAAACTCCACAATACTCTCCCTCTGGAAAGAGGTGTTAGACTACAGTACTTAGAAGCCCTCAACATTTACTCATCGTCCAGCACTTCTCTGTAGACATTCTTTGCACAGCACCCTTTTATAGACGGCTTGTGAACAGCATTTGCAACCACTCCAAATTATTCAGTCTTAATAGCAGAAATAACTCAAGACAGGTAAGTTTAAACCTGGTTGTGTCTCTTCCTCTCTTAGCCAGAGCTTACCAGTATTTGATATCTATCTTAAACCTCTTGTAGCTCTCTTTGCCACACAACTGGTCTTTTCCTTGAAAAAAAGAAACAAAAAAGACCCCAATCAATCAACAAAATTATAGTTTGCCCTGAGCCCACTGCTTAGTTTTAGAAGTGCCTTGGCTGGGGACTGTAGGGAGTTAGCCAGGTAATGGCATAGACGTAACTGAGAATAATTACTGCAAAGTTTCACAACTTCACTGAACTGACAGAAAAGTCCCATTGGAATGCATTATATTTTCTTGCTTTAACACCAAGAACTGACATTAGGCATTTACAAAACAAGCCTATCCAAAGAAAACATATAAAATTACTAGAGACCAAATAAAAATCCACCATAAATACTTTTAAATCAGTATGTTTAGAACAAACACAGGAGGACAAACACACTATCCATGCAAGTGCCCTCCTGAAGGGGTCGTGACTAGTTTGAACACTTACCAGATCTTACCTAGAAACTTCTACTTTCCTAGAAAAGATACACAGCTTTCCTAATCTTGTGGGAATATGTGTCAAAGGAGAAATTATTTCATTTTACTTCATTACTAAATAGAAAACATTATGGCTCTTCTCTGTCAACTGCAACCAACAGGTAATTAAGTCCATCACCTTCCATTTCTAACAAATTCAGAGAGCACAAAGCACCATAAAATCTCTTAAGAAGTCCAAGTAGCACAGAGATGTCACTGTCTCCAGTGGAGTAGAACACTGGCAAAAAGGATCAGTGCTGGTTCACTTGCTCAATGCAAAGCATTTGAATAACAGCCTTAAGCTGAACCAAGATAAGGGGGAAGGGGAGTAAATTCCTAAAACACAGCAGTATAAACTTTAGTATGCAAAGAATGTTGAGGATTACATCCTACAGAAGGAAGCTGAAGTGACAAATCATCTGTTCAAGCTTCTTGCAACAACCACGTAACTAAAAATGACCATCAGCTGAGGGTGGAACAAGTGCCAGTAGTGCCAAATACAATGACAGGTCTTAATCTCACCTTGAAAAGTGTCAGAGATAACAAATTTTCCTTCAGAAATTCAAAGAGAAATTACATGCATTTCAAAACATAATGTTCTTCAAACAGACCGAGCAAGGGAAAGAGGAAATAAGTTTTTTGAATATCCAAACTAAACTTGGACTTCGCAGAACAATATTATTTTCCTGGAGGAATGGGGGGGTTATTTGATTTTGTGGAGATGGTCTGGAAAGTAAAAAAATCAAAAAACAAACTAAAGAGCTTCATAAGCAGATTACGAGAATGTATTACCTTGAGATACTAAAAGTTACAAGTTTTTCAGTTTCACTGATCAAGCTTCCTTACAAAAGCCAAACACTCCAACCTCTTTCCTAAGAACATAGGAGGTTTTCTTCAAATTGTGTTATGTAACACTGACTTCTTTGCTTAAAACTTATTTCATCTAATGTTTTTTTTTTCTAATCCACAGAGAAGTTTACTATGTTTATACAGCAATTCCCTCCATCTCGTGATCCTGTATTATCAATAATTTTTTTAAAAAAGCAACCCCTCCCCAAGCTCCCACAGGTTTCCCAAGCCCTTAGTCCACATTCAACTGAAAGTTTTACTGTTACAGATTAAAGGTCACAGACAAAATGCCAATTTTGTTTCTTGAAGAATATCTAGGGGAATCAGTACCCTTCTCCTATCGTCTGTATATCCACAAAGTACAAATGCTCCAGGGAACTTTAACACAGATAACAAAGCAGATACATCCTGAACACTGACAGGCAACACCCAGACACAGAACACAGACTGCAGAGTTACCAGCTGAAATCAGCACAGCAAGAAAAGCTGCTTTTTGCCAGAACTTATGTTTGAATGTAGTTTTAATAATTCAAGACAAAGTATAAAGATGAGGGTAAACTGAAAATTATTACACAAGAGGAACAGCCTCTACAACCTTCATAAACCAGGATAGTGCTGAGTTGCAGTGCACAAGACACCCCTCACACTCCTTAAGTACTCAGTTATGTCAGGCTCCAACAAATTATTTCCTGTTTTCTTTTTTTTCTTGATGTGCCAAGACCTGGTACAAAGAAACTCTGCAGTTTAGTTAGCTTTGGCTAACTATCCATAACTTCCCTCTTTCAGGCTCTCAGATGCTGAGTTGCCAGACAGTATGCATGTGGATGGTGTTATATGAACTGCAGATCCCGCACAGGCATTTCCAGGAAAAGCAAGACACAAACTCAAGGCCACACTAATCAAATGGAAGCAGAGGACTCCTGGTTCTCTGTCCTGGTGGTGAAGGCAGAGTGGTTAGTTCAAGCTGATGGTGAATCAAAGACTTAACCAACTACAAAGCCTGAAAAGTGAATATTTAAGTGACCTTCACTGGGGAACAACAGGAGAGGGGGGGAAATAAAAAGTGAAAGAATGAACCACGGAGCCCAAACTTTATTTAAGAGGTACTTCAGTTTAGATACGAAGAGAGCGACGAAGAATGACCATATCCTAACAGTTATGATGAATCCATCCTGTCACAATCATCCTGAAGACAAGCCTTTCCCACTATGCATTTCCCAGCCTGTGAGAAGAGGATTTGGGTTGATCCCAACCACCAGAAAGCAAGTCAAGCTGTTCTTTCAAAGTGCTACCTCAAGAAACCGCTTTTGAGAAGCGTGAGTCCTTTCCGGCTATTTACAGCAAAGATCTGAAATTCATAATTGAGAACATTCCATGGCCAAGCCCAAGATTTTAGGGGCATGACAATAAAGCTGGAGCATACGTGTGTATGGCAGCGACAGACACGTCTGCAAAAGTTCAGAGACACTGCTCCCAAATGGATCAGAATGGAACTAGAAATACTGAACCAAGCAGGAATGTGCTGCTAATTCTTGCCTACAAAGAAAGATGCTCTTTAGAAGTTAAAAGTGTTTACAGTTAATAACTTATCCACTAAGATCAGGACCTCAAAAGATCTTCAAGGACACAGTACATAAAGAAAAACTGGATCTCAAGCACATGAAAAGGAATTGTTTCACTTGAATCACTCCCCTTTGGAATTCTACCTACTGCATTTTTTTGCTAAAAGACCTGTTTAGATAAGAGCATTTTTGTATCTGTATTACTGTCCTCTCCAGAAAAGAAAAATTGAAAGATGCGACAACTTCCCTCTCATTGCCAAGACTGATACTCACTTTTCTTGCATTCTTATAGACTCAAACCTGGAATATATATTTTTTAAAGGACAGACATTTATGTTGAAAAATGCTGCACAGATGAGGTGACTCATTGCAGACCTAGAGCTTTTTGTGCATTGTTCCATCGAAATTCTTTACCTTGTGTTTATATAAGGCCTCCCACAGACAGCTGGAGTCACTGGAGATTGAGAGAAGGAAACGTGACAAAATGAAGAATATGGGCAGCAACCATTGTTTCCTTTTATGAACCTTTACATTTGTTGGACAGTATCCAGCTGTCTCCTGTGTGCTACTGGTGGTGTCCAGTTCCTTTTGGGAGCTGCAATCTTCACAGTAGCAGCCTAAAAATAACCTGAAAGATACTTAATTCAGATATTAGGAAATTTTGGTATGTTAATGCTTGAACACAAAGCATGTGCTTTTGGCTCTGCTCATATTTCAGATTTTCTTGAGCAAACCTGTTCCCTGCAGTAAAGCACAGACTACCCACAAAGCAACACTTAACTCACTAGAGAAGGTCAAGTTCTTGGTGTCTGGTGTGATTCCAAATATACCACATCTAAGAAGTACAAACTGACTCCATCCATCCTCTTCATTTGTTCAGCTCAGTTCTGCTAGATGGCTCAATTCTTCATGGTTTTCTGCTAGGCTGAGACTGACAGACCTGCTATGGTAGCTTGAACTAGAAACAACAGTTGGATTCTTGATACTACCAAAATATCACTTCAAGTAAAGCCAGGATTGAGCAGGTAAAATGAAGACATATGTCTGGGAGAGATTAAAAAAAAAGGCACTGAAAAGGGTAAGTTCAGACTCTTTCTCACTATGAAACAACATCTGGAAAAAACCCCACCTTTCACTTGATGGTACAGGTGATTTTGTAAATTAATTTTGGTTAAATTTCCTTAATCTTCCTTTGTTCTATTAGCTGAAAAAAACTCTGATAAAACCCTTCATAATCCACATCCTGAAGAGACCATAGCTCCTTACATAATTCAGTCACGGATTATCAGGTAGCTAAATGGACTGTATGCTTTACAACCTTACAGTGACTTGTAGAGGTTTTGTGCTGGGCATTGTGAATCCAAGCTATCACCTGCCTTACTGCAGTGAGAAAAGCAAGGCTTTTAAGACAAAACTAATGTAACCATTAATGATTTCACATTAATGTAATCGTTGATGATTTCACTGAAGGACTGAAGGTTTAAACTCAGATATTAAAAATATATTAAAATACATACATATTTATTTCTGCTCTTCTACCTTCTCAATTCAACTCAAAAATTTATCTTTGCAAAGGAATACACATTTATCTTTAGTACTATGAACTTCAGTGGATTATTTTCATACTTTTAGAAACTGAATACAAATAAAAAACCCAAAACAAAAAGTCTCATCCTTCCTGTCTTCCTTTTAATTTAAATATCTTCCCAAATGAATTTAAATTCATATATATAATTAAAAATATCTTCCCAAATTAATTTAAATATCTTCCCAAGTATTCTTCCCAAATGAAATAATTTATTTCTCTTTTTTACCTTACAAAGAGTGCCTTTCCCCATGTGTTTGTTGTGAAAGATTAAAGAGATGAGGGTAACCGGCTCCTCTGGGATAAGAGGGGAGCTTTCCTTGAAAGCTTCCACAAATACTCAAACTCAAAACCTGTTAGCCATAATGAAATAAAGCTGCTCTTTCACATCTAATTCTTTTTACTATTATTAAAAAAGTAGGAAGTCTGATCTGTTCAAAACCTTGTTTAAAAATACAGTGCTAAGTAGGCATATCCTTGAGTTTCAAATCAAAGTGGAACAGGTGAAAAATATAAAAGCTTTTAAAATGTATCCTCTCCCACTTCATAGTAAGCATACCTTTTTTAAGAGGTGTATTTCACACATCAACAGTCTCAGACCTAAAATAATGTTCCTGTGCAGTATTTCACTTGTAAAAGGTCAATATTCTTTTTTAAAAAAAGAATTTGATAAAATAAATGGATGGTTTGAAAAAGCATGAAGCACTGCAATACTGAAAAGAGGAGTGGAGAGCAGCCCTGAACAGATTTTGAATTGAAGGCCACATTCTGTCCCCTGTACATTGTGATGCAGAGTCTCTCCAGAGTGAACAAATTCTCAGACTGATACGTGCTAAGACTGAACTCTGCTGCCTCTTGCATATAAGATGCCCACATTTCTGCCCACTGCATTTCTAGGTGGTCTGATCTTCATCATTCCTTCTCTTCCCTCTGTGGCTTTTTTTTAGCAGATATTCAAACACCGGTTGAAAGCCTGTAAGGGAAAGTTGTGTCGCTCCAATAAAAACATACAAATAGATATTCACATATTTTACTGATCTAACACAAAACGTTCTCTAAAAAGAGAAGGAATCAAAATAGTGTCAGGTAACAGGATTACCTAAGGATGCATTAAATCGCTTTTTTCACAAAATAATTAAGTTTCTTCATTAAAACCAGACAGTACTAATGTTCTACAAAACAAGCCTGATAGATATATTCTTTTACTTCCAATAGAAATTTAATTAGGACAGATAAAAGATTTTTGAGATATTTTGTTGCAACAATAGCAACCCATTTCAAGTAAAGAATTAAAATTAAGATTTTATTTCTGGTCACTTACATGACTCAAATACCAATTAAAAATGGATTAATCCTTAAGCTTCATAAATTCAGTTTTTTAAGACCTTTATTTTCTCTACTTACATCAGTTTTTAGAAGTTTTGCTTAGAGGGTGTAATATATTTATATTGAAAATGCTTTCAATTTTTTTACTCCAATTTTTTTTTCTAAGAATAGAAGGAAGGTGCCATTATTGTTTTGCTTCAGAAGCCAGTCCCTATCATTAGAAAAGACTTGGCATGGCCATTCACACGCACACTAAAGTGCTCAGGTGCAGTATCAAACAGATCAGTGAAGAATATACAAAACACCATTGTGTATAATACTGTGACAGTTTTTCAATATATTCACATACAGTAATATCCGAGTACCTGAAAGGAAACTGGCCATAAACCCTAAAGAACCTTGTCTATAAAATTTAGTAACCCATCAATATACTGTATCTCTTCTAAAAATACCCGTATTTTACAATAATATACAAGGTATCTGCTTGCAAACACAGAAGTAGCCATAAATAAAACTTTATTCTTTCTTTTCATTTACAAGCTACCAAGTACCATGTATTTACACAGCACTGGACACTTAAAGTAGTTGCAGTCACAAAATGATCCAGACAGCTGTTGATAAAGTAAAGGATCTTAAGATAAAAGCAAAGTAATACTGTAACAGATAAATGGCAAAAAAGCAGTTTTGCCATAATAATCAGACCTGCATGTTGCATCAATTCTGGTTGAAACGACTGAGCGCCATGCGATTCTCAGCTTTAATCGTTTGCAGTCTGGCTAAAGTTTGTACAGTCATTTCTCTTTTGCAGTTATTAAAATAAAAAAGTTAAAAACTATAGCAGCAACAAGCAAACCCTGTGACAGGAAGGCAAGGTTTAAGAACTAAAAAAGTTTATACAATGTGCTTAGGAAGGTCTGCAGAATTTATCTTCCATCGGCTGGAGTTCGACTGAGTGACAACATGATTCGGGCGTATCTTTCACACAGTTCATGTGTGGAGTAGGAGGGTAACTTTGGCGGGTCATTGAAACCTTTAATCTCTGTAGAACAATCTAGCAGTTTTGGCAGGAAATCTGTCAGTTTTTCTTGCAAATTGGCTGCAAATCAAACCAAAAAAACAAACATAAGCATTTATGCCCGCATGTAGAATTGTCCTTTTTCTGCCCAACGTTGACTTTTTTTTTTAATTAGTGGGTGGAAGAGGAGGAGTTTCACCGGGAATAATCCAGATTCTTTAGACCTGCCAGTAATAACTAGGACATACCAATACATATTAAGATGTTAATATAAATTTCCCTGTAGATAGTCTAACACCACAAATGTTTTCCATTCAAAAAGCATATTTCCTTTACAGCCTGATACCCCAGTGCAACATATGGAAAAACTTTTTATTTGAATGTGTACAGAATTATTCAAAAGTCAGGGTAGCTCAAAAAACATTACCAAGGCACAAAAGATACAGGTTTAATTCCAGACATTGAAGCCATCATACTTATAAAAAAGGCGTGCAAGGGCCTTTTACCTTAATAATAAATTACTTACGTTCCATTTCTTGACCAAGATAGGAACACCAACGGTTTCTCATATCTTCCACAGCAACAATATCTTTCTCTTCCATTTCATCCACCAGTAGTAATGGCAAACATGGGACAATAAGCTCGTTCATTATGATCAGGCCATTATTTACTTCCTGATCATCTCCCGATTCAAACAGTGCTGCAGCATGTTCATTTAGCTTCTTCAGAAACCACATAAAAAAGGAAAGCCTTTAAGTACACAGCATTTCACAGTCTACCATGCACCATTATCAGTTTGTTTGAAAGCACAATCTTCCTACAGAATTACCTGGCAATTTGTATTAACTACAGTTGTGTTTCAACATTTACTCCATGCATATGTGTACTAATCCACTTGAACTTGTGCTCTTACTCAAACCACTTCATTTCATACCTGCCAACTCCAATTTTGCAGCTGTTTTGTTAAGACTGAGATTCTATCACCTGCTTTTATTTTTTCATTATTGTTAAAAGTGACATAACAAGGAAAAAATCCCTTGTTTCAGGCGAGGCATCATTGCTGACACCTTTCCCAATATTTGTCTCCCTGTCAAACCATAGCAACATGGCCAGTCCACTCACCAACACTGTCAACCACTGCTCCCACCTAGCCCAGACACGATGGCAGTGAGCCCACTATAATCATAAAGAAAATTATTGGCTGGCTTTTCAAAAAAAAAGGGGGGAATGGGGGGAATAATGTTTTCTTTTTTACTTTTGCTTTTTTTCCTCTTACAAGCCTCAGGATTAAATTGCTAAGGCAGGGAGGTTTGAGGTTTGTTGTACATGATGGCAACACTTTTCTATTAATTGATTTCATTAGAACTACACAGCAAAGTCAATATTTTGAGACATATAGTTCCCCCTCCACTTACTAGCAAACACTCTCGTCTGTAGTGAGATATCAGCTCTTCATCGTGCCCTCTGTACGGGCCTTTGGACAAGAGTTCTTTGTTATTCTGGTAAGCATAGATAAGGTAGAGCAGGGCTTCCATGTAACTGAAGTGAAGAAACAAAAGCATTAGGTGCAACATCCACATACCACAGGCTTCAAGGTAACTACTATATTCCTCAAAGGACAGGTAACTCCACTTGCTGGATGGCAAGGCCACCCCTTCCCACCAATCTCTTCATTATTTTTTTTTTAAACCATACAGCTTTGTCTTTTACACACACTAGAACAAATTCTTTTATTATTAGGTTAGATCATTACACACGAAGTCTGATCCAAAGCTCACTGAAACCAATGGGTATCATTTCACTCACTTCAAAACCAACTTTAGATTGGCCTTGAGTATCCATGAAAACCTAATTTTTCCTAACTGCATTTATGTCACATTGGGTTTGAGCTTCCATTGCCATGAATATCTTGATAGCTGAGGTGCACCTCAGCAAATAAGATTTAAAGCTGTCACCTTATTTCTAAAACAAAAACTGTGAATTTTTAAGCTTCACTAACTATAAGTTCTTCCAAGTGATGTGATGGAAGAAGCTATCACAGCATTTCAAAAGCAGAAGTGCTGTTAGACTGTTGATATTTCTGTCTTTAATCTGAATGCAGAAGATAAATGCAAGGCTAATTGGTGGAGAAGGAATAAGAGAGCAGCCAAAAACCTATCAGTTAGTAATTGACAGAGATCCCTTCACACACAGATGAGCAATCTCGCCTCCCACTGCTGCACATCATCTCCTGCAAACACCTGAAATGGTTAATTCTCTGATTTACAAAGACCCAGTTATGACAGACAAGCACTGAATGCAGTTCCGGTAGCTACCCTAAAAACAAGCAGTTTGATATCTCATTTTTATTCAAATTAAAAAAAAAATCTAGGAAGAGAAATTTCCTAAGGGAGTGGTTAAAGGAACAAGAAATTGTGCACTCCCTGCTGATGAGAGTATGACCTCATGGGTCAAGTTGAAACTACCAAAATCAAATTACCAAGCTACTTGAAAAAGGCTAAAAATTATGTGCACACACAGAGCATACCTGAATGCAAGTCAGGAGTTTTCCGAAGTAAATAACTCAAGACATAAGTTAATACCTCCCAACGAAACAATATAAAAATAAGAGAAAAGGCTACTTGAAGTCCATTCTTCCTAGCCATGAAAACTCTTCATACCACTGGTCACCAAAAAAACTGACCAGACAGCTAAAAACTTAATGTAGGAGGAAAGGGGAAGAAAAAATGATTGCAGGAACTGAAACTGCTGGTTGGTTAAAAAGTTAGAGGGGGACTTTCTCCTTCTGTTCTTAGTTCTGTTATTTATGAAAATGCAGATTGAAGCTACACTGTCAACAGCTCTGTTGATGCAAATTAAACTCAGTGGTGGTAGTGACCTTATTTTCAGTCACCCTCTTCTTGCTCCTTCCCTCACTTATGTGTGACCCTTTCCTGAAACAACTGTGGTGCCATTTCACACCAAGGCAAGTTATTTTAGATTATCATGACTGTATATCCAAGCTCAGACTCCTTATATATCTTGGGTCTGAGGAATGGGACTACAGGAAAATTAGCAAACAGATTCACAGGATCATAGGGTGGCCTGGGTTGGAAAGGAACCTTGAACGTCATTTGGTTCCAACCCCAAATGACCATGGGCAGGGACACGTTCCACTGGACCGTGTTGCTCAGGGCTGCATCCAACCTGGCCTTGAACACTTCCAGGGATGGGGCAGCCACAGCTTCTCTGGGCATCCTGTTCCAGTGCCTCACCACCCTGACTGTAAAGAATTTCTTCCTGATAACTAATCCAAACCTCCTCTCTCTCAGTTTGAAGCCATTCCCCCTTGTCCTGTCACTCCATGCTCCTGTAAAATGTCTCTCTCCGTCTTTCCTTTCAGATACCCAAAGGTTGCTTTCAGGTTTCCATGCAACCTTCTCTTCCTTCAGGCTGAACAGTCCCAACTTTCTCATCCTGTCTTGACTGGGCAGCTGCTCCATCTGGGTGGCCTCCTCTGGCCTGGCTCCAACAGGTCCCTGTCCTTCCTGTGCTGGGACCCCAGAGCTGGGTGCAGCCCTGCAGGTGGGGTCTCAGCAGAGCGGGGCAGAGGGGCAGAATCCCCTCCCTGCCCTGCTGCCCACGGGGCTTTGGGTGCAGCCCAGGACATGGTTGGCTTTCTGCCTTCTCACAGCTGAAATGCACATAAGCTCAAGCATGTGCAGCCTAAGCCTAAAGTCACTGAAGCTGCTCACAAAATTCTGGAGCTCACTAGGTCGAGGCTTTGGAAAAGACACAGAAAGCACAGAATGGCAAAATCTTAGCACTGCTTTGAAAAAGGCATTTCAGGCAAAACCAAAAAGCTGTACTGGCTTTCCAAGAAACTTAAAAAGCAACTGGTAAAGCATACAGTTTGTTCACTTTTAAGTTGCTGCCACAAGAGTGAGCTGCAGGCAAAACTCCTACCAAGGCTCATTAGCTAGCTGGCTTCACAGCCACAGCAGGTTACACTGCAGTCAGAGGAGATCTGCCTGAAAGACCCCTTAATTCTCCACCTGCAGTGAAAAGTGGGCCTTGTCACCCACCATCAGAGATCACAAGTGACCACTGGAAGTAGGCACGAAAAAGATATACCAAACTACTTTAATGTTGCTTTTTATGTTTGTTCAACACACTGCAATTAAAGAAATAAATACTGCTTGAATAAAGGTCAACTTTTGGCTCCATCAAGACATTGAGTGCTGCTACGTTATCACTTAGTGTTATTGAAGCTAAGAAAAGTTTTTCAACAGACAGAGAGGTGGGTTTGTGGGGCCTCAAAACAGACTCAAAACAAAACAAAAAAAAAGAGCCTCAAAACAGTCCTACTAATGAAGATCATATTTCTATTATGAAAGCCTATCCTTTCATGAATATTTTTAAAGTTATGTTTTTATGATTTTAGTGTTAAATGAACTGACAGGGACAAGCAGTTTAGTCTTTTTTGACCATAAGGATAGTACCATTGTTCTCTCAAGTGTGCAAGGTGGAACCTCAGTAAGTCTCTGAATCCTTTGGGAACCTGAAGCTGAAACACAGGTATGTATTTGCACAAGATGCCTTTGGAGCAGGTCACTGGATACCCGTCTCACTCATCCACTAACTAACTATACTTTAGTCCTACTATCTTTGTATCAAACACTTTGTGAAGCACTTCTGAAATTGTACCTTTTATTTCTGACCCATATTAGAGTGTAAGATGGGTGATAATGGGCTTGTTTTCTAAATTATGAAGATGCTTTCTAACAAACACCTCACCATAATTCTGCAAGTTATTGTAAATACTGGAGAACTTCATTTAGCACATAGCAAGAAACCTGTGCTTCCATCTCTCCTCCATGGCATAACCAGAATATGTTATGGCAAGAAGGAATTTATTGAAAACACTGGTATTTTACAATTGAAGGTGCCACTCTGGAGTCCCAGTGCCAAGGAACCTGAAGATGTTTCACCCCTGCCTGCAATCTTAAAGAGTGCATGAACATGTTCCTAAAAACCACACCAATGCCTGTGACATTTTTATCTCTTTAAGAAATGAAACAACACCAGGGTGTTTATTTTTCAAATAAGTCAGGCAATCTTCTGACTAACACAAACTGTTTAAGTTTGTACACAAACTGTTTAAGACCAATAGTGTAGCACATTTCAACTTAGATTATTAGTAAATGTACTATTTATTACATGGTTGTAACCCAAAGACAACCCAAGACTCTGGGCTCATTGTGTTAGCCAGTATAAAAATAGGTATCATGTTACAAAGGCAAGGCTGTGTCTTTTGCAATCAATTTTCCTGTATTGTTTGGGGCCTTTCTTTTTGGGAAGATATAAGAGGAGAAATATGGAGCAATTTACTACTCTACAAAGAGACAAAGAATTAAATTTGACTCTCACTATAAATTTCCCTACCTATTGTTTTATACATGAAAAATCAGTGATTGACTACGTTTATACTGTAATCACCATTCCTGCTGCATGTGTAGATCAGAATAAATATGAGCTGTTTTGAATTAAGTACATAAATGTCACCCATTTTCTAAGGCCACAATTTCTAACTTGGTTCAAAAAGAGAAGGGAATGAATCACCACAGAGTTAAAGACAATCAGCTCCAACTATGGCAGCTATGTATGACAGTTTTTCTCAAATATGTTCTGTTTTCCTGACCTTTAGAGCCCACTATAGGTGGAGTTTTGGCTCAGACTAATGCAGAAGGTAAACCTGCTTCAGTGGGAAGACCCAGTCAAAAAGCAGGAAAGACACGGACTCGACTAATTGTGTCTGCTGATGAAAGCAGATAAATGTATGTGCACAAGTGGTGCCAGAGAAGGAGGATTTTCATGGCTGAGTGACACCCAGAGCACTTAAGAATATAGAAGAGAAGGAAGAACAGGAGTAGATGTGAAAGGTGCTCTGAAAAAAACCCATGGCTTGATAAGAGATTGGAAATGGAAACTAAGAATATGAAGATGCAAGACTGAAGACATTAGTAGACTGAATAAATGCTTATCTGAAATGAATAATACATTAAAACTTCTTAATTTAAAAAACAGCTTCACTTATCAGTATTACATTTTGCCTTCACATCGTTCTACTACATTTGAGTTCTATACTAGCACTTACCTCTTTTTTTGGAAAAACTCCAATCCTACCATGAGAAACATGGTTGTTTCCCTGAAATGTCTATAGTCTTGATGCCATCTCTGCATGTAAGAAAGGGTAAACAGAACTTCATCCACAAAAAGGAAATATAATTAATTTTTTAAATCACACACCCCTCTCCAGTTAAATTTAGTGTCCAACAGTCACAGTAAGTACTAAGGATGTCAGTAGGTTTGCATATGTGGAAAGTCCACCAGAATCCACCCTCCCTCAACAAAAAGAAAATTCTTAAATGTCTTAAACGTCTTAAACATTTCTAGATGAGATTATTCTTACAGAACCCATTACTGTTTGAAAGGAACACAAAGCATCTTTGGAGAACCACAGGTAAAATTATATGAGATCTTGTTTTTTCTTCCCTACATTACTCAGGAAGCGTTGGAAAGCTTTTTCATATGCCGGATATTAAGCTTAATTTTCAATACAAGAATGACATAGAAAAAGCCTGAACACTTTTACATGGGAAGTGCTAAAAAAAAACCAAACACAACTCAGATGAGATGCTGGTGCTGGAGTGGAACATTTATCTTACTGCATTACCATTTATACCAAGTGACTCCTGGTTCACTTCACAGATAAATGCTCCAGGTGAGAAAAGCACTTTCTCTACAGAGGGTTAAGTGCTGACTTTCAATAGTGCATTAAAGATGAAATAGGGGACAGCACACCGTAAGACACAGCTACTACCAGATTCAACAGAAAGAGCTTGAGAAAGTATCCATAAAATGCCAACTCACTATACCAGACTGACACAATCTATGGGAAACACCCAACTACCTATTGCAGGAGCTAAAAAAGGGGCACTTTTCTGCAGAGGAACAGAAGATACCCCCACTCCCCACTCTTAGAACTAAGTCCAGAATTGTTTGTTCTCTCTGTGCAGCATCATTCAGAAAATGGTAAAACACTGAGCCCAGCACAGCCAAGAAAATGCAATTAAAATGCCACTCTGAGGGTCCCTCCCCATCAGTGACTAGGGAGGCACACTGTAATGCAGTAGCACTACTGTAGGTACTAAACCTGGTAATGAGAAGTGGCAATTAAAATATTTTTCATTGGATTTGTGAGGGAAAGATTACTCCTATTATCCTCCTCAACAAGTTGTTTGGACCTACCAGCACAACAAGGAGGTATAGGTGGTGCACTGGAATCTGCCCAGGACATAAATACCCACTGTTAACAGGCCTCAATGAACAGCATTACTCAGACTTGAAACTGATGCTGGAAAATCAGCTACAGGCTTAGCTTTAAATGTGAGATGAATTATTTTAGCAACCCTTAGTCACGATCATTTAATGTCCAAGATTCACTCTCATTTTCCTCCAAGTTTTTCTAAATAACACAGGAGGAAAAATTAAATGCATAAGCTGGTTATGCATGGTCTCGGCAAAGAAAAGAATCTGCTGGTCATTAGAAAATGGGAATGGCTGCAGAGGCAGCTGGAGGCAAAGCACAAATGGGACTGTGCCTGCTATGTAGCTCTCAAGATGAGCAAGGCTGGGCACAGACCACTCTCCTCCTTCCCTGCCAGCTGTGTCTGCCTAGAAAAAACCATGTGGATCATGTGGTGATAAATTACAAAATATTGTTAGTGACGTCAAGACTCGTTAACAAAGTAAGGACAGATTCCAACCTGACACTTATTTATGGCTCAAACACTGGAATTACAGATGTGGAAAAAAAAGCTTTAGCTCAGGAACAGCCTTTGAACAAATTAGGGGTCTTTAAATAAATAGCCAGTTTTAACTTTTCAGTCTGAGAAAAGAAGAAATTTGTAAAAACAAAATTCAGCTTTACTGATAACTATTTCACATTACAATCTTATTTAAAGCATAAGAAACACTGACCTCATATTCCTCCATGTTTACTTCATCTGGCTTTATCATTTCAAGTTTGGCTTGAGCAACCTTCATTATGTTACGGCACCTTACAAAAAGCAATTTAAAAATTGCGAAGTATTATTGGAAATTCACAGAGGATATTATCCTTACAAAGACAGGAGCCTCAAACAGTATGAGCTACAGCCTTATGCAAACCAGTATAAAAATGCTGTGGAAAATGTACATTTTATTATGCATGGTATAATCAGCAGGAGAGGGCATACTTTTGAAGTATATGTGATGGAGGCCTGTGCTATTTTAAAGGATTATTTCTTTTATTTTGCTAAATTGCTACATTTCTCAGTCTTTTGATTTTAAATTTCATATAGTTTGAAACTCCCTCACAATTACTTTGCAGAAGTTTAGAAGATTATTCCCTACACACAAATCAGACTGTTTTCTAACTTTTAATTTATCTATTTAAACAACTAAGTAGATGGAATTTTGAGTGGAAGAGAGACAGTGTCTTGCTCTCGAGTCAGTCACTCGCCCACATGGAAGGGCTTTCCTTTCTACTGCTGGCTTTTAGGGCAGTGAGGAAACAGAGCAAAAGAAGGTACAGAAATCTATGCGCAAAATTCTGAGCAACACTGAGCATTTCTACTTATTTTAGATTAGTAGAAACTCAACTTCTTGATTACTCTTTTAACAGGGATTTTTATAAAGATCTGTTTTACAAAGTAATCATGCAAGCTATTAACTAGGAGGTAAAGCCAAACACACCAGCCAAGTATGAAGGGGTGTTTCCACACATCAGAGAACATTCATGAACACAGGAAATGAGATGTGCAGATCCTATTACCTTTCATCAAAGCTGAGATTGTGATCTCCAAACTGCTCCAGTAATGTCCTCTCAATTATCTTCTTTGGTGCCTGGTTTTGGATGAAGTAAACAATTGCATGACGCAAACGATAATCACATTCAGGTGGTGGATCTTCCTGGGCTAATTTTAGCAGACGTGTGTATTCCAATTTAATTGCCTACATAATTTAAAAAAATAGACATTATTCCTTCTGGCTTTTAACACCACAGACACAAGATACTTTATGTGCCATAGCATTTTGCCTATAAAATTTTTTAACAGTTCCACAGACCACCCTCTAAGAAGTCTAAACTGCGTTTTTAAAAAGAAAACAAACAAAACCACAGAGAAATTGTCAAGTTGGTACTTTCTCTTACCAGTTAAGCATGACAAAATCCCAAGTGAACCTTCCTTTCAAAGGTAGTTCCAATCCTGTGCTATGTCTCCCTGAGAGGAGATTTATCCAATCCTTAAAGAGGTTTCTTTAAGCCCAAGACAAGTGTAAGATCTCAGACACTTGACCTTAAGAAATTTTCTGAAGTCTCATAAGGTAAAAAAGTACCTCTAATACACGGTTAAACGCAAAGACGTAACTAAAAAATACCCTACAGGAAGTTTAGTGAACACATATGATTTGGAAAATACTAAGTGGGAATAAAATATGTCCTTCAATAAAAAACGAGTGATATGATTTCTGAAGAAAATAATAATTCCATATGAACAGTACTGTCCTATAGGGCACAATACAGCCCTCCCTGAATATTTTAGAGAAATTTTAGAGGTCATCAGAATAATTTACTTTTCCACCTTTGCCAGCACATTAGGTTTTAATGAACATCATTTGATATGTTCATTAGATTTTATTCACTGAAACTATACAGCATGAACAGGAGGAACAAGAAAAAAATCAGAAAAATGGTGGCAAATTTTAACGCATATTCCATAAATTCCCCTCTGAAAACAGGTTATCAGATGGTTTCCTAATACATTAGCAAAGTTTCAACACAATGTATGCACAAAATAAAGCACAAAAGCAGTCACAAAAAAACCAACTCTGTTCAGTATTTCAAATGTCTTTGTGCTGTAATACCTGACATTTAAATATCAGAAATTTGGGCTCCCATCCTCTGCTAATAACACATTTTGTTTCAGGACTAAACATGTAGGGTAATAATCATACAGGTTTAAACACAGAGCATGTGAAGACCTTTAAAACTCAGGAGAATGTTTTGCATCAATATCTTTAAAAACTCATGATTTGCATTACCATTAAAAAGGATGTTTAGGACAACATTATAAATCCCAAAAACCAGAGTTTCTATTATCTTACATCAGAAGTTCTACCATTAGAAAGTCAGCGTGGCTAACAATTAAACCTTGTTTACTGAGGAAGCAAAAATTACTGCTATTAGACATTTAATTTTTCATATAATTACTTAGAAGTAGGAAAAATTGCAACACAAACCCTGTATTTTTATAATAATTTTTAAAATAGTGTGGTATTCTACAGATTCAGAAATCTTTAACAAAATCAAAAAACACTATTTCTCTACACAAAAAAAGGGACAGTAGAAGAAAGTATTATACGCTTTCATTTTCTCACTGAGGATATTAAATAAAGATCTTAAAGGAAACATTCTGCAAGGACTTGTCTATAAAGGCTAAAGAACAATGATTTGAAGAGATCACTGACCAAGTGAATGTTAGTCATGTCTTAAACTTGAGATCTAGAGGGGGAGTGAAACCTTGGCAGTAACGAGGACCCACAACAAAGGAGTTTCAGCTGAGTAACATTGAAACAAAGATGTAGAACTCCCCCAGTTTTCTGAAAACATTAATTTCATCAAAAATAAACATATAAAGGAACACAGTCACAGTCTTAAAAGACATCATAGAAGCTTTTACAATAAGTTACGGGAAAATGTGAAATTTCATCTGATGCATCCCAAAACAAAAATTTTGTTCCCAAAACAGCCCCACTTCACCTGCATCCATTCATACTAATGTATTCCTTCAAAATCAACCATGTTTCACCTCTTCTAAGCTATTGCAAACACAACTCAGCAGGAAATGAGTAAGGAAAGTTTCCTACTTTATGTCAAAACATTTTCTCACTCAAAGACATTCTGCCCCTGCGAAGCCTAAATTAAGTATTCAAAATTAAAGACTGAAAATAATTTCAACTGAACCTCTAAAGCATTAAATATAATTTTATTTTGAAGTAATTTTCTGTTTTAAAATTATCAAAATACCCTTCATATTAAAAAATATAACTAGATATAATTGAACTTTCTGGTAAGGAGTGATTTGATCAAATGAGAATTTTTTTTTCAACTTAAAAAATAATTTACATATTTTCATTAGTAAATTTGATTAAAAAAAAAGCAACCAGCACTGAATCCCAAACAAACCCAGTTTCACTGAACAGAGGCTGTGGCAGGTGTTCCCTCCCTTCCCTGAGATCAGGCACAGTTAACAGACAGCCCTGCACACATGTTATGGTTATAACCCTTCTCTAAGCATCCACTTCAGACACCCACACGAACAGAGAAACCAACCAACCCACGAGGTTTCAATTTCCTTACCAAGGGGTTGCAGAACCTTTTGTTGGTGATGTTTGGGTTTTTGTTTGTTTGTTGCTTGTTTGGGGGTTTTGTGGCTTTTAAAATTTCTTCTAGTGGAAGTACACCACAACAATTAAGAAGAAAACAAACCACTACTCAATAACAAGCAAAAAACTACTTTCTTCTCTCCAAATCACATTTGAGACGATTTTACATTTTACATCATGTCAAAGCAATTCCCTTTTTAATACCCTGAAAATTCAAAAGGCCATGAGCTAAAGGTGCTCAGAACTTTGTGTAGTTAAGAAAATCAACATATTCTTAAATCTGGTGTCACAGTGAAGACTAATCACCATAAAAAGCCTAACGTCTAATTCCCAGTAATAAAAAACTGCTTAAATAAATAGTATTGACACCCATGCAGTTACACAGAAGCAAGCAATTTAAATTTATTTTAAATCTTTTAAGGAGTACAAACCAAGAACATCTCTTTGAAATAAACGACAAGTGACTAAAAGTCCATGGGTAAAAAAATCCTGATGTCCCACAGTCTAGCAAAGGCATGGGTTTTATTACTAACAGCAGAAAAATCCTTCATATACTCTATTGATTACACATCTAGGTTTAATGTTACTATTATGTTACTCACTACTATTATTAAAAAGCTAAAATGCAGAAAGGTATATGAGCTGCTGACATCAACAGGGCAAATATCTGTCTATTTTTCAAGGGAGAGACATCTAAATGAGGGACTGATATAGACAAGCATGTGTAAATGCTGGAAAAGACTTTATATACAGAAAGGGGTAGAGGGAGTAGCATATCTAACAGGAAAAGTCAGAGGAGAAAAAGTTGAAAACGTTAGTTGTACCTTAAAGAACCCTGCTTCTGGCCCACACCTGTCATAAACATTCCTGGCTTTACCTATAGCCATGATAATACCTTGCATGTTCGGGGTCAGCATGACCTGCCATGAGGGATTTAAGGCAGAAGTTTTGAATGATTAATATTTTAATGACTAAATTCAATATGCTTTTAGTCTCATGCAAGATGAAAAGGCAACTTAATGCATGCATTCATTGATATGGCACATTTCAATACAGATCTGGTGAGCATATTCTGCAAATCAAATCATGGCATGTGTATATATAGTTTTACTGTAACAATATTAAACTTACAAAAAGAAAAAAAAAGGTGTCAAAAAGATTACATGAACCAAACTTCCCAGGAAAGAAACATGCACAGTTCAGCATTTGTACCAAGCAGAAACTGCACACTGAATGAGTGCTACCCATCTAAGGATTAAAAAAAAAGTTTTAAGTAGGAAAATCATTCTATCACACTTCAGATATGCTGCACTAAACCCACTGTAAACTATACCACCTGTATTTTATGCATATTTCAACATCTAAATAAGAGACTCACTGCTGCAAATGCAATCAATCCCTGAAGCATCTGCAGACAATTTCTTAAACATCAAACCCAAAACAATTAACAAACACCAAGGCAAACACAAGACATCTCTCACCGAGATTCACATCAGTTACACACAATTTGGTAAATCCAAGCTACTCAGAAAAGCCTTTCTCCTTTTTGATCTGTAAGCAAAGGAAAACACTCCCTCCCTGCCCGAGGTATTGCTGGCACAGCAACAAACGATGAAGGATCTTAAACTCCCTGCAAGTCTCCCACACATAAAAACATTAAAAAAAGTGAATACACTCACAAAACCAACAGGGAAATAGGCAAGAAAGTTATCCTCTAGAAAGACAATGGCATAGGGACAAAAGTAAAGACAAACAAACAAACAAGCAGGTCATTATATGAGGTTAAATCCACATTTCTTTCAAGGTAGAGACTACACATCTGTGAGAAGCTAAACTTAGTGTGATGATGTCAATTAAACCATTTTATTCCCCACCCCGTCCTTCCAGTTATAACTCATTACACTTCCAGGGCAGAATAACCTGAAGTATCAACTTGCCTAGGGAAGCTAAAGGCCCCCAAGAAGCCATGTTCAGACCCCTGAGAATATGGGCTGCACCAACCCTATTCCCAACCAAAACAAATGTAGAGTAAGCAGTGACAAGGCAGGACAGTTTGATGACCAGCAGTATGGCTTTCTACTGCTGAATCTGGGCAGCAAAAAACCATGTCTCTCAAAAAAACAACGGGCCCCTCAATTATTCCTCAAGTAGTAGCAGGTACATGTAGCACCATGGGTCTGAATTATTTTTAGGATTTGCAAGATTCAGTTCCAGCAGCCATATCAGTTTCAGGTTATTTCCATGGCTAATTTAATCCCCAAAGCCTGAAAAGCTTAACCTTGGCAAATAAGAGATCAGGCTTTACTGGACTGACAAGAAAGCATAAACATTAAGAACATTTCTCAGTGTCCTGTCACCTTTTAAATAATGGAGCAGTGTGCAGTCTATCACCAGCATTTTGAAGGCTACCTGGCCTAACACAAACATTCAACCTGCACAGTTGAAGAGACAAATACACCTCCAGTGTAAATGGTAGCATGCAAACCGTGCCCAATTAAGAGTTTGTAGTGCTTTCCTTCCATATTTCATGACAAGCTATGACATTGTTAAAGATTAAAAATTGCTAAGCATTTAGTTTTGCAGAAGTCTGTTAGGTGTCACAGTGTGCAAACATGCTAAAAATTCTCATCAGGCAGCACAAGGAAGCACCGAGGAGGAGCGGTGCACACAACTGCAATCAGAGGTACCTCATCGTCATAACCCCCCTCCTCTGACTCAATCACAAAAGTCCCTACATCAGGGATCGCCACCTCTACCACTCGCTGGGTAGGAGCTGCTTGAGCTGGGGCATTATCAGAGCTCTGCAGAAGAAAACCATTATCAGTATGTGTTTGGGGGGGAAAAAGAATAATCATAATAATCATCAGAAAATACAATAAAATTATGGAGAGATGCAAACTGACAGGCTGATCTAGTACAATGATGTCCACTGCTGAAATTTTGAAAAAATTCAGAAACTGTATCTAGTTAGAGAATATAAGTGCTATTTAAAAAAATTTAAGCAGTACATTTTAAAATTAAGCCACAATTACTAAAATTATTTCATTTGTACTTCATTTGTCACTAATTCGATCTTTACAGGTTAGTATACCAGTATTACAACACTAATATCCATTACAAATTTAAGTCACTTGGCAAAGGGTGAGTCTGTGAACCACCATTTTTTGTACGTTTCACCCCAAAATTACTAAGTATATCATAAAATAGCAGAACAGTTTAGGAAGGTGTCCTGGGTTGACTTTATGAGGCTCGTTATCCCCACTCATCTGTGCAAACCCCTAAACCAGGACAGAAAGGACCTCAAAGAACATCTAGTCCTAAAGATGCCACCCACTAGATCATGTTGCTCAGGGACCCATACAGTCTGGCCTTGAAGAAGGCCAGGTCAGATACTTCATATCTGAAATACCTGATGAAGTCACACTGAAAGATAGAAACAAACTAAAAGCTAACATTTCCCAGTGCTCAGGGAGGAAAAAAAAACAAAAAAAGCCTCTAACAATCAAGATATTTTAAAGAATAATTAAGGGAGCATTACATTAAACTTTATTTTTTTTAGAAGAATAATTAAACAGAAAATCAGGAGAAGACTATCCTGGTCACTAAAATTCTTGGTTTGTTAAACTAAGTTTTAAAGAACAATGGAGACAAATCTTGGCTTCTATGGTCTATCACTGAATAATAAGCAGTTTGCAACATTTGTAGAACTTAAACCTTGACTCTAATCAAAGCAATCACAAAGTGCTATGCTACTTGTTCTGCAACTGTACCAATAGCCTCACCTTTTAACAAAGATTCCAAAACCACACCTAGTATCATTCATACCCAACACTGTATAAATACAAAGGAAGGCTGTGCAATCAGAAGGCAGAAAAAAAGGACAAAAGGCATAAAATGGATTAAATGAACATGTGGTGAATAACCTACAATCCTGTTACATGTGCTGACGTTGGCTTTCCTTCTTTTATAAATGGACAAACAAAAAGTGAACTAGTGGAATATATGCCTGCATGTCTGAATGCATATGAAGCAGAATAATTAGAAAGCATGCTGATACACTGAAAAGGAAGCACAGTTCTGCTTAAGTGAAATTTGAGGATACAGAAAACAGCTTTCAAATGTTAACAGATTAACTAGAAACTTACTTTGCATTTTAACAGCTGAAGTACATTTGTTTCTAAATAATGTTTGCATAGGTTGTTGGTTTTTTTTTTGTCTCGTTAAATAGATTGTGGTATTCCCCAACCGCAATCTTGTGAAGTCCTAAGGCTGACCACTGTGCCAAGTGCCATTATCCTGAACTTGAGTCATTGAAAAAAGTCTAAGATTCTTTCACATCCCACTGGGATGGTACCCACAAACCCTGGAAGGAGGACAGCCTCATGAAAGACATTTTATCATGCATTTTGGTATCTTCATAGCTACCTTTTCAGCTAGAGTAACACATATTAAACAGCCTCCCACCAAGTTGTTCTGAGAACTCAAAAAAGGCCAATATGCAGCAGCCTAATACTTTAGTGAGAGCATAAGATTATAGAGCATCTTTTCATCCGGAGTTAGATGAGTTTCCCTGTTAGCTTCAATTTCAGTTTAGCAGAGGAAGTGTGCTTCCCTGCCTTCCTGACACCACAGGAGGGGTGGAAAACACAGCACGTCAACAAGCTGTCACATAATTTTCAAAGATTGTAAGGTATCTGGGGCCAGACTGCTTCTGTTTAATGAGGATTCCCACCTGATCTTAGGAAGCATTTTGCCCAGATATAAACTGTTCATATCCTTAGTGGTTACTAGGGCTGCCCAAGGAAGCCATGCTGTACATTTATGGATATAGTTCCAAGACAGATGCATGTATTTTAATGGCACTTAGTTTTGTGGCAAACACATTTGTCGTTTATCTACATACTTAAAGGGAAGGAATAAAATATTTGCTGAAAGAAAAAAATGTCAAATATCAGTTTCATTATTAACCCATAAAATAGTTCCCGTTCCTCTTAGTATACTTTGTAGAAAGTGAAAATAGAAACACCCAACACTGATTACTATAGACATTTTAAATTAATTTTTAAAAATTTAAATTAATAGAGGCATCCTATGAATAACAAAAAATTATTTTTGTCAAGTTATGAATCTGCATTAAAGCTATAGAATACTGTTGAAAAAGCCCTTATCTTTGAAAGCTACATTAACTTCCACAGATCTGTCAAAGGAACTCAATTATATACTTGTATTTCCCAGATAAAAATCTGAATGTCTGAAGCAATAATTTTCAAGTCTTTTACATGGACTGTCAATGTTTACTCCTCAAAAACACATGGGATCATCTAACATTTTTAAAATATGGTAGGCACAAACAACTGACTGTAATTTAAACAATATGCTGTACTCCTGACAAGCACTTTAATCCCATAGAGAACACCTATCTTAGTATTTTTTTTGCACTACACCCATTACCATTGCACACAGTTTCTGGATGGACTTTAGTGTTGGACAGTCCCTGAAGAAAAAGCAATTTTCAGTTCAAGGCTTCCAGACTCACACCCTTTTATGAGTTTTTGTATCATTTTGACTTGCAAAATAAAAGCAAAGGAAGTATTTCAAGCTTCAAAATGTCCTCACCGTATCCATTATAGCTTCTGGACCTCTATCTTCTTGTTCAGCTAAAGCTTTATTGATTGCTTGTACAGAATCTTCTTTTAAGTGCTTTGAAATATCAGTTCTTGATGGCTGTTCTAAATACTCTGGTTCTCCTGCTTGAACTTAGTGACAGAAATAAGATAACAATTTTGTGTGTTAAAATAAAGCATGAATTTTAAATTGCTTAGTTTTATTTGGATCACTGTCTCATAGATAAGGTAAGCACACAAAATGCAGGGTAGGTCACACAATTCACAAATACAACTTTACACCAGTCTGTATCTCATGTAATTTTAAACATTTTCCTACAAATGGATCTCTGATTTTATATTAGGAACAATAGACCTGTCCTGTCTGTAGACCCATTAAGGCTCTTGAGTGAGCAGTATTCATCAATCAATAATCAGGGATGTCTGAAAACAAAGGTGAGATTCTAGCTGGAGTTTCTGTGGGATACAGACTCAACATATGGAATGACCTCCAGCCACTTGAGTGCAAGATTTATTTCTACTTTGTAAAATAATAAACACATTTTTCTGCCTTGAGATCTCAGTCTCCTCCACTTGAGAGCAATAAATTGATTAGTATAAATAGTGTTTTTTATTCCTTACATGATGAAACCCAATTTTGACAGACTAAACATTCATTTTGCACTTTCCATTATTAACAAAAGAAATAGCATGAATCTCAAAGTGTTCGTGAACTCAAAACATAACAAAAGATGAAGCAACTCTCCACAGAGTTTGCAAAACAAACAATCTCATTAAATCACTGCACTTCTTACACTCATTTTGCACTTACACATACTTATGAGAAATGTATGCTCAATCTTTAGGACTTGAATACAGCAATGAGAACTTCTGGACAAAAAATTCATCATGTCATCTTTCATATAATATACACAGCCTACTGCAATGGAGCAAAAGGTGAGTGTTACCAAAAACCTGGCAGCTCTGGTTTGTAATCAGATTGCCAGTGGTCCTTATTAGCTGGGTTCCTACAAGCATTGGCCTCACAGTTGCTGGTTAGAATATTTTCCACAATTTTAACACCCTCATTTCCA
This sequence comes from Leptocoma aspasia, assembly GCA_013399835.1. Lineage (NCBI taxonomy): Eukaryota > Metazoa > Chordata > Aves > Passeriformes > Nectariniidae > Leptocoma > Leptocoma aspasia. The sequence continues at coordinate 1,042,848 of VXAX01001390.1, read as the reverse complement.
CAAAGTAATTTCTTAAGCAGGCCCTACTATCGTTATCATTAAATCTATTCACCGTAACAAAGACATTATTCTGGTCTTCAGATCTAAATGCTGTTCTAATTTAAAATGTGAATGTAGGTCTCACACTAAATCATCCTGAATAGAAGAAAATACATCATTTACAGACTAACTCTCAAAACAGACTGGTAAGACCTATCTTTAAAAGCCTCAGTTTCTAGGGGGGGAAAAGAAGAAAAAAGAAGCTCAGGACAACTGGGAGGGAAAAGGCAGAAGAACCAATGAATAATTATTTTCTTTAAAAAAAAAACAAAATGCAAAAACCCACCCTAACAGGCTAGACTTCAAGTACAGTTACCTTGGCCAAGAAAATAGCTGTAATTCAAGATTACACAAATTAACTTTTTCTTCCTTTGTTACATTGTAAAATATATATACAACCCCCAGTGATTTTTGGTCCTACTCCCTTTCCAAACAGGTAGAAGCAGCTAACCTGGAGCAGGTGAGGGTGCTGGTGCCCTGGGTATCTGAGACAACAATTTCTCCTGCTGTGCTTTCTGAGCAAGTTCTGCATCCCACTCTTCAAGTTCTTTTTCGAAACGTTTATTGTCTTCCTTGACATAATCCCTTAGATCAGAAGGCAGCGTATCCATTCCAACAAGCATCTGCCCCGTTTCTTTGTTAAACTCCTCTGTGGTAACATGAAATATAGGTTTCAGAAAAAGAAAGAATAGGACAAAAGAAACTATGTTCAACAGATATCCTCAAGTGAATTACCAGAAATGTACAGTGTAGCACCAAACCCCCAAAACTATATTAGTTTTAACTGGTTTTACTATCTGTTGAGTACTCTATGTGAACACTCAAAGAACACTCACAAAATCTCTACTATTGCTTGACTGTATTACTGCCACAGAGAGCTGGACACAACTAAACTTCCCAAGAGGAAAGGGGAAGGAGAGTGGGAGAGTGGACCTTCAGGAATTCAGAAAGCCAGCTGATAAGAACACTAGCTAAATTGAGCAATCTTCCTTTGGCTCTGAGAATGGTCTCTGCAGGGGTAGCCTACATCCCAGGGGATTCACCAGCAGTAATTGCCCTGCAGTGAGCAATTTAATTGGATTTGGCACAGGCAGCCTACAGGGCCCAAACACCCTAGGGCTGCTAGTGCACCACCAACGTGGCAACCTAGGAATGTCAAGGGTAATATTGGTTCTCATTTAAAAACTGAACAAATGAGCACCTGAGCCTTCTGCCCTATGAAAAAACAGAAACCTGAATATTTTCCATGACCTACTGAATCTCTGGACATTTTCACAAACAGCTGTCTACCATTATCAAAAACTTCATGCTAAGGGATTGCTGTCCTCTCTTTAATCACTTCCATACAAAGCCTTGGAGCTGCATACTCCTACATAATCTGAAAAAAAATTTCCCAACTCAAGTATTACTTAGGTTTGATGTGTGGTTGGTAGGGCTAAGTTATTCACATTTCAATTTATTGAATGAACTTTCAAGTTTCCATGCTCCAGTAGAGTGTATCAGGGCTCTGAAGCTTAGCGGAAAAAAAGCAGCTATATGAGGATTTTAATGTCAAAAGGCTCATTTCTCTATTTCCATACTTCTCTTCTAATCTTGAGATAAACCCTCCAAAATTCTGCAATCCCTTCTCTAAAATATTTACAAAATTAGCAAACACTTTGTTTTTTTGTCTTAATAATACTGAAGCACAGGCATTATATTTATTGATCTGTAAGCTGAACAGCAATTGTTCCACCCACGAAAACAATCTAACAGCATCAGGAATAGAACTTTCAGTAACTATTAAAAAACATTTCAAAAATCTGGGAATCCATCTGAAAGAAGTTTGCTTTACCAATGTATTCAGCTATTCTATATCATGCAGAATCTGTGTAGACAATATTACCTTGTATCAAGTACTGCTCCTTGTCATTGATATACATTAAACAATATGCACTGGCATTCCTGTAACCACCAAAAGAGTCCCGTTCCAACTCTTCCCAAGTTGACTTTGTCACAGAAATATCATTATATTTCATCCATCTGTTCTGGTGGTGGTCATAAATATATGCCCAGTAGTGTCCTGCATTCGCTTGACCCTCATGAACTAGGACAGCATGCAACCTATAAGGAACCTTAAAAAAACAGAACAGAAAATAAAACAAATGTCAAACCCTCCTTAACAGCATTTAGTTCCTATTGTATGCCAGAAATAATTGCTACATGAAATAAAAGTAACTGAAATAAAGTTAATCAGGATCAAAACATAACACAGAGGAAAAACAAGTAAAACTAGCAACCCATTAAGCATAAGGACTTGGAAATATGTTACTTACCACTACTAGTTACAGGAGATCTTAAAAATATTAGTGTATGACATATATGTCTACTCTGCTGTCTTTACTGCCACACATCCTCTTTTCTTAATTCCTTAATATTCCTTCACTGTATCTACCAAAAAAACCCTCAAGTAAGTCAGCCTTGTCTGTGATTTGATTCAGTTCTGACCTGGCAAACATGTCAAAAAGTCTGGAAAGGCACATGCAAATTCAAGGTAATAAACTCAGTGTTTTCTGTGTGACAGTAAAAGAATTTATTTAAATTAGTATCTGCTTCAGTTACCCAAAAAAAAAATTCCTACAGTAGAAAAGGAATAGAACTGTTTTCCAGTATTTTAACTGCATCAGGAAAAGCTAAATAAAGCATGGAAGACCTGGAAAGGTCCTCTCCTCCTCCTGAGGCAAAGTATGTTAGCAGTTTCTAGGATCAGTCTTTTCATTCAGGAAAATGAATTCCAGGCTACATCTGTAAACCAAGTAAGAACAATGGGAAACTTAGTTTTTACCTAAGTAATTAGGAGTCTGAAGGAGAGAGAAAAGCAGAATTAATGAGTTCTTCCTTACTTACAAGTCTTTTGAGAACATCTTAGTGATTGACTCATTTTAACCTGCTAGAATAGCACATGCAACATAAAAGGGAAAGCTGAGCTTCTCTGCTATGCACAGTGTGCCTTAATGACAACAGCTCAACTGGGATGAAAAACCCCAAAACCAGCTTGTACTGGTGTCACAATCTGGACTGAAGATAAACAGTCTCTTTAACTCAAGGTGCACTCAGTATTTTTCACAAATATCGTTTGAGTACTGCAACAATCGTAAACACACACAACTGTGACTGGAGAAACTCCTTGAACTTATTTTTAACCTGATCATTCTCTTCCAGGCTATATGCAAGCACTGGAGATTTTGCAACTCCCCTTGAATTGTAAAGCAGAGTGACTGCACAGCAGCTGGAATCAAACAGCCTGTCTTTCCAGAGACTCCCAAACACAAGAAGTATACACAAAAGAAATCCTGGCAAGTCCTTAAATCTAAATGCTCTGGGGTTTTTAACCTCTGTTATTAAACCAGTGTGAAAGCCTCCTTAAAATGACTGCAAGCCTCTGTATATGCACAAAAATGTATGCAGATCCTGATTTAATAAAAAAGGTGTCTCTTTAGACTTTGTCAAAATAAAATTTTCTCACCCTAAAATCAGGAACTAACAATCCTCATTGAATTTAAATCATTTTACTTGAAACCTCAAGCTGACCCCATGTGAACTGGGACAGCTTGAGGGTCCCCACCCTTTCCTCCAAGCCAGGAGAAGCAGCTGTCAGTCATCCACACTGAGCTTTCAGGAAGGTTCCCCACAGAGGTTTGTGAACAGGGGACAGGTGAGTTCAGTGCCAACAGGCATCTCTTGTGATAAGCCATTATATCAACAGTAATTAATAGCACAAAGCAACACAAATATAGGTGGCATTAAACTTAGTTTACACTTACTACTTGTGAACCAGGAACAGAGCTTCACCAGCCCCATCATGTGTAGCTACAGAGCAGTATGTCAAAGCTGCTATATCCGAGATGAACTCCCACAGAAAAAACAGTTGTGTCTCTTGCCCAACAGCAAGTTCACAGAAGGAAGGAAACAAATAAGCAGCTGATAAAACATTTACTCAGAAGAATGAAGCAATAAAGACTTCGGGAATATATTTCATATGACAATTCGACAAAAGTTTTATGGACTACTGTATCTCCTTGGAATCCAAAAGAACAAAAGGAAAAGAGCTTCCCAAATAGTTCATAAGCACACTAAGAAGCATCCGGCAAATATTTTATGTTTGTCTTAAAAACGTGTCTAGTTTTATGTGCCTAGAACTTGACTTCAAGAGTGCAATCCTGCAATTGTAATTGTAATATAATTGTGCAGATGGAAACATCAATACTGTGAAACTGCTCCCAGGGAATGGGGCAATACCCAGCTATCAAATCACCCAGAGACAGAGAAAGCAGGGAAAAGTAGACAGCTCTGCATACCTGCCTCCTTCCTATTGTGCCAAAACAGCCACAGGGACAAACCAGCTGAACTGCAGAAGCACAGCTTCCCTTTCAGCCTGTGATTTCAGATGATTTCAGCACCTACTTTGTGTTTTACTAAATAATCTCTTTTTTATTTTGTAGTAACAGCTGACTAGTACCTTTGCTTTCCAGAGGTATTTCCTCCTGTAACACCTAAGCCAACACAGGTAGACTATTCAGATGCAAGTTCTCAAATTAATTAATTTTACTGTTAGATGACATGTAGCCTGTGGCCTTCTTCTCAGAACACAGGAATTAAGGAAAGAAGTGCCTGCTAGTAGCAAGCTTAAAGAAAGTCATCTAGGCAAATATGACTGAAATCCTTAACATCAGAGTTCAGCTGCCAGTAACTATTAGGAGCCATGTACAAAATGAAAACATACCTCAAGAAAAACTGTAAGCTGAACAGATCTTACTTGGAATGAAAATAGTTCTTTTTACTAACAGAAAAGTAACAGAGGAAGTAATCCTTAACCTTAAAACCTGCTGGAGTGAGAGAACATGAGTATGTGAATATAAGAAACAGCAGAGGAGCCACAACTCCAGAGTAAAACATTCTAAAAACACTGTTCAGATTACACAGAATGAGAATATCCTAGAAGATAGCTTAGACTAATAATCAAAGTTGTGACTGATACACAATCTAGACAAAGTTAAAAAAAACCCCAAAAAATAAAAAACCAATCCAACAGCAACAAAACCACTCACTGGAATTAACTACAAATCAAAATCAGGAGCATTGAATTTCCATGTATTAGCATGGAAGTTGCAATATGCAGTGGCACTAAGCAGCAAAGTAAATAGTACTTTCCTGTGTCTAATGCTTCACCACCTTAAAGCCATAAGGTTACTGAGCAATATGGGCAAATCAGGGCAAGAAAATTTTGTTGTGCGAATCTGCATTCAGGTAAAAAACAGGGATCACAGGTAGAACGTATTTGGGCTTTTCATCTTAGTTGCCTGAATTTAAGCATGTCACCTGTAAAATACTGTAACGCTGTCTTTCATTTGACTGTGCACAACTAAAGGCCTTACAAAACCCATTATGACTTTGCAACGAAATTTCTCAAAACACTACATAATTGTATACTTGCTCTGTTTTCAAGCATTTAAGAATTTTTAAAAAGTGCCAAAAAGGATCTATTTTCAATTATCTTATGCCAAAACTGTACTTACTTGGACCATTGTTTTGTCAGAGTACATCAATTCAATTGTCCGATGTATTCTAGATATACTTTCTTGTAAATCTGAAAGACAAAAAGAAGAAAGAACCTCTCTTCCACAAGGCTGTATAATTGCACATGCCTACATCTTTTTCTCATGAAAAGCCAAACAGGGATGCATTTCACACATGGTATATCTATTTACATGCCAAATGCTAAACCTTCTTGGATGAAAGATTTCCCCCACTCGCACAAATCCTTTCCTACAGCAAATGCATTCCTCGGTGAGTGGCATTACCTCTTGTGTCATTCTCTACTTCAGTCCTCCAGCGATGCAAACAGCCCTCCAGGACAGACAGCTCCTCCTCCGTGATGTGCCTTGGTGCCGGATGCATCGGCAGGTCAGGGGGAATCCGTGATTGTGTGAATGGTTTATGTATTACTGATCTCTGTACAGGAGATGTGCTTGGGACATCTGATGATGAAGGCCCCTGCTGCTCTATTGTGCTGCATTCATTCAAAATATGAAATATAAAAACTGAATCATCACACAGACAGACTAAAAGTTAAACCATAAAAATAAGCTTTTCATCTGAAAATGGGCATTTTAAAGGTAACAATTTCCTAAAGTGCAATCCAGAACAGGTAACTACAATAGCAATATGGAATTAATATTTAAATTCTGAAAGCTTTGTGGTGTATTACATATTAGCACAAGAACAAAGTTTTCTTTATTTGAAACACTACTGAACAATTTCAAATCATGTCATACTCGTAAATAACTGTGGTTTGAAACATTTACAGCCAAACAGCAGAGAGAAATCGCAGCAGTTTGTCTTATGGCCAATGACCATAAAATCCAATAAGCACGAATTCTCAGTTTAATAACTTTCTTCATGTGTCTTATGCCTAGCAGACATACTTTTTCTAATGTCCTACCCACAACTGATGTTAGCTGAACAGCAATAATAAAGGGACCTCTGATATATATGCCACACTGGAAATGTGCTACCAACCAATCTAAATTTGTTCCAAACCACTCTAATGCGAACCGCAAAGCGGCCACCTTAGGAAGAGCAGCAGGGTAATAAAAATGAACACTTGCTACAGATTTTTCTCTTCCCATCAACAAGATCACCTCTATGTAAGTACACTGCATAAGAGGAATCTTAAGATCTTTCTTGAATGCCACTGAATGTTTACTTTGTGCAAAGCATCATGATACAGCCTGAGGAACTTGGATTCTTCAGGAGTTTAGAAAGTTCTGAGAACATTAAGAGCTGAAAATGTCACTCCATATAATATGCTGTGGTGTTTCTACAGATGGACAAAAAAGGCACAATACTTACATTTCTACAGAACAAACTTCCTGTACAGGGGCTTGAGCAGTTTATTGCTTTTGATATTGAATTTCATGCAAGCAATGGTAACTTCTAAAAGTTTCTCTTCTCTTATCAATCATCATGATTTCTGCTGGCATTATATCAGTAATGCATTGGACATCTTTTTAAAGCCTTTTTAGATTCATGTACTTCACTTCTCTGAATGACAAATTTAACAACCTTGACTGACTCAGAAGACAGAACCCTACTGTCCAAATATAACACACAAAGCCATGTTATAAACAGTTAAGAGTCCACTTATCTGAAGTTATACTCTATTACCATAAAATTATTTAGGTTGGAGAAAACTTCTAAGATGATCAAGTCCAACCATTAACCCAGCACTGCCAAGTCCACCACTAAACCATGTCCCTCAGTGCCACATCTACACATATTTTAAATACCTCCAGGGATGACTCTACCACTGCCCTGGGCAGCCTGTTCCAATATTTGACAACCCCTTCTGTGAACAAATCTTTTTTAGTATCCAATCTAAACCTCCTCTAGTGCAACTTGAGGCTGTTTCCTTGTGTCCTGTCACTTGTTACCTGGGAGAAGAGGCTGGCTCCCACTTGGCTACACCCTCCTGTCAGGGAGTGGGAGAGAGTGATAAGCTCTCCCCTGAGCCTCCTTTTCTCCAGGCTGAGTCCCCCCAGCTCCCTCAGCTGCTCCTCCTCAGACTTGTGCTCCAGGCCCTTCACCAGCTCCATTGCCCTTCTCTGGACATGCTCCAGCACCCCTATGTTTTTCTTGCAGTGAGCAGCCCAAAAGTGAACACAGGATTGAGATGAGACCTCATCAGTGCCCAGCACAGGGGACAGTCACTGCCCTAGTCCTGCTGCCACACCACTGCTGACACAGGCCAGATGCCATTGGCCTTCTTGGCCACCTGGGCACAGCTGGCTCACGTTCAGTAACTGTCAACCAGCACCAACACCCACAGGTCCTTTTGTGCTAGGCATCACCTGCAAACTGACTGAGCATACACTCAATCCCCTACACTGAGTTACTATCTTAAATAGGAGAGAAACAACATTATTGGACATTGATCTCTCTGGTACTTTAGCTACCCTGCATTTAAGAAGTCAGATTATTTAGGTTCCTGACAAATTTGGTAAGATATCCAAACTGCACGGCAGAAAAGAAGCTTAGCTCCCAGGCAAAAAGTAACAGATAAATTGCACACCAGAAACATTGATGCTATGCAGCACACACACACTGCTCAATTCAGATTCTTAAACAATACACATGGGAATCAATGACATCACCAGAATCTTTTGGCATTGGGCTGTGCTTGAAAATGGTAATCTCCTTGTGAAGGCATTTTTCTACGTGCATGAGACAAACCCAGGTCATTAACATTTTTGTTTATTTAAGGCTGCTGAAAGCAAAGAGCAGAAACTTTGCTCTACCCCCCTTAGGAGACACCCGGTTTTATTGGTCTGGTGAACAAAGCAGCTGAACGTGCTCCCTCTCTCCCAGAGGCTGGTTTCCTCTGGCCTCTGCCCCGGGGAGCAGGAGGCAGCCCTTACCTGGGGGGGATCTGTGGTGGCAGTGTGCCGCTGGCGGGGGCACTGGCACCCAGGTCATCCACAGGGGACGTGCACACTGGCTTGCTGGAGGCGAACTCCAGGGCATACTGCAGGACATCTACCAAGGGGAATCGTTTAGGACCAGAACCATAGCTTAAATATCTGTTAACCACAAAACGTATTAATGCCATGACTCACAGATAAAAAAAAAAAAAAAAATTAAAAAAGAAAAACAAAATTATATTTTTTTCTGATTGACTGCTATTAATTAAAGCAAACCTTTCCTAGCATGTTTCATGAATCAGAATTACAACACTTATCCACAGCTTCCAAAGAAAGGGTAAAAGAAAAGAGATATAGAAAGGAAATCTCAGGTAAATAACTATACACAAAGTGTATAATTACAAAGAGCTATTCTATATAGCCCATAATACTATTTACATTTACACAGTTATCTATAGTACCGTTCTAATCTCTGTTGTAAAACTGTGAGGTACTCTTTGAGTCTCTTGATTTCATCTCGTTTAATTCTTGTTATTTCTCTGTTTTTGTGCATATACCTGTAAAACATGAAATTTAGAAAGTAGTGTCAGCCCATAGCATCCCAATAGTGAAACTCAGGTCTGTCTGCATCAGCCATGCAGTTTAGTACTAATAAAAACTCATGCCCTCTAGAACCTACAACATACTTAGCACTAAAAGAGAACTGAGAAGAAAATGAGCCTTCCCTTCCACAACTTTCAGAAGACACATTTTCCCCAGTGTCCAAAACTCTGTTGATACTGTGGATTACAAACATGTATTAGAAAGCCACTATTGGAGAGACTCTAAATTAAGTAGTTTAAGTGGCAACCACAGAGCAATACTCCTGTTTCATTATTTAGGTTCACAAATAACTTTTAGCAGCTAACTCAAAACCATCCTGGTATTTCTGTTCCACAGAGAAACTGCATGCACTCATGCTGAGAACTGACTGCATGTTTGAAGAGTATCTGAAACAACACGAAATACCCAACTTGTCACCCTGTTTCCCAAATGGACCCATAAATGGTGTGATTTTTCAGAGTATTTTGCCTGTGTACACAAGTACCTAGCAATAAATGAAAGTGGAAGCAGGTTTTTGACACAAAGAAGCAGTATGTCTTAAACTGTGATCTGTGTGTATTTTTTGAAACAGAAGAAACCCAATGTGTCAATAGAACATAAATTTACTATGATTCAAGCGAGCATAAGACATATCATCAACTTTAACAAACTTACAAGATTTATTTTATATCCACACTAGAATTTTGTTGATAATATACCGTACCTGTCTAGATACAAAATTGGAGGAAATTCTAATTTGTTGTGTATCTTCTCTGGTCTCCCCAAAGCCTGATTAAACTCAAATCTTGATAGCTCAAAAGTTAAGACAGGAGGAAGCTCTGTGAACCAGTGCTGAATGAAGAAACAGAAATCCCCAAAATTAATGCCTTCCAATAGCAGAAATTCAGTAAAAATTATACAATACCTGCAGACTGACACAGCTGTGAGAGAAACTGGTTTTAGAGGGTGGGTCAGCATAAGTTTTCCAATGCTACCACCTTCTCCCTTCAGTGTAAACACAGACCATTTGTTGCCCATTCTGCATAAGAGCTTTGCTACCTGTGTTCCAGCACAGGAGGCAGAAATACTTTTTTCACTCACATTTATTTTGCCCATACAAAAGTCAGCTCATGCTTGAGCCTACCTGCCTTGCCAACTGTTCTGTTCCCTTAACTCCTCAATGATATTGAAAGGGTTGTCTATGCTGTTAGCAAGTGCTATTCCTGCTATAGCTCTCTCAGACTCAACTTCCTTATCCTTTCATTCATCTGATATCATTCAAAGCTTCTAATGACCCCCTCTGAAACAGCATCAGTGAATGTTTGACATTTCTTCCATACTAACAGCTTAGTTTCTACTCATGTCTCTAATCATCTTACTATCATCTGCTATCATCATCTTACCCCATTTGTCTTTGACTACTCAGCCGAAGTCTATCCATAGTCCTAATTTCTTTTTTTACATACACTGTTTCTCAACTACAATAGAAATCCAGCTCCAGTTCCAGCACTGAAGATTTTTTTTTTTTCCTCTCCATTCTCAAACATAGCAACCACAGTCTACCCGTAAGTTTTGGGTGTCTAACCATCACCTGAAGTTTCTCTGATTGCTGCAGACACCATTGACACATTTGTCATCAGTGCCATAGCCCAGATGTGGCATTTGACTCAGGGCTCCCTTCAAGTTTTCCTATCCAGCCAAATGTCTTGAATAGTCTTTTCATACAATAACTGGCAAACAGCCTTTTCTTCCTGTGCTCTTGTCTAAAATTCTCTTGAAGCAGGATTTAAGTTCCTCAGGACACAGAATGCCTTCTTTTTCTGTTCCTGCATTAGCTTACTAGCTGACACTAGCTGCTCTGTAACTCAGGCTTTTAGGTGTCATGATACCCATACTGATAATAATACTAATATTAACAGTAGTCAAGCTAAATACGCAATTAGAGTCGCTGGCGGGAATAAGGAAAAAAAACAGAATGTTACTTTGAGGACCTTTCAACACATTGGAGTACCACATTATTATTCTCTTTAAGCTTTGATATCAATCAACTTAGAGAAAAGTTACTTGAAGTCTTTGTTCAGTTGAGACAGACCATGTTAAAGCTACAAGAAATTCAGAGTTCTTTAGTACTTCCAAACATTCCAATGCACTGTAACATCTTTCAGGCATTATATTTAAACATAGCTACTAAAAGAAGCAATATCATTATGGATTATTTCAGGGAAACATAACCAACTTACTTGGCCCTAGTAATAATGAAGCAATGTTTTCTCTAGAATAGGACTTAACACATTACATTTCTTGGTTTTCCACCACTGTCAATCTGTCATATGGCTATTTCACTTCTATTTCCACATGCTAAGAAGCCAGGCTGACAATTTCACAGAACTCAAAGCTTAACAGTATAGATCTATACATCACTATCCTGCTGTTTCCCAGTTTCCCAATATTACAAGTTAAAAAAGCCTCAAAACCAAAACAAAAAAAGCCCAAACAGCCAAGTCTGACATTTCTAGTCAAGCACTTGCAAGAGAACTGACATTTTATGCATAAATACACACAGATTAGAACAGCAAGACAACATTCACAAGATGAGCAATTGTGCTCTTGTAGTAGGTACATACAAGGTTTCACCTTGCATGAATAAACTAAATTTGGGATTGTACAAAGAAATTTGAGATTTCGTTTACTCCAAATTATATTTCAGGAAATATGCTCATCATAGAACAAATGTCAGAAAACATTTGTTGTAAAACACAGAATTAGTACCAGAACTTCAGACTGGAGGATAATTTCAGCGTGCATCTCTAGGCTTCACAATTAAACCCTGTGTGTACTTTGACATGATTAAAGGAAGCAAAATTTCATTAGTGCAAAAGATTGATATCAAGGGCGCAATCACACCTGAAATTTTTCCATAAGTAGGAAAAAGCCTCCTAATATAGATAAATAAAGTGTAAAATAAAGATTTCACATCTTTAAAATAACTGTGATGAAACATGAACAGCTGTGTAAAGAAAAACTAGCTCAGTCTTTACAGGCAATGGGGATTCCCATCTATACAGCAGGTGCCATGAACCATAAAAACCAGACATGAAACCCAAAGAAAAATAAAGGGCACTACAACAACATCCCAAGAGAAGTCCACAGGAGCACTTAACTCACCTCCTGACCAGACTTAGCAGAGTTTTCTGAATGGAGAGATTCAATTTCCCCTTCAATCATTGCAGCTTCTAGGCACTCATGCAGATCTTTAAAGCCATTAACCTGTAGTGGATACTGGCCAAACATTTCTGTGTTTTCAAATTTTTTACCTTCACATGAAAAATTAAACAGTTAATGTTTTAGAACAAAAATTTACCTTGAAAAAAACCCTATCAGTCCTAGGTCAATTGATCTAGTCTACTGAACAATACCCACATTTTCTTATTGAACAATTTAATTATGTATCAAAAGACAATTTATTAAAAAATGTTGCTCAAACAATATTGAAAAATACTGTATTTTCCTCTTCAGCCCATTTTTTATATTGTTTTAGCATCTTTTGGTAATAAGCAGAACTCAAAATTACTTGGCACCACAGACGTATGGGAAGTTTTACACATATAAATCAAAGTCCTCCCCTGCAAATAGGAGTTTCATAATACAAATGTATATTGTATCAGCAAAGTCAGTGAAATTGCTGGTATGAAAGAGCCCTTTGTATAAGTACATTTTGCAAAAATAAGCCACAAAAGAGAACATTCATTTCTGTCCTGAAAACAAGATTATAATTTGGTAACACTGTATAAAGACGTAAGTGCAAACATGAGGAGAAATATGGGGGACAAGTGATTTCAACCTAGAAATTCAATTTATTTCAACCTAAAATCAGTAACAAGTCTTGCATCTCCCAGTTTCTATTCATTTGTTCGATTTTTACATATCTCCTCCATTAAAATGAGAATGTAAGGGATGAAAGTAGCTAAATATAAAGAAGCAAGAATGCTAGCTACTAGCAAGAAATCTTCAGAATGGTTCTGAAACCTGACAACTCATTAGAAACATGTTCAAGGTCACCAAATAACCTGGAAGCCACCTAAAAGACCATACCTGCTTCATTCAAATGCAAAGTCATTAATTTGGATGGCAGGCACAATTACCAACGTTAAAATTACTCAAAAATACTTTCATAGCCTCTTGGAAATAGAAAACAGTACAATTCTGCAGATCTACTAATTACATACAGATAAGATAAAGGGAATGTTGTACAGTCTCTTCCTTCTTAGTGCTCTCTCCAACACTGCCCTCTCTCCAACCTGCCCAGCAGGTTTCCACTGACTTGTTTTCCAACAAACTGTACTTTTATGAGGGTGAGTTTTCCATATGAGAAATTGTGCAGAAGGAAATGCAATAACTGAAGTTTTAAATTGCATTAAATTGCATTAAATGAATCAGAGGGAGCATGAGAGAACAGCTCAGTGAAATACAGTATCTTGCGTTCTGTACAGTGTTAGTGTGTACCCTTGTAAGTGGTAACAGTGCCCCGATAATTTCTTCCAAGCATTTTCCCTCAGCATCTCACCCCAACTTCTGCTGCACTGAGAACACACACTCAGCTCCTGGAGGTTATGAAAACAGTCTTTGTGCATCCCTGCAGCTCACTGCACTCCTCCTCAGTCTCATACCTGACCAACCATTTGTCACAGACCAATGTATATATGTGTGTTCTCCACATCTGCTTCTGCAGAAGTAGCTAAAATCCTAAAAATGTATCAGTCATGTGTGTGCTTGGACAAGCACAGAACAGACATGACCAGAGAAGTCCAAGTAAATTCTGATGCATACCTTCAAGTACACCTACTGCTAGAAATCGTCCATAAAACAACTCCACCATTGGGTTCTTTGGTTTCTCTCCATCCCTAAAAAAACAGGAGCTGTGTTAGTGCAAAAAAATCCAAGTCAAAGCTACAACCTTTGATTCATAAAACTATGAGCAGACTATTCTGAATTCATTATAGAAACTATGCCCATTTTACAGTTAATTTATTTTTGTACTTTCCTCTAATGACAATAACAATGATTCAGATATTTGCAGGGAAAAGTATATTCTGAAAACTAATTTTCAGAAGTGCTTCATTCTAAGACAATCTATGCAAACCAGATTCAATAATGAGTGGTTCAACTGTACAAAACCCCTGTAAAAACTGTTTCTTGAAACATTAAAGAAAAAAAATCATGTATTCAAGAGAGTTTCCAGATGCTCACTAATACAAACAATGAGTATTTTCTTCTGAAGATGAGGAAGAGGAGCGAGGTTTTGAAGTACTTTAACTACAGGATCTAAAAGCAAAATGGCATTAAAATAAAAAAGCCTAATTGATTATCTACAAAACACCTCTACTCTTTATATACTCTGGACTTCATGGAGCTACATTTCTAACACGAAATAAGAGGGTGAAAAAGGAGAACTCGTGGCAAAAACCTGAAAGTATTGACATGCATGGAAAAAACCACGCTTGAACTAAAACAAGCTACAGAGTCAAAATTTTTTCAGCCATACAGAGAATTGGATTTTTGGTCATTTGGTTTGCTTTTCTCTCATCCAAATGTTCAACATGCAGAGCTAGAAAAAAAATCTTACCTCTCTTCTTCAGCTTTAATTTGGAAGGCATCTTCCAGCCAATCTAATAATTTGTGTGTAAATTCACTAACGTCTTGCTGTTAAAAAATAAAGTGATCAGTACACATATGTAACAGAACCCAACAAAGTGTCACCTTACAAGACCAGTTCAGCAGAATTCCCTTCCCCCTCCACCAGTGCTCCAAAATCACACAATGTCTAAGACTATGCCATGATTGGTTTTTTTATGAGTGGCTCTGGTGCTCCTCAGCAGTGACACTGTCCTGTGATCCTTGTTACTTGGGCTCAGCTTTCACACCATGCTAGTCCAAAGGCATCTCATGAATCCCATTGTTCAAACCCTTTGGTATCTAGCAAGCAGTGACTAATATTACTTTCATCAAGCACTAAATTCAGTGTGCTATTGTAATTAAACACTTCAGTCACATAACCTCATGTGGGAAAACAATGCATCTAAAGAAACAGAATTTTTCCCCACAAAAAGCAGAATATGCACATTAACATTTGTGTAATAATCCTGAATATCAATATTAGATCCTCCAAACCAGTATCTAAACAAGCAGTATAATGGGATTGTACATTAACAGTACAGCCCCAGGTGTACTGTTAGATCAGAACAGTGTTTCTCCTTCAAAAACCCCCAGACTTACAAGCTAAACTAAATCCTAAAAGCAAGAATGTTGAACGATTAGTTCATTTCTAAAATAATAGGAAAAAAGTGTATTGAATGAAATAATCCTGTTGTCTGGAATTTTTTTTAAATCTTTCTAATAAATGTATCCAGAAATCACACAATATTGTAGGAAAAGTTCAAAGACTGTGATAATTAGAAGGTACTTTTCTGTAGACGTTTTGAAATTCTGTTGTCCATGATAAGTATTTCCTATTACAATATGACCATATAAAAACATGCATAAACTTGATTGAAAATACATTGAATTTACCTGTTGGGAATCATTTGATTTAAAAGCATCTTTAAGGATTTCAACTGCTCTTGATGGATCAACATATTTTCTCTTTGAACCAACTAGAAGTGCAAATAGGTACCTCAATTCACGCATGAAAGGCAGATTCCTATGTTCCTGTATGTGAAGAATAAAAATATTTAACAAAATGATAACAGAAATCTACTGAACAATAACCGGAGTAATGTTATAATAATATATAAGGTTACTTGTAGTGCTACCAAGGTAATGCTGCATGCCTTTTACTTGTCAGTGTTACAAAATAATGCTGTCCTCTGGGAAGAAAATTCCATTTCAGAAACCAAAGGCTCCCTGAAATCATATCTAGATGATACTGTTTGTCTTGAAGTGGGCCTGAATTGACAACTGGACAAGCAGAGTTGCATTTAGGACAGAAATGTTTCTCTTGAGACTTACAAAGCCTTAAGTAACACACTGTGACAATATGCATTATTTTATTGAAATTAGTATTCCTCTGTACCTCTAGAAGAATTTCTTGTGAGCCTACACACTGCTTGGCAGCTTTTTTAAGCTTATTTTTTACTGAAGACTAAATTTAACCTTTATTACTTCTCTTGACACAAGTAAAGTAGCCTGCTCGCCTTTCTACCCAATTTTGAAGTACAGTTCATGTGACTATGGCATTCTTTTGCTGGTTTCCAGAAGATAAGAAATACTTTCTGCCTGTATAATGAAAAACAAATAAACTAAAACACAAATATACCATAGATTAAATCACAGGTTACCAATGCTGTGGAGATTGGATATCTACTGCTGATTAGATAGTTGGCAAATACTTGTGAAATTAAACACCATGTAATATCTACTTGTATTTAGAACAAAGTATCATTCAAAGGTAGCACAGATGTCTGATACTGGTCAAACTGGAATTACTTGATGACAAGCTATTTCACGTGCTCATCAAACAGCAGACTTGTTTAGTCACTCCTGTGTCAATCCAGAAGGCATAAAGCTTTTTGTACATAAAATATGGTTTACTTCAGATTTTAAAAGTGCACAGTGAATTCAACATGTTCCACATAATACCTAGGAAATACTTCTGGTCATGTAAATCTCTGAATTTAACCTGCTCTTCTAGTCCACCTTGCAAAACACCTGCCAGTTATAATCACTGTTCACAGAAAAGACTGTACTTCAAGTGCTACCCTAATTCAGCATCAAATCATCCTAATTTAACAAAATCAGTCTCCCATTTTAGATACTTAAAGTGCTATATAACAACAAAAGAAGGAAACAAGCTGCAAAAGTTGTATTTTTCTTGTTTTCATAAAGCGTTCTATTAGAACAAATGGAATTTCAAACTTTAGATACATTTTATAAAGATGGTTCAATACCAGTGATAGTTCCTATACATAATATAAATTATTAACCACAGAATACTCTAGATCTTACCTTCTTTTTGTTAAATCTGAAGTACATAGACATTATTATAATGTACACAGTACATTACTGCATTACCCAAATCCACACTTCAACTTTGGCTGAGTTTTAGCCGTACTTGTAGCCTTAGCTTGAACAGCTGCCTACCAATGTAAGTAGGATTACTCAGAACAAATACCTACAAAGGCTACCAAAGTTCTCTAAAACTAGGGAAATCCTTGCTGCTTTTTAAAAAGCTCAATTTAATGCATTAGATATGATCCTTGACCAGAACAAACCCTAAAATCTTCAAAATAAGGTGGGCCAGTCCCTAAGATAAGATACTGAGTTCCACAAAAGGACTTGCACATTAAAACAAAGAACTGATAAAGTGATCACAGCACAGCATAAAACTCTCACCTCTAAAGCATCCTATACATGCACCAACACAAAAAAAGATTTAAAAAAGTTTTTAACTAAGCACTGTATGGAAATTTCATAATCTAAGACATTGTCCATTTTATCACTTATCCTGCCTGCATAAATCATTTCTTAATACATGTCGGAATAACTTATTATTATAAATGCTTTTAAAGCAGTCTACATACATAATACATAGCAAACATTCATTATGGCCAAGCAGTTTGCCAGGAGAGCGAGACAATGACAATATTACAATAATATCAGCACAGGCGGAAGGATGTGCTAACGTGGAGCACAGTACCCCCTTTCCTCTGATAATAAAATGTTTCCTGAAGGTATCAATGAGGCCAAATATTTAGCTGGTCTCAGTCTGTACAGCAAAAGATCTCTTCATGTGACAGCAAGAGACAAGAGAACTGGGACAGCAAAGACGCTGCAGTAACTACAGAGAACAGCATTTGTTCTACAGAAAGAAACCAAGAAAGACAAATTGTTTTCAAATTAAAAAGAGCAAGATCAAATTGAAGATTTTAAGTGTATGCCCAAAACCAGAGAATCAAAGCCCAATCAGATAAGACAAATAGGGTGGGGCTGTTGTTTGTTTGGGGGTTTTTTGAAGTAAAAATTTATACCAATGACTTCTGGACTAAAAAGTTTACATGCCAAATTATTCATAGCATTTGGACTCAATATATTGATGGGAAAGAACAAACACCCTGCTCTGCAATATTCCCTGAAGTACAACCCCAAGCTTTAATTCTAAATCAAGAGATTGTCATGACCTCAGCATTAAACTCTAATTCCCACCAACTGGAAGAACAACAGGATGTAAACCCAAATATTTAAAATCTGGGATTATTAAAACATATCCTTTATTAGCAAAGAAATTTGATCCTGGAGAATGTCAGTCACATATGGTAGTTAATATTGGAATAAAAATAAAAACAAAAACAAAACTGAGGCAAAATAGTTTTAAAATAAGTAAGCAGTCGGAAGTAAATTCCAGGGCTTTACCTGTTCTTCTATTGTCAACTGGTAACTTATATTACAACTCTAAATCAATTTGCCTCTAATTGCCTTCACTTATAAAGAAATAAAGGCACCGTATTTGGGGGTATGTATGCTTACGTCTTCTATCTAAATTCCACCTAGTGAAGTGATCCCTTATCCTAAATTCTACTCAATCCTTTTTCCGCTGCAGATAAGACAGATGAGTACACCGAGTAATAATGCTACTTCATTCTGGAATGTAAGTTAAGAAATGAGAGGACACAAACTACTGCCAAAGATTCCTTCTAGCAGGCCTGCAGAAAGCAAGGTTTCTGCACAAATCCATGCACTTGCCTGATGTCACACCATCTCACACAAACTTAATGTCTGTCATGGTCAGAATTTCTAAAACAAAGCACTTTGGAACAGCTAAAGGCATTGGTTGCAAGTGTCAGTGCTTGGGCAAGATATTTATGAAGAGAAGAGCTTGTTATCAACTATTTCATACCACTTTTTAGATGCCAATTGCTTTTTACATACTGAAAAATGAACATAGAATTTCTGAGTACTGAAGGATATGACTAAAACAAATTATATGAAGAAAAACTAAATATTGGGCATCAAGTAAATCTAAAAATAAAAATATTTTAGTACAACTCTTCATAAAGCATGACTTATCTTTCTTATTAAAATACACTGCCCCATCCCTACCTTGTGTTGGGAACACTACCCATATTTTCACACCATCTCATGACCTAATGCAAATATGCTTTCCAACCAAAAAAAGTAACCTCTTGCACTTTGAATGTGGTGAGGAAAGAAGGGGGTAGGGCAGGGGAGAAATTATCCAGTCCTGACTGAACATTCAACTCCCCTTTTATGGAACACACCCAGAGGTTTAGAAAATGGACACTGTCTTCTCTTTGTCTGTTTTCTTTTGCTCCTCTAATTACAGCTCTTACTTTTGATAGTAAACATTCCAGACAAGCCTGAAGGGACAAACAACTACAAACAGGCTGACAAATACACTCCCTTTAAATCTGACAGAAAGGGGCACCAGGCAATAGTCTAATTTACTGTGAGGGTGGCGAGGCCCTGGCACAGGTTGCCCAGAGAAGCTGTGGATGCCCCATCCCTGTGTTCAAGGCCAGGTTGGATGGAACTCTGAGCAACCTGGTCAAGGGGAAAGTGCACCTGTCCATGGCACAGGGGCTGGAAGTAGTTAATCTTCAAGGTTCTTTTAAACCTAAACCGTTCTATGATTCTAATTGCTGGATATGCAAAAATTCATTGCTCTCAAAGTCCCTGCTAAAAATCAGACAACCAAGTGTCTTCTCATTTCATACAGCCACTTCCTTTTCCATTTCTTCCTTCTCATTTCATAGCATAGAAACCAAGGGGCCCCCATTGTATCTCTCCTCAAGGATGCCCATGAAGGAAGAAAAACTGATCTGTCTTGTCCCCCACTCCATGACCCTTCCCACTTGCCAGTCTGAAGCCACAAGAAAGCCACAAGAAACCTAAGCCAAGGCCTTCCCCTCCCCAGTCCTATATGAGTATCAGGATAAACATGAGAAAATTTATACTTATAATCACCTCCTGAAAAAGCCAGAAGCGGCAAGCTAATAAACAAAAGCTCAATGTCAAATCATGAGTGGGAGGGAACTGCAATAAAATATATTTGCTAAGACAAGCTACACTCACATGAGAAATGCTCTGCCTCTCTCAGCACCCTGCCCCATACTCTCCTGTGAGGCTGATGCCATTTATTTAAGATCCACAACAGGAAGCTCAGAGAACTGTTAACTGGCATCTCTAAAACCCATGCTGATATGAGCTAGGGAATAGTGCAAAATTCAGGCACAAGACAGAAATGCCCTCATCAGCCACGAGAGGAAGTCAGCTTCTCGTTTTACCTTTTGGTTTCGGGGCAAATCTTGAGCATTTGCAGGAGGATTGAAATTCAAAACTAGTCTTCGGAACTCGAGTAGGTTAAATAATGACTGAAAAGAAAAAATTAAGAAAACCTTTAAGCATTTCTACAAACAATACAAAAGTCTTCCAAATAAGCCTTAGCAAAATAAATGAAGTGTTAAACATGAAACGTTAAATTTTATTTCAGAAGGCAGAGTACTGCTAAACATATTTTTACCAGAAGACAATTACTTTTGCCAAGAAAACAGCATAATAAAAAAATATCTCTGCACTTAATCACATAAAAGGAACAATAATTTTACATGATAGGCAAATTACATTTTACAACAAGAATTTTATGAATTGTGTAACTGTCAGTTTTCAAATTGACATACAACAGTGTTTAGCCGTCTAAAATTTATCTTGTAGGCCCTCTATCATCTACTCCTCAGTGCACAGAGAGTACATCTCTGCATGTGCAACTTAATTCCACTTGCATTAGCTGAACATTTTGCATTCTGTCCTTGCCTCCCATTCCTATATGATCTGAGGGAGGCACATTAGAGTAAGGAAATTGGATTATACAACTGTGAAGGTAAAGGACTGGTAACATTCCCATTTTATGGACACATGAATAGACAGGTGTCTGTCCATCTTGGACATGAAAATAAGTGTCTTCAGGCACACCCACAAACAACTCCACAGTGTAACACAGAGCCTGGAGCCAGGAGAATACAAGAGCAGGATGACTCTGGGTTGCCAACAACTGAAGTCCAATGCATTGGACTGAGAACTGGATACTTCAGAACTTGTGGAACTGCATCACTGCTTTCCTGTACAGACAAAAAGCATCTTAACTAAAAATCACTTCATTACAGAAGAGCATTTTGATGAAGACAGGGTAGGAGGAAAGGTCTGAAGTACCTTAAAGAGAAGCATAGGAAAGATCTGCCTTCCTATTTGTACTTTCTTGGGTTTACAATCTATAATTAACTCTCCTCCTACTCCATCACACATCTTAGCTATTTGTTTTGGAAAGGCAGAGTTTGCTTACCCCAGCAATAGACTTTGATCCCAGAACTTGTCCTATCCATGTAAAGACTTAAGTCACAGATCACATCAGTTCAATAGGTTTTCAACACCACAATGCCAAACAAGTGAAACGCAAATTGTGATGAGGCTCTGCACTTATTCCAGTAATTTAGAACACATTGGTAGGAAAAAAAAGGCTGTGAAAAATTGCCATGTTCCTGCCTGATTCTCCTTGTGAAAGAGCCTGCACAGAGTCTAACCTTTTCCCACACCCCACAGTATACAGCATCCCCAACAAAACAAATAGGCTACCATTGTCACACTTCTTCTTAGATTTAAAAAGTATCAAAAACATCAGCCGAAAAAAGATCTCTCTGACCTTGCTGAATCAAGGTAGACAACTGAGTAGTCAAACTTTTTTCCTGTTTTGCTGCTCAAAATACATGTTCCCCTTTTATCCATCCTTGCAGAGAAGCGAGATTAAAACAGAGTCCTTTGTTTACTTACTCAAAGCACAGAAAATGTTAATATTTAATTCAAACGTCAGTCTAGAAGCTGATACTAATTGAAGTTATGTTTCATGATGTAACATCATTCCACTGGTGGGCTCTTCATCAAGCAAAACATAGCAATGCTTTATGTACAAAATAAAACAGCTGCTGAAATATAATGTCCAAAGGCTGAATACTCTCCATAACTAATCCAAGTGACATCAAAGTGCCAAGCAGCTGAGCAGGCCAATTTCATAATACAAACACACAAAATTATGTACAGAAATCTGTACTCAAACTTAGCATTTCTGCCTGGCATTCAATCCAACAAGTTTCTCACAAAATTAAGTTTCTTTAATTCAGAACTCTACTGAACATAATTCCATGCTTTCCAACTGACCTGAATAAACCTATCTGTGCAATCTGCTGAAAGTAATTAAGAGGATTGTCTGATTTGCTCTTTTCTTCTTCAGCCTTGTACTATTCAAAATTTCTTATGCAAGACGTTTAGTTGTTAAACTTCTTGCCAGAAAAGGTTACATTGTGCATGGTTGTTTTGAGATGCAGCAGAGCCCTTCATAGTTTACCTGCTGCCAACACCACTAATGTACACAGGGTAGTGTCACGCTGCAGCTCTCCTATATTGAGCGAAATCAACTGAAGGAAACTTCTACCTTCATTTAACAAAGACCATTTCCCAGTGTAAGTGTAAACAAGAGCCTGAAACCAACTGGTTTTGTGTCTGAAGTATCTCAGTGAGAACCTGCAGTTCTTCCTGAGGTAAGGAGATAAAAACTAGCTCACCTAAGCCCAGCAGAGACCTCCCAAGGCCAACCACCCCAGAGGCCAGAACAGGGCGAGGCAAAACACTTCCCAGTTCACTGAGCCAGCTTCTGTCCAGGCTCCCTCCCTGCACTCAGGGTAAGTGGCCCATGAGGCAGAAGCTGCTCTTCTGCAGCCACCAAGAGACAAAGCAAAGACTGTCCCTGGCCCAAGTGCCATGCCCAGGCCCAAGCCTAAAGCTCCAAACACATTTGCTTTCCAAATGCACTGCATGGAGCAGCACTTTACCTCTTACCCACTTGGCTTCAGCTGCACAAAGATGTCAGGAGTCCCAGTGCAAGAAAACAGGCTGCATCTAAAAGGTGGATGCTTCACATCTACTGTCCTTGATCAAATACCTTTACAATTTACTAAAGCATGCAAAACCTATGCATGAAAGAAAAACTCTCTACAAGGTGGGTTTGTGGGTTTTTTCCCTAGTGCATGTAAACCATTTAAAAACTGTCATCTGGAAAGTTGACCAAGCCAAGCTAAGTTATTCCAATTCAAATTGCCATAAACATCAACAGATTTTTAGAATACTGCCTTTTATTCTGTCAATTTTGGGGGGTGAACAAGACATTAAAAGTAAATGACAATAAACAAGAAGAGAAATCCAGTCTCCGTTTAAGGCATTTACACCAACAGTACTGAATAACAAATACAAGACATCATGGCTTTCCCCTGCTATAGGTGATTATGATCTATTTTCAGTCATACCACAGAGAACTAGGCAGAGTTGTAGCTTCTATACTAAGAGACTAAAACATTCACTTTTATGAGTAATATTTATTTACATTGAGTTCAAACACAGTTTCTGAATGTCACCTTGGTTTCCCTTAAAACACTCTGCTTATCCCTTTTCCCCCCTTAAAGTCTAGGATTATCAAACATAAGGACCTTGCCAAAATTTAGGTTGACTAAGTAAAGGATTAATTCTTTGAAT
The DNA here is from genome assembly GCA_013399835.1 of Leptocoma aspasia. Classification (NCBI taxonomy): domain Eukaryota; kingdom Metazoa; phylum Chordata; class Aves; order Passeriformes; family Nectariniidae; genus Leptocoma; species Leptocoma aspasia. Next base: position 1,019,182 of record VXAX01001390.1, on the reverse strand, counting down.
TCAAGAACTGTGATGCTGCATTAATGCTTCAAGAAGATATCTATAAATGCCTAGCATGCAACACAGGTCATTAAAAGCTGCCAGCAGAGTCCTAAATTTAAAAAGTTACTGACACTAACACTTAGAGAGTAGAAAAGCACTTCTGGGTCTAGAAACAAGATAACCCAACAAGCTGCTGCAGAAAGCTTCAGATGGTCTCCCTGGTAGATTTTTGGTTTGTAAGCACCGGGCACTAAAACCAGCTGTTTCACTAACAGATTGATGAAAACATATGGTTCTCTTTGACTATCAATTTCGTATTTGTTTGCAGCACTGAGAACAAAAAACAAGAAAAAGGAAAAAAAAAAGTCCACAAGAACTGTGCATTTTTAATATGCATCACCTTTATACAAGTTTGTATGAAAATCTGAAATTCATAATACCATGAACACAGACAGCTTCCCATTGAATTTGCAAAGGTTAGGAAGGACCTTCCTAATCCTGCAAAGGATTTGAAAGGACAGAGGGAAGACAGGACAGAAGGAAGAAACCCAAAAACTGAATATATCTTACTTGAAAAGCAACTCTTGGCAAGGAAAGAGTTGCCAAGTAAAACATGCATTTCTACAAAGCTCCTAAACAAATTCCTTTAGGTACTGACATTTAGCTAAAACATGATCTTGTATAAGTTGAAAATTTATATGTATTAGCACATCACACCACCAGTTTTCCTCATTTAGTCATTTGGGGCCTTTTATGAATTTCCAATTTGACATTTATTTATTTATTTCATTTTTTATTTAAAGCCACAAAGCCAAGACCATATCTACCTTCATTCTGTGTAACAAGCAGAGAGAGCAATCTTAAATAATGAATACATTGTTACTGTTCTAATAATAAAAAGCAAAAATAGAGCCCTATGTCATAAAGTATATTATTTGGAATAGTTTGCCTCTACCAACATGACAAATTGAATTTATGTTCTTACTTCACTTTATAAACAATTTTGGTGGATTAACGTATACAGAGCCAGTTTTAGTGGGGTAGATTGAGTATTACTAGGGTTAACAATTTATTCATGTTAATAACTCAAATCAAAGTAAGACACAGAGATACGGTCCTACCTGCATGCATTGCCATGTTTCCTCCAATAGAATAAAGAATTTGAAATTTACTAGTTATCAATATTTGAAGTGCTACGGTTCAAAGTAAAAGTATTCCTAAACATGGCACAAATTAGTGATTTAATACTCCTGCATGCCTCTGATTGAGTACTAGTGTCTAAACCTCCATATTGCAAAAACATGAGCAACTTCACTGACAGCTGAGTCCAGTTCTCACCAACTTGCAAGCCTTTTGGGCTCTATATCGCTATATCTCGAGAGAATTGGGATTGTTCAGCTTGAAGAAGAGAAGGCATCAGGGTGATCTAATTGTGTCCTTCCAATACCTGAAGTGAGCTCACAGGAAGGAGGGAGAGAGACTATCCTGGAGTGACAGGAGAAGAGGGAATGGATTCACACTCACAGAGTTAGTTTAGATCAGATACTAGGAAGACATTCTTTACTGTGAAGATGACGATGCACTGGCACTGTGCATCATCAGGATGTCTCCCATCCCTGGAAGTGTTCAGGGCCTGGTTGAATGGAGCTCTGATCAACCTGGTCTAGTGGAAGGTGTCCCTGCCTGTAGCAGAGGGTTGGAAACAGATAATCTTTAAGATCCCCTCCAACCCAGGCCATTCTTTGGTTCTAATGTGGTAGAATCACTTCTCTCTTCTCTTTAAGGCTTTCCAGACTTTTCGTATTTATTGATTTCTTTTTCGTTTTTGGTTCATATCTTTTAAAGTACTTTCTCACAACAAAGTCCTTAAAGTTGCAGTAGCTTGTTGCTGTTACTGTTACTCTGCTGGGCACAATGCTCCCTTCTACCCTGCTCCTCCTTATAACTTACTCTGGTTGTCTCCCACTCCCTGTCTGTGTCTTATTCCTGTTAAATGGTAAATCCTGTTTCCAGAATAGAGACTAATGACAGGCATTAAGAAAACTATGAAGTCACCCAAAACATAGTTTTGTACTTCTTTATATACACTGAGGATTTGGGACAGCCCAAAGCTTCTCTCGCATTCTTTAGAAAATGTCACGTAAGGAAGAGAGAAGGGAAGTGAGCAAAGCAGCTTCAAAGCTAGGACTTGAGCAGGCTCCTGTTCAAACTTCCTGTTAAAGTATAGGAAGAGGAGTTTTCTTTTTCTCTTCCCCTCTGAAACAAAAACTCTTACAGACAGAAATGACACTGCCTGATGGCTGAACTTCAGCACAACCACCCCACATGTACAGTGGTAGTGATGAGGAAAACATTTAGCAATTTGAGAATCACAGATTCAATCCCAAGTCTCGAAAGCTTTGGAAAGTACCTCTTAAAGGACATTTTTATTTATAAACAAACAACCAATTAGCATTCCAAACTGCTGAAAACCTGGGTATAAATTGCAGTTTTAATCTATCACGTCTTACATCTCCTAAAGGCTGAGATGCAACATGGAAGAAGATGGAAAACAGTTTGCATACTGTTATGCATACTTAGCTCGAAAGTCAAACTTAAGACTTCTAGCAGGCTTGGGTTAAGTCAACATTTTAAACAAACAGCTCACCATGGAATTACCAGTCTGCATTTAGAGAACATTTACTTGTTTATAGCAACAAACTCAGAACATTACTACAATTCAGAAGACAGCTAAGTATGATATGTGTCCAGAAGAATTCACTTTGTGCTTGTGTCTTGGCACATACTAAGAAATGCCATCCAACCACTCCTTTACTACATGGTCGAAGCAAGAAAAAAAATCTGTTAGGACAAAAAAAATCACAGCCAACATTTCCTTATATGGTTACAGTTTTCAACTTCTTGCCCAAATGAAGTGATGTAAATTTAAATAACACACCTAAACAATGCATCCTGCATCCTTTATTTTAATTAAACGAGCAACTATTTATGAGTCGAAGTGAAAGCCATGATCCATTAAAGCTTTCATACCTCCACAACAAATTTTGCAATATTACAAATCACTAAATGTAAGATAAGAGTTTAAAATATCACACAAGCAACCTGAGGGAACCAGAGACTACAGAAGGACAAAAAGCAGGAAAAGGAATACCCTGTCAGCAAATATCATAGGATGACTGAATTTGGAAGGGACAGGTTCACTTTTCAGAGAAACAGAGGGAGTGACAGAGGAATGGAAAGCAAGAAACTGGATTTCCAACATCATTATTCCTCTGCCCATGAAACTCTACAGAGCAGTTTATATCATATATCCCCCAGCAACCCCTGCCTCAGGCTGTTCCACAGTGAAAATAGTGGAATGAAAATATTCCATCAATGACCATTTTAACTCATATGGGGATTGAGCACTGAATGTTCTTCAGCCTACAACCTTGCGCTGCATGCCCAGGGAAGCAAGGGACTCATGTCCAATATAAAACGTGCACATTTAATAATATAATCCTAGGCTTTTGGGTATTAATCACTACCACATCATCCATCACAACAAATAAGAAACATAAAATAACGTAAAAGTTAGATACTTGTGGTAGGCTGCTTTAAAGAATAATATTGCCAAGTAGCTGAGCCACCAACTGGGAAGAAAATACTTGCTTGATTCTCACCCATCAAGTTGGTTCACGTCTTCCCTTGACTAGAAGTTCAGGATCAAAGGAGATCCTAACCCCAAATATACTGACATCAGGAAAAAAAGAAGGCTGCTCCTAAACACAATGCAACAGAGTTAAATGCCAAAAGTGGTGCTAGGGACCCTGAAAATAAAAGTTGAATAGTACCCTTGGAGATTTATGCTTGTTAACTTCATTCAGCAAGCTATGCACTTTTGCAGGAAAAATAATGTCATCCGACTCTGACAGACTCGCAGAGAAAAGCGTGTGGGGATGCCAAGCCCCAGCTGTCCTGTTGGGATTCCTCATCTGGTAAAGGGAGAAGCCGCAACCTGGCCCTCTGGAAGTCACGAGACTGGGGGAGAGAGTGCACATGGTACATGAGGAATGGGACCGGAGAAAGAGGAAACAGCAGCATTCACAGTACAGTTTTCACTGATACCCCACAAACATTCCTTCTCGCACAGAAATCTACCCTGGCACACTGAGTCAGTGACATCCTCTGAACCATCTGGGCATTTCCCATGGCACCTTTTCCACAGGGCAGGTCCTGCCAGGACATTGCTTCTTACACATGACCAGAACCCCACTTGGGACTCCAAAAGATAAAGTTCATCTGGTGCAGTGTCTAAATCAAAATATCTGGGGGAGAACGCACAGGCAGCAAGCCTAAGACATGATTCCAACAACGTATCCATGCCCTGTCCTTGCTTGCCTTCTACATTTCCATGTCCTGAAAACTCTTAACTCATGCTCAGCACGGGATGAAGGAGCCACTCCACAGGCTCCATAAATTTATTATTTCTAAGCCATTTTCAGGCTGTAAACTCTTACAGCCAAGAGAAACTGTGATGTTACCTTTTCACAAAGGGGCCACTAAAATCTAGAAAAGTAAAAACATACAGTGGTATATTTGTGTTTTGTTTCTTTAAAGAACTTGATGTCTTAAGTTCTATTTCAAGAGCAGACATATGCAGTTACAATGATGAGAATTTTAAAAAATTGATAAATAAAAAACCAACACACAATCAACACAGAAATATTCTAAAACCTCAAGATTTATGGGTCCTTTTATAAATGTTCATCTAACTAAACAGTAGCAAAATCATGCATGGGTGAACTCCTGTCCCAAATGTAGGTTTATTATAAGTTCAAGAAGAGGTAGAAAAAATGTTGAGGAACTTGATTCATTTCTTAGCAGGTAAGGAAGAAATGAACATGATTTAATACAGTTTTGTTTTGACATATTGTCTTGGGGACTCAGTTTTAAATTCATGTTATTATCAAGTCAGAAGTCCTCCACAGCAAGGCAGATTTTCCCACAGTTACGCTGTGGGAAAAATATTACTGTTCATTCTAATGCTGCTGAACATAACTGCTAAAAGCAAAACTTTGTTTTGGAGCTCTCTGAAGAGAGACTCCCCTCTTACCCTGCAGAAGAGGATGACTTCCACTCGTGCCTATTTCTCTACGATACAAATAAATACAGGGTAAAGGCAACATTTCCAGTGATGTTTGAATCTTGTCAGACTTGGCTGTCACTCACTACAAACATCTCTTCAAGAATTTCATCCTCTTAATGCAAATACACAAACCATTTATGAGTGCATTTCACTAAGTCAGTTAATTGGTGACTATAAAAAACATACATTGCAAAAGGAAAGCATCAAAATGTCAAAATCTTTTTTTTCCTTAACAAGCATGCCTTAAATAGAAGGGTGACTTTTCTTTCCTTGCAATTTAGTTTTAAATTATGTTACACAATATATCATTGTGACTGACAGTAGTTAACATTTAGATATTGTTGATCTCTGTGATGTGTCAGGTTACAAAAGCCTCCCAAAGAAAGCAAGAAAATACTTCTACATAGTCAATGCAACCCAAGTAGTCAATCTGCCCTGTGGATACATAAATATGGTATTAGCTAATGTTCTAAATTAACATGCATTAAATTTCCTGGGATGGTTGCTTGAAACATAAATCTTCCTGGTTGACAGATAACATTAATAAACTAAATTTTCAACCAACTGAAGTTATAAATCTTTCAATGGTTTTCTTGAATTACATTCCATAGACCTAATTCCAGAAGTTTCCCTATCTTTTAGGATCAAGCCATTATAATTCCAGACACCACAGACTTTCACATGGTATGGCTGGTGACCATAAGAACTAGCTAGGTCTCTTTCTCATCTGTTTTCAAGGTATAAAGTTGCACACTGCGTATAAATAACATGAGATCATAGGTCTAGCATAGGTTTTTACATTCTCTGCCCTCTGCTCTTATCTCTGTGATTAACGAATTAAAAATTCAAGTTTCCATAAAAACATATATTTAAAGATTTTCGGTTTCGTATATAAAAAAGTCTTTAACAGAAATGCACATGCACATAAAATAAAAGTCCTTTAGATTTGGGACTGCTAAGAATGTAAAATCTGATTACTCAACAGAGAAGGTAAAACACCAAGTCACATTAGCTCCATAAAGATCTTAACAGAAATAAAATGTTTGCTTCTGTTAGGACACTGTTTCTGCTATTGCAAAAAGAGCTATGAATGTCATGGAGTAAGGAAAGGAGGAGATATGAACAAGGGAAATATCAAAAGATCTCTGGGAACACAGAAATTTTAAATACCTATTACATGCCTAAATGCTAAAGGAAAAGAGGCCTAAGAACATAAAAACTTCAGTGGGAAGGGGAGGGGTCATAGAACAATTAAAGAAATCTTTCAATTTCATCACCTACAGCATTGCCTACACGCAACCTCCAGGTAAGTAAATCCTTCCCATTAAAAAAACAAAATCAAACCAACAAATAAAATTACCCACCTCAAATAAAACCAAAAACTTCCAAGTCAAGCAGAACATGCATAACAGTAATCCAATTTATGCAGTCTACTGGGATTTCAGGGCAACTTTGGAAGAATTCATCCAACAGTAGCCTTTAACTAAGCACCAGTGAGGTGAGATGGAAGGTCCACGTACAAAAAAAGAGGTAATCAAAAATTAAGAAAGGAACAAGAGCCAACCATCTGTTCCAGCCTGAATGAAGGTTACTGCAAATTCACCAACTCTGCACTGGTAAGTAAAATTCAGAAGTCATCTAAAAAGAACATCAAGTTTTGACCATGTTTGCTCAGTAAAGAGATTTGCAGTGTAGTAGAAACAAGAGTTGGCAAGCATGAAATGACAGAAACATCATATGAGACTGAGTATCTATGTAAGAAGAAAGCTATATTCAAAACTGCTATGTGTACAGTGAGGTACATGGTGGAAAGCAACTCTGGAATTTATAGAAGATGATAGGCACCAAAGTAACTAGCATTATTCACATTATTAACCTGTGAGATCAGACTAAGCTACTCAGGGCTTTTTTCAGGCATCTTACAACTTTCCAAGGTTTGACAAACCCTGCACAGCCTCTCTGGGCAACCTCCACTGCCTGCCTGTCTTTATGGGGAAAGATGCTTCTTTATATCCAGGCTTAATCTTCCTTATCTCAATTACTCCTGTTGCCTCTCATCCTCCCAGTACGTACTGCTCTAAAAAGCCTGGCTCAAGTACATCAGAAACCTCTTTTACTCTCCACGACTTTGCAAAAATGAGAGTTGCCTTGCTAAAAGACTCCTTCCCAGTGTCTCTCATCACCACTAGATGCATATCAGTGGGTCCTGTGGACTTGTATGGGTCAAGCTTGCCCAAGTAATCTCTCACTCAAATCCTTGTTCAGAGTTCCCTCAACTATGCACAATGGTCTTAGGGATCTCACTGGTAAAGACTGAGGCAAAGCAAGGCACTGAGTACCTCACCTGCTCTATTCAGCAACATTCTCCTCACTCAGGCCTTTAAGACCAGTATAACATCAAAACATCAAAAAATTGTCTTACTACCCTAGACAACCTTTGAGGCACCAACTCAGGTCAGCTTTCACCTTACTAATACCATTTTTTCATGCCTGGACAACATTTCCAGATCCTGCACACTGCCTGCTTGCACTAAAGCTTGGCTATGAGCTCCCTGAGAGCAGAACAGACTCTTCTGGCAATCAGGGAATGCTGTTAGCTCTCCTAAGCATCTCTGCACTTCCAGGCTGCCACCTATGGAACCCCAAACACCAACTTCTAGAAGACAAAGTCTGCTCTCCTGAACACTGGGTCTGGGTCCTGTTATTCCTTTCTCACTCTAAGCAGCATCTTGAACTCTACTATTTCATGGTTGCTGAAGTCAAGAGTACCCATTGACACTGACAAAGAGTACCAATAAGCCAAGAGTACCCACATTACTCCACCTTCAGTTCTTCCATTTTTGGCACACAGCAGATTCAGCTGTGCATCACTCCTAGTTGCTCCATCAGTGCTCATACCAAGAAGCTGTTCGTCATACCCTTCAGAAACCTGGTTTGCTTGTGTCCTGCTGTGTTGGACCCAGCAAGGTCAGGATGTTTATTGAAGTTTCCCATGGGAATCACAGACTGTAACCCAGAGACTTCCTTGCCTTTCAAGAAGGCTGTGTGCACATGCTCATCCTTAGTAGGGTAGTCTGTAGCAGACACAATTGTCACTGATGTCAGCATGAGCTGCATAACCCAGGATCTTCAGTGAGTCAACTCCTTGTCTTCAACAACTTCTTAGTAAGAAACATTCTGAAGCTTCATTTATATATGTTAGCATCACTTTCTACACTTCCATCTGACTTACAGATAGACACATTAAGAGATGCAATAAATAAGTAATGCACAAAAACATCTCATGCAGTGGCCTAAACTTCCAGGAAAAGAGATTATTTTAAATTATTCACTTAAAATGAGCCGACTCACCTCCCAACAAATACAATGAAGAATGCACACAGCTAATTGAAGAGTGCTTACCTGAATGACAGCACTAAACCAGCACGTGTTGCCAACATTCTTTAATCCTACGGGGCAGTTGTCTTGCCGCTTTCGATCATAAGGGTTTGGAGAGTCACTCCATACCTCTGGATGAGTCCTCTTTAAACTCGCTTTATTTTCTGCAATACTGGCTTCTAGAACTCTTTGAGAACAGAAGGGAGGGAAAAATGTGAGAAAAAACCAAAAAACCCAGAAAAACAAAACAAAAATAAACTCCATCAAGTAGTAAAATACATTCAGGTAGCAATACAGACATCATAATGACATCATTCACTTATTGTTGCTGAGCAATATATGCAATATATTACATTATATGCAACAACACGTCTTCAAAAATGCTTTTTTACTTTTAGCTATGCTACAGCAATTCCATTACCCTTTGGAAAATGGTATCTTTGAGTGCATGAATCTCCTGTGAAAGCTCTAGATACAAGAGCCATGTCTACAAGTCATCAATTATTTAAGAACCAGATTCAAACAGGATGGACAAATTTTAGGCAGCACTAATAGTACAGTGCTTTCATCCTCAAATGCTTTTATTGCTATGCGAAGCACAAAGTCACCAATCTTTCATTTACCGACAAGAAGCCCAAGCTAACTAGGCAACTTTCACAAACTAAGGCAGTTTTCTTAGTTTTCATTTTTGTAACTTATGCAACTGTGTTAATCCCTTTACATGGCAAGTAATTACTTTATGAGCCATGGAAAGACATCTCCCTGCAATTTTTCAAATGCCACCCAACACTTTAATTGTATGCTTCAATGACCACTTTCTTTGCTGGAAACTGTTCCTGTGTGATTTATGCTGAATATCCATATTTAACATGACAGTAAGATCTGATGGGTGTGAAGCTCTCCAACTCAAGCTTCACTTGATACATTATTTCTGTATCAGAACATATGCTTAGCCTGGTGACAAAATGCACCTTGAAAGTAATTTGTGGTAGGTGTATTCTAAATAGAAAGTTGGAGATGGATGCATTGAGGTCATGTAACAGTGGCTCTAACTCATAAGCCAAGAGTCTGGCACGTGCATTACTGACACAGTAGTCACTGTCCCCAGACATCCAGTCCAACTCTCAGACAAAAGGCTGAGCTGCTCTCCAACACCAAGCACAGCATTTCATAGGCTGCATCACAAACATCTAAGAAGTCTGAGCAGCATGAAGAGTTGCCCCCTCAGTTCTAGACTCACTAAGCACCAAAGAAAGGCAGGTTTAGGTTGGTCTGTAAAGGGAGCTCCTAAAGGATAAAGTTTCAACATCTTAGAAAAAAACATAGAAATGGACAACCCCCCTCCCCATAATCTCTCAGTTTCCTACCTACATCTTTATTTCAAGCTACATTCCTATCAAAGAAAGAAAAGCTATCTTACTAAGAACTATGAAGCATCATATGAATTTACTGCAGATAACTGCTCTGGGGAACCTACTCATTTGTCATTGACACTTATTTTGGAAGAAATACAGTAAAAGAGAGGCATTCTAAATTTGAGAGACCATTTGATACAATACCACTTTTATATCTGTCTCAGGAAGAACCTAAATCTGGTAATTGCCTAAGGATTAATCGATTTATTTTTTACACCACTCTGTAAACAGCAGTGAAAGGACAGGCATGTAATCCACTAAGAGTTTCTGTTCTGACATCTCTTCAAACACTGCATAGGGATGGAACCTGTTCCTGATTGTTCTAGAAGTCTTTTCTGATAGTTTATTCTACTAAGAAAACCCCAAAATTTAAAGAAACAGTCAAATTAATTTCCTTTTTCACTAATACAGTCTTTCAAAAGTGTTGGATGACCTGTGTATTTCTCCTTTGAGAGCAAAAGTTGGTCAATGGGGACATTAAAAATCAATTTAAAAAATGTCATACATAGTTCAAATAATTTGTCATGCAGGTAGAATTGCTTAAAATCTTGTTTAAACTAAATTGAAGGGACCTTTAAAACTAACAGGAAGATTGACAGACTGGAATAAATTTTAAATGATGTTGTAACAGGACTACAGTACCTACTTCACACCACTTGTGTTTCAGGTAAACAATCAAACTTCTCTTTTTTTGTTCCCCCAGAAGTTCAAGAATATTTCAAGGTATTTCAAGATCCAAGTTCAGAAAAATAAATACTCTCAAACTGAAACAGCTCCCTGACCCCATGAGTATTACCATTCATCAACTTAATTACCTACTAAAATTTCTTTGTATTTGAATTTGTGTTTCTTTAGCAGGTAAGGGATTTACTCATCTCTAGCTTGACCTAAAATATGTTTCCATGTGTTAATAAAGTATTTGCTTCTGAAGGCAACATGATATTTTTTCCTTAATTCTACTTATAACATTATCTGTCCTCAGAGAGCACATGCAATAACTGCACATTCTATGCGCTGAATTAATTTTCAGACATAATGATAGCTGTGATGCAGTTAAATCAAAAATGAAAAGTGAAATCAAGTGTAGTGAGCATAGTAAATAGGAACCAAATGATCAGCTAGAATGCTACATAAATAAATGTATTTACTAGCACAGTGAGGATATCTCATATAAAATGCTCACTGTCTTACATTCATAGAGTCACAAATTTGGGACATCACCTGGATCAAGAATCTTACACCACTTGACAAAATGAGCATCCTTCCAGGGAGTTATTACAAGGATTTAGCAATTTTGATGACAGAACTGAAGCCCCACTTGGTGACCCTTGGGGACAACAGCCCAGTCTCCAGCACAGAGCCAACAGCTAGCTACATGCAGTGTTTGGCATCCCCCCCTCACGGGACCTACAGCTCCCCCACATCCAAACGCTGGAATCCTGTTTGGAGGGGAACACTGTAGCAAGGTTAGTTAGTGCCAGGCTTGGCATGAGACTTGAAAGTGGTGTTTTATTTCTCTGTAACAAGCTGGGCACAGCCAAGCACCTTTGCAGAACTGCAGGGGGCTCACCAGAGAAAGCAAAAACCCCCCAGAGCAAGGCAAGTCCACAGCACAGAGATTCAGTCAAACCACACTGTAAGGAAGCCCACTCGATATGCTGCAGAAAAGCCCACTCTGTCAGGTTACTCAGCTAAAACAGCATGGCAAGGTATTTGTACCGTGACTGTCTTACAGCTGGACATCCAGGAATATACCCCTGACTCGACAACATTCCACAACCCCACCTTGGATCTACACACACAATGCTTAACCACAGTGCAGAGTCCCAAGCAGTTTCAATGACCCTGATTTTAAAAAAAGCCCAGGAGCTGTGCACATCCTTTATGCACTGACAGCATGGACTCATTTTTAGATGGGCAGTACCACAGCCACAACACAGGCCCCCTGATTTCTCCTTCCAGTAATATCTCACTGGCTTCCCTAATGAATCCCTATTTGGCCAGCTTCAGACTTTGTCAATCCACAAAAAGTAATATAAGCAGGAGAAACTTTGTCACAACAGGAAGTAAATACACTGATCAAGCACATTTCTCTAGGAGATTTAAAGAGGAAACAGGAAAAGACTTCAAATGTGCCATATACAAGATGTTCAGCTTGGACACCTGGACATTTCAGATGCACTCTTCTCAACACCTACACAGTAATCACATCTGTCCTTATTAGGTAGTCTAAAGCAATTACATTCAGGAAGACAAATTCTACGTGCATTACAACATGATTACACAAGTCAAGAAATTCCATTAATTCTCCCTTGGAAACCCTAACAAAATCTGCACAAGTTAGGTTCCAAACCACTACGAATACCTTTGAAAAAAATATCCACCACAGCAAAAACTATTTAAATATGCATATGGACTACATTTTTAAAAATGAAACATTTCCACAGTTCAAATTTGCTTATTATTGACCTCTTGTTTGATTTCTACTTCTTGTTTTATTTAGAAAATCAAAAGTAAATGGCTGTAGCTTGACTTGTTTACAACCAGTGTTCTACTTTTTATTTTGAGAAGTTCTGCACAGATCATGCACTTTAGATTGGAATACCAACATTCTTCTGTGGGGTGTTAACTACCAAGTGCGGTGGTTTTTTGTTTTGTTTTTTTGTAATAAAACCAGTCTGAAGTTCCGTCCTTAAGGAAATGGATTGAACAGTTTGGATCAAGAATTCAAGAATTCTGAACTTCCTCTATTTGTTCAACACTGACATAATTTGCCATCAGCTTAGGGGGCTTCCTGCTACATTACTGAGTTGATATTATGTCTCAATGCTGCCAAAACCTTCAAGATCCTCATTCTTCTCTGCTTCCATTCACAAGCAAAGTCCCATTCCCCCCTTGTGTCATGAAATACCATGGATCCTTCAGTGACTATTTTTGTACGGCTTTGCAAAATAAATTTGTGCAACAAATGATCCAAAGAACCCTCCAGCAAGCATAGAAAATGTGGTGCAGTGCACCAAGGGAGATATGACCTGCAACAAGCTCTTCATTTGACATTGCACATGTTACCATGTGCAACTTTGCCGTTAGATGCAAGTCTCTATTTCATAAGACCAACATTTTCTCTACAAATAACCAAACAGATTGTCTAGATGCCTTTGCACATACAGAAAAAAGGCATCCTTTGTTATTTTCTGCAGCCAAAAAAAAAAATAACACTGTAATCTAAGTAGAAAGTATTTATAACTAAGTTATGGGCAAAGCAGATAGAACCAAAGAGGGGTTTTTAGTTTCAAAAGTGAAAAACAAGGTCTACAGCAAAAATCCTAAATCTTCAAGGCTCCCAAGAATTGAGCACAGCAGAAGCAGTCAAGGCTTGGGTAAAGAAAAATAGGGAGAAAATTTTCCATCTTCAGAAATAGGTCCATCTTTCTGAGTACCGCCTAAATCACAACTCTGTAATTACAGCAATTCTGCCCTTCAAAAAGGAACATACAAGAACTGACCTTCTGAAAAAGAACTGGACAGAACTTCCACCATCCTCTTGTATACATGCACATACTGAGGTTTTAGAAAAAAACAACCCCTTAAATGCTTCTTCCAGTTGTTAATGAAAATATAAATCCCTTTCATCCTACCCTTCCCCTTCTTAAATATGTTACCTTAAATTAATACAACAAGATGACTTTTATCACAAATGGGGGGGCAGAAGGCTATGTTTATTTTCACAATTAGCGTATTTATTTTTTAAAAGGGGAAAGAAAATTACTGTTGATGAAGTAATACAAATAAAGCAATAAAATATCCATATTCTCAGAGATGGAATTTTCTAATAAGTCATATAGCCTGTCAAACAGAATGAACTGAGAAAAAGAATTATCGTGGTTAATCTCCCCCATCTAATTTTTTTTTTAATATAAAATTGGTCTTTTACAAGGTGGCAGTACTTTACCTCCTATCAAGGATCAAATCATTGCCTGTTTCCCTTAAAACAAGGCCAGCCACAAATGAAAAACTCAACATTCCTCCCAAGGCCAGTGACAGACCGAAAAAAAGAAATAACATCCCTCCCAGACAACCCTACACCCAGGCTTAGATCAAGTGCCAAATATTTCATAATTGTATTAACATTTCCAAAAAAACATACACTGTACAAAAAGTTATCATAAAATCTGATCAAAAGTTAGCTCAAAGACTCTTATCACACCCAAACTGAGTTAAGTTTATAAAATTTTAAATCCAGAACTTCACTCGAAGCTTATAAATCTTATTTGTTAAATAGGTTAATAACATTCTTCATGTGCTAAAATAGAGCAGCTGCTCTTAGTATCCTCATGTCATAATATTAATACCCACTCCTCAATCTCAGCCTTAGCAGAGAGGGAAGAAAACGTTATCATAAAATGAACACTGCAAAAAACAGGACAAAGTATTTATTAGCTTCTTAATTATATTTTGGTTTAGTTGCTTTTTACCTGGTACACAAGAAAAACTTCTGGGTTTAGGTCCTATTTAAATATGACCACGCATTCTCTATCTCCATCCACTTCTTCCATATTTAAAGAAATACATAAATATGAAACATCTTATTAAATCCTAGTCCACACATAATAGACTATTTTCCAGTGTAGAACATACCATACATTAAAGCAGCATCCTGAAGCCAGGCATAACAGTAGCACAAGTAAAAGTAAACAAGTTATTATTTGTTAAAAGTTTAAAAAAGCAATACAGGCCAATCTCCAACTCTTTAATTTAATTTCTGCTTTATATAAGTTGGTTGTTTACCTGCTAATGGCTTGTTCCTCATCTGTTATTCCAGTCTCCCTGAATGCCCTGTTTGATTCCTCCAAACTCAAGGCAATTGCCCTCTGAAGATCATCTTTATCATCTCCAGTGAGATCAATCACATCTGAAAAGCAAAACTATCTTTCTCAAAATTAAAAGTGAAACAGAATGAAAGTTAAGTCTTACTATAGAGGAGAGAGCCCACATGGATTGCTGAGCACCATTCCAGTCCATCCCTCCTGTGCACTACGCTCTTGCAACCACTAACCCTGCTAACAGCTCCCTTGTGCCTCCAAGCCAGGTAAAAACCTCAGCAGCTCACTCTTGATATGATGGGCTGTAGTTCTCCTTGCCCCCAATGTTCTTAAGTTTCACAGAGCTATGGGACAAATTTAGGAATCTATGTTTTCTGAAAGCCTTCTTAAAGCAATACACTTAAATGCATTACTTCAGCTACTGAGATCAGCTGCTTCAGGGAACACATGATGAAGAGGACCTCACTTAAAAAGGATACCTTAATTAAGCATAGTTGATTTTTCCTCCTCATGAAGGAACATGTAACAGAGTTTTCCCAACACAGCCCCAAATTCTGTACCAAGTATTTCTGTACCCTAGTGAGCCAAATACTTTCACACAGTTTCATAACAAGTTTCATAACAAGTGGAAGAGTTCCTTACTCAACCTAATTATCTTCTATCCTGTTTGCGCATTCCTTTTCTGAACGTATTTAAATTCAATTTCATCTACTGAAAGTATCGCATCTCAACATGAAAAAAACAAAGATTGGAGACAGAAGTAGGATTTATACATTCGGAATACTGGACGGACCACTGACTGAAAACATCTTTACTTCTGCCTTCTTCACCAGCTCTTATTATACAAAGGATCAAAGACTGACATGCCCTCCTTATTTTCTGAGGGCAGCAACAACAGCCCTGCTCCCAATTCAGATGGGATCCTACTACACACCACAACACAAATTATGTCCCCATCAGGCAAGCTTTCAGAGCAGCTAGAGCCTACAGCAATGTCCATCAGCTGCACAAGACCTTAAAAAAAGTCAAGATCACTGGTTATCACCATTTCAAGGGTCAGAAGTCTAATTTTCTAAATCAGACAGACAGAAAGAAAGGAAAAGCGTGAAAGGGACTTTTGCATGCAGTATCAGACAGACACACACATGGAGCGTCAGCTGGTGTGAGTCTCCCTCTTCCAGGGCAAACTTTACCCAAAGAGTTATGGAAGGGACTTGTCTCCAGCCTGGGGTTTGGCCATTAGAAGCTGAAAGGCTCTGGGAGAAGGAGATACAGATTTGAAACTGGCAGTTGCTCACTAAGAGAGACAAGAGGCTTCTCAGCATTTCTCCTTCCACAGGCCAATCCAATTACTCCAAAGAGCTTTTCTGTCTACATTCTGACTTTTCTCCTGCATGGGCTGGCCCACTGTAGAGACTGCAGCTTCCACTATTCCCCTGGGCTTTCTTTTTTGGGATGTTTCTCATTGGATCAGAACAAAACACTAAACTTAGTACACAAAAATTATTGCCATAGTCATGCATGAACAGAAAATGGGATGACCTGTCCTTGCAGAAAGCTGAAACCAGAAAGAAGTTATAAAGAAACTTTTCTGTTAACACCAGCATTTTCAAAACCTGGTTTTAAACTCAGCCCTGTTTTCTCCAAATAATGGTTGAACTTCTATTTTATTTAGTGGGGCTTTAAAGGGAGCACTCTTACCTGCAGAGTACACTGGGCCATCTGCCATGATCTAGAAGTATGGAAAAACACTATTGCTATAAAAGCAGCACTTCCTAATTTTATTCTTAGGACTTCTACAGTCAGCTCAGATCTTCCAGTGTAGCAAAAGGGTACTTCAACTCAGATGCCTGAAATTCTTAGAAGTACTAAAGCAATTACAGCCACCAACAGCAGAAGTCTCCCCCAGAGAAGTTTTGATAAATATGCTGCCATGCTGAGAACATAATTTGGGCGAAAATACCACTTCAGCCTGGGTCACATGCCAACCTGGCTCTGTCCTACAGCCCGACAGCAGAAGACTAGAAAGGCTGACAAATGAGAGGATCCCCTCACCACACATGCACTACCTATTATGCTCTAAAATGTGGTGATTGTGTTGTATCTTCTGCACATTTACAAGGAGCCATTCACAGCACCTCATCCTCCCTGGAGCCAAGCTGTATTTCTCAAAGTAGGAATAGGGGTCACAACCCAGCAGCCACACATGCTGATGGACAAATATGGGATTGCTCTGGACACTTCCTTACAGAGAGGAATGTTCCTTGAGCAAGTCTCTAGTCAGGTAAGAGTGATGACATTTTTATATGACAGTAAAGCAAGTTAGATTAAGAAGTCAGCTTCTCTATATGGGGACTATTTTCTAGAAAAGAAATCTTAATGTAGGTGAAAATGATGTACTTAACAAAACCTCCCCCATTATACGAAAACCTATCTGGATCAATTCCAACTCACACTCCCATTAAAATATTCAACTTCTTTGCAACTCCTTACCTCTCTAATTTTTATTAATCTATATCACCACCTTATGTGTTTAGACGTTTATTACCATTCATATTACCAGAGATTACATAATTTTAATATTAAAACCCCAAATCTTTTACTTCCATTTGCTTTCCAAAAGCAGATGAGCCAAAAGGGTTTGTTTTGGCATGCAAGGGTTTTGGAGCAGACACTATAAGATTATCTTTAGAAATGTTCTATCCACACATTGCTCCTGCTCTGCATGAAAAAAGACAACAGAATGAAGACACGCTGCCAGATACTACCACTACATGTGAGTGGTACAATCGATTCATGTCACAGAGGGTTTACCTAGCATAATTTATGTCAAAAAATACATTTATAAGTATCAGCTCATCCATGGTAACCTACTTCATGCAAGCTTTTAGTTCATAGCAAATGGAAAATAAAAATGGTTTTGACATTTAAGCTAATGTATTTACAGCTGACACAGTAACTCATTAAGCTGCAACACCTCACATACCACTTGAATCTAACAGAAGATGATAAAGAAGACTTCAATAGAAGTCATAGAAGAAGGGTAAGTCTAAGACTAAACTCTTTGTTCTAAAAAACCAAAAATAAATATATACGTTTACATATATATTACCTTGTCTCCACATTTTGCATTCCTGTCAGATGGGTATATATTAAACAAATGTACATATAATAGATGAAATTAATGTAGTTTTCTTTTTTCTCATTTTTCTTTTAAAATATCTTCATGCTTTATAAATTCTTGCATGGGGATGTTAACATTACAGCTATTATTAGTAGAACTCACTCATGAAACTGAGCTGCTGAAGTTTACTATCTGACCAAAAGATTTCTGTTTTAAGTATGAGTTTGAAGAAAAACAAAAAAGATGACTTTTACTCAAAGTTTTTATCAGACACACAAGTTTTTTCCTGTGATAGGCTGAAGGATGCATTTCATAAAGGTGTAAGAATAATGCCACTGGTCCAAATTTAGTTACCTGACTTTAATTTACACATCCCAGTTTTGTAATACTCCTCTCATTTAGCCCACAGAACACTTCAGTTCTCATGGGCTCATCCTCATAAAGGTACTTTTTACTTTAATGTCAAATAGCCTTAGAAAATGCAAACATTCTTAACCAGGCTATGAATAGTAAATAAAGTTTGCTTATGAAAAAATTCTCTGTAAGTGAAGAAACTTCTCATCAACACAGTCTGGCTTAGTGCATGTGTGTTTATTTAATGAAAACTAACATTCATAATTAATCATCTGTTTTACTAAGAAATGTATTCTTGGTTTACAACATTATTATTATATAATAATGTGTCCTTCTGATACATAAGATTCAGAGAGTTTGACATTGTAATTCTACAAAACAATTTTAAGTTGTATATTGAAATTTGGGACAAATATACTAATGTATGTATGATAAATGCACACCCTATATATGTCCCCATCTATCTTCTTTTTTTAAAAAAAAACTTATTAATCTGTTTACTTAGGAAATTTCTATCATCATTTAAATAAATGGTTCTTACTTGGTTATTGCCTAGGTCATTAAAATAGTTACCATGTTGTTGACTTGGTACTTATATGAGGAGAAGGCAGACAGTAGGAACTTCAAACTTAAGTAGGCTGGGAAACTCAGCATGTGAGACAGATCAGAAGTAGTAATGGAACTCAGGGACAGGCAATAAACATCCACAGTGATGCAACAACTGGAACAGGGAGAGAAAAAATGAAGGGGCAGCCTTGATGGGTTCAACAGAGTAGTGCCAAGTATGAACATCCAACAGCAACATTCCAATTTCAACACATCAACAATATAGAAACTTTTTAAAGGGAGTTGAGACTACATCTGATTAATTTATTACAAGCAGAGCTAGGCAAGATCCTACATACTGTCACCTATCCTATGATGTTAAGCTCACAGTGGTCTCAGGCTCCTAAGATTCATGAAGATTTAAACATGAAGATTTAAAGGAATTTAGGTGGCTGTATATGCCACCTATTTTGGTTGAAACTGGATGGGGGAGAGCACCCATTGCTCTGCAGCAATTCAGCCAACTCAAAGTGCTGTACTGGTGCAGGAGCTTATAGATACTGGCCACCACTATCCCACAGCTTCCTCATCTCAGCTGTATTTACAACATCCTACAATTATAACACCTTAAAATGATGACTCTCACACTGATGGGGAAGGAGAGAGGTAATCATGGCACAAAGCAACAAGTCAATCTGTAAGATGAAAAGAAGACCTCAAGGTACAAGACTTCCGACATTTTAAAGCAGGAACCTTGACATACCAAGCTGGAAAAACTCCCAGGAACCTGGATGGAGATGACACAAATAATCCTTAAAATAGAAGGAAATGTCATGAAGACACATAGGGATGGCTGAGTTAGGCAAGGTGACAGAAGAAGCCACTGTCAAATTCTGCTGACAGAAACAATAAATGAACAGCTAGAAAACGAGGACTGACTAGGACTTGTGCCAAGAAGGATCCAGGAGCTACAGCCGACTCATGTTCAATCTGCAATTCACATAAGTACAGCACTGAAGAAAATAGGAAGTGTTGCACTTCTGTCAGAGTACTATGTGGATATTTATAGAGATTCACCTATTTTTCTTAAGAACTAAGCTGATGCCTTCCTTATAGTTTCAAGTGCCACAGCTCAGAAAAAAAGCATACTAAAGAAGGCCTAGATGAGAAGAAAAAAAATGACAATAGGTACAGGAAATGCATCCAAATACTTGAAAGGAATTTAGGCTGTTTTGTTTAGATCTGAGAGAAGTCTTTTTGATACACTGTCTTCAAGCATGCAACACATCATCTGAGATAAAAGGGATGAAGTGTGCTATAACTTCCACGGGGGCACACAAGGAGTAAAGGACTTAACCTGAAACAGAAGGGATTTAGGCAAGACATTAGGAGTCTAAAAGTAGGGGCAGTGAAGCTCCAAAAGAAATTACTCTATAAACTTTTCAGAGTCTCTAGAATGGAACAGTAAGAAGTGTTTTATAAACACCACTTCGGAAGGATTTAGGTACCACTGAGCCTAAACTCTACCTCACTGGAAAGGGCCGAGTGACTTTTGAAACATATGCAAAGGCTCAAAGTAAGAACAGGAAGATATAAAAAGCCAGAATCCATGAAGTCTACAATCCTCTAATTGCTGTGTGTGGCATTTCACAGTTACACTGTAACACGTCCTTATAAAAGGGTTTGAAATCTTTTGTTTTGGCTATGGAATGTGCAATTGTGAAGATTAATAATTCAGTTTTAATGAAAAATAACTGTGTTTTCAAAAGAAGGGAAGAAAAGAATTTGTCCTGACAGCTGTTTAATTGGAACACAACACAACTTCCAAAATACATCTCTTCACTCTGTTCCTTCCTGTAACCCTGGGTTCTTCAAGTTCCTTCAATAATAAGAAAATTGATACATTCTTAGCAATCCAACAATTCTGTTGTGCAGCCATAGGTGATAATACACAATATTACTTCAAATGGGAATAAAAAGGTTTCTAGAGAAATAAATGAAGTGAAAATATTTGGAAGTACTGCTAAACTTTTTTGCTTTTCTTTAAGTACAATGCCTAGGATTTCCTCTACCAAGTGGTGGACCGTTGAAATGACCTTGGACTAAAAAGCATGCATCTGTACATTGAAAGCCTAATGCTTAAGCACTTTCTCCTCACAGAGTGCAAGAAGGGAAAAAAGTCAAAATATTAAAACCACCTTTGCAAAAGGATCAGATTAAACTTGCATCACTGTTGATGTGAAAATACTGCATTTGCAGTGCTTGCACATGCCATTTTGAACAGACAAAAAGGCAAGCATCCTGAGTACCACTGACTGTGCAAGTCAGTCTTTGTTTAACAGATGGAGTAGGTTTAACGAAAACCTATTTTTTTTTTTGCAGCTGCTGCTGAAATGTTGCATTTGGTAATAAGACACACCAGGTTTCCTTATACCTCCTACCATCCAGGATGCATCTCTCAAACCACTTATGACCACTGTCACTTTTGGAAAAGCCAGTGCACAATTCTGGCTGTTATGAGACACAGTAACATTTTCATTTTACCCCTTTAACTAAGTAACCATATCAAAGAAATGTAATCAGTCAAGCTCACAGAATGCATCTGATATATCTTTATGCAAGGAATACATTCAAAGGCCTTTGGAAATGGCTGGAGGTTTTCTGTGGCATAAAAGACAGCTCTGGTATTTATCTGTGACTCTCTCATTTCCAGTTTGGATGCTTTAACTTGGTGGGATCGCAAAGCTCAGTGACTCTTAACATCCCAAGTTCCAAATGCACAGAGGTAGTTAGGCAGAAAAGGAACAGTAAGGGTGACTTTTAACTAATTAATGCAATTATACCTATATGGGATAATAAAGGGAGTCAAATTCGAGAGAGAAGATCCTGTCAGCAATTCAGTTGAGAGCCACTGAGAACTGCTAATAAGTGTTCTTTCGCAGAAGGGAGTGCTGATGGTCAAAGCCATCTGCCGAAGATTTTCCATCCTGTGCCCACCCTTCCATTCTCTCCTCACGAATCACTGCTCTTTCACACTCCCTTACACAACAGTGCAGGGCCCTGAGACTTGGCCTTTTTGGTGCACTGCATTTTTTAAATCTAGAATCCAAATAATTACAGGCAAGCACACTACAAGGAAAGTGTAGGTTTCTTCCAGAAGCATTAACTAGATCTCTACAGGAGCTGGGGGGGGGCTCTATGATCACACTGGTTTAGGCTTTTGTTCTGCTGTAGGTGTTCAGTTCTGGCCTTGTAAGTCCTCCAATAGGATGAAAAGGTCACAAAGATGCCTTTATCTCATAATGTGGTTTCAGGCTAACTAAAAAAGCAAAGCCAGCAAAGACTGGCTAAGGGCTCTCACCTTTGTTGCCAGTGAGGACCTGACCAGATATTAAAGATGTTTAAAAAAAATTTAAAAACCGACTTTTCCCACAGCAGTTGCTGTTTCTTGATCACTGACTTGTCATGCTGTATAACTGTAAGGAATTTGCCTTCAGCCCTCCAGAAAAGAGAAGAGAATCCTGAAATTCACCTTGGAATGTACAACTCAAGACCTACTCTTCTCAGTTTGACCATCTGCCATGGGTAATGTGAGCTCTTGAAGATTTGATTCATATCCCTTGTCACCTCATTTCTTCAGTATGGCTGTACAGCACAGTAAGTGACAGCAAAACTAAGTATTTCTATTAATGGGATTGCTATTAAATCTAATTAAACACAGACTCCAAGAGAATGCAGCTTACTATTCCATTGCCATAGTAAGTTGTCAGTACTAGAAACTATGACACAGTGGTGAGTTTGTTCTTAATAGCTTTCATTTCGTCAATGGCAATTTTCTGACACTGAAAATTAAACACATGGGGAAGGTTGTGTGTGTTTTCTTTCCAAAGGAGTGAAAAGAAAAAATACACAAAAAACCCCAAGCCACCCACCACAACTTAGTGCATGGATAACACCACTACCTATAATGCACTCAGGACATTTTATACAGGGTTGCTAATAATACCAAGGATTTAAAAGCAGTTTTAAGATCGGACATGCTGAGAATAAACTCATCTCTAATCAAAAAAACAGTTTAAAAATTTCATGTCAAGGTTCTACAGACATAATATAATTGTGCAATTGATAAGGAGATCTAACTAAACTTCTTTACATTGAAGCCACTATGAGCAAAACAAAGGGGGAAAAAATCCTACTGCAGGAGGCACTAAATAATCCTACTTGTTTAATAAAATCAACATAGATGTACTACATATATGGCCAAAGAACTGATATATAATTAAAATATTCTCCATCTGCATTGTGAACGGTGTAAAGTAACTATACCATCAAGAAACTCAGATTTTACAGATATCAATCCCACTGCAAAACTTCATTTGACTTTTACTTCTGTGTTATTTCTTATATTTATTTGCAGAACTCTTTTTTTTTTCTCCCCATAAAAATAACTACATACTAAAACAGAGGATTAGAACCTGCAAAACTTGGAGAAATGCAGGTTGTGGGACTTCCTGTGTCAACTAAATGAAACTGTTTAAAATCAGGTATATTTAATACTAATTTCATACATAAAATATCTTCTCTTTTAGTACAAAATTCACACTTAACTTCCCACTTCTTCCTTTGGGAAAGTCATTTTGTCAGGGAGGGGCTACTCTGAAGAATATTAAGCTTTAGCATACTAAGACAAACAATGACAGACTCTTGTCCAATTTTGTTTTGACAGAGGAGTACCCAGCTTTTGCCTTAAATTATTTACTGCATGACCCCCCAAAATAAAACCTGTAATATGGGGGAGGAAAAAAAAGGTAAAAAAAAAAGATGGAAATCCCAGTTACTCACCCTTTGATCAGTACCATACATACATGTAAAGGTAATGCCTAAAGGTAGTTCAAATAAAAAAAAAAACACCACCACCACCAAACAACCCCACTGAATTAAGAAAAAAGAGAATACATAATAATCTAAGAATTGATAAATAAGAATTATCTGCAGATTAATAGTTATGTTACAGGTGAGGTTTTATTTCCCATGCCTTTAAACTAAACTTATGAAAAGAGAGAATACCTACTGGTGTCTGCCTGGCTGCCCACGCTGATGTATCTGTCATTCCCAGGAAGGGCTGTTTGGTAGTAAGTTGCCTCCTCTAGCTGGGGAACCTTGGCATTCTTCGCGGTGAGAAAAGCCACAGCCAACTCCAGATTACCATTGCTGTCCTTTAATCATAAGAAAATCCAAGTGAGAGTCCCCTCACCCTTTCTTTAATTTGTATTAAAAGCAAAGGACATGATTAGCAACTTCAAATCAACAGCCATTATACTGCCAGGTAAAATACTGACTCAAAAAGAAAGTTTACAAACTTGACATATTCTGCATATTTCACTATTTTTAACCAAAACAAAGATTAAAAAATTTTATCAAAAATTGTTTTGGTGGAGTTTCACTTATTTCAGGAAAGAAAAAAAAACATCTTGTAGTGTAGGTCAACCTCTCAACATAACCAGCACATTCACTGGAGTCAGACTTCAACAGCAGTCAGATGAATTCTTCGGAAAACACACAGTTTCATTTTTAAAGTCAGAGATCCTGGCTTTTGAAAAGCAGTTGTGCACGTGACTTATGCTAACAAAAACTACCTATTTTTGTGTAGATATATATTTTTGATTTAAATTACTAAATCCTCATTTACCATGTATAAATGGCTAAAAAGTTCTGCTTGAGGGAGACAAAGCATTTTTAAAATTTATATATATATTTATTTATACAGAAACAGAATACAGAGAGATCTGCCATTTTGTACTTGTATCAAAGAACTCTTCTGTGCTGTGAAATAAATTACAGTGGTTGAAAAAACATTGAAACTATACCAAACTAGCAAAGGTTGGCAAGTTCAAGCAAATTCAAACAGTTCTTCATTCCAGGCAGTGAGCAAAGCCTGTGCATGACAACAACAGCCACACTTTGACAAGAAAACAACACTTGGACCTTAGGAGCTAACCATCTGTAGTAGCACCAGTGTATCCCAAAACAATTCACACAAAGGTTAAAGTCTAGTCATAACATTCCTGTCTTTTCATTTTTGAGCACTTGATTAATTTTTAGGTCAGTACCAAAAGAGAACAAGCCATAATTATTAGCTTTTTTCCCCCTGAAATAAATTCAAGCGGAAGTGAAATGAATTCAAGAGGAAAGAAGGGAAAGAAGGGAAGGAAGGGAAGGACAGGAGTAAGAAAGGCTGGGATTTATGGCTTTCACAGGCAGTTAAGATGCATTCAGGTCCATTCAGCAACAAGTCAGTTATCTTACCTTCAGTGCCTGTTGTAGTACCTGGATGTCATTGATACCAGTGATCTCCCTCAGCTGATTTAAAAATGTTTGTTGGTGCTAAAAGAAAACCCAGATGATCAAAATAAGGTTAGTGCCAAATAATAGCAAAAACAAGTTTTAACAGAGTACACTCCTCCACAAACATTAAAGGCATCTCCATATGAGGTTTATGTACCATAAAGGGGTAGAACCTTCATTACTCGAGTTTGTCCTAGTTTCTGCAATTTGGGCACCTTTTTAGGAATCATTAATTCCCAAATGTAACGATTTTGCACTTTGGTGGGTTTGCTTGGTTTTGGATTTAAAAAAAAAAAAATGGGTAAGCTTATGCAACATGGATTTAAGAAGCCTATACAAAGCCACAATTGGCCCTTCTAAACAAATAAAACTCCACAGCTTTGGTTTCCAGTGGCAGTATTGGAAATAGCTGACTGAACACCCACCAAAAACAACTTCTTTAACTCTCAGTTATTCTCAAGCCCATTATTTCCTTAACATAAGTAATTCCTAGTCATTCCAACCACCAAACTTGGAAATTCAACTCTGTTGATCACTGAGGCGTTTTAAGAGAAGTACTATAAAAACTCCAAACAAAACAAGTTTCTTGATACTGAAACAAAACTTTAGGAATCTGTCCAAACTGCCTTCCTAGACCAGCTGAATCTAACTCTCCCAATTCGCAGAAGTCAGCACCCATGACTGAGTTTAAAGCAACATTTGGAATTAGAAAAAGAACAAGAGGTTCTGGGTCTCTTAAATATTCACTCCATAAGAATTCTGAGGCTTGGTTTTGCTTCACTTAAATAAAAATCTGGTCCCACCCTTGTTTAGAGCCAAGAGATGATTCACTCACGCTCAGCTATCCCATCACAGAAGCAAAAAGCAGGCACTAAGCTGGAACAATCCTTGAACTCCTGTTAACCATTAAAAGCATCTTAACCATTAAAACCATGAAAAAACAGACCACTGACCATTGTTCCATACTAACAAATTCAATTCCTCCTTTGGCAGATGAGAAATGGAGAAAAAATATTTACCAATGGTTTTTCTTTTTTATTCTTTGCCCACCACATGCTGAACTCAAAACAGTAATTTTGTCTATGAAAGAGAAAATTTTTGTAAAGTACAGGGTTTTGCTCGCATGACAAAAAGCATATTTCCTATTGGGAACAAATAAACATTCTCCTGCTACTCTCCAAATTCGTTTTAAAATAGCAACTATAATTGTCTTGCAGCTACTTCTAAAATATGTATTTTTTAACTGAATTAACTGGAATCAAATATTCAAATACCCTTATTCTTCCCTTATCACTGCTTTGTATAGAGGAGGAAATTAAGATCTGCATGAATGCTGAATTCCCCAGTGAGAAATTAACCTAGCAGGCACTACTTCATGCCCTAATAAGTTGAAATAGAAGGCGTATAGTTCAGGATGTTTATGAATTGCATACACAATCTTCCCTTCATTTATGATCCTAAGAGACACTGCTAACAATCCAATTTGCCTCTTTCTTTTTTCTTTTCCTTTTAAAAACCCTTCTGTTGGCACAAGAAAAGTGAAGCAATGCAGGAAAACAAACTCCCACTCTATCCCCATCCCTCATCCTCATTTGTTTACTCTGTGCATTTCATAGCACTGTACAAAGGCATGACTTGTTTCCTCTATAAAGTTGCTTTCCTGCCCCTAAGTCTGGCAAAAATCAAAGAAATTAAATAGAGTATTCGGGAAAAATAATTACAACAGCATTAAAATTGGTAGCAGCAATTCAAGGGCATGGCAATAAAGGGGATTTCTTTTTTTATTTGCCACCAACATGATGGTGAACAAAACAGAAAATAGTTTCACTATCAATTATTATAACAAATAGTTACAACAGATTTCTGTATCTTCCACAATATATACAACACTTGCAAAGGCTGATTGGAGGATATTCATCGTTCACAGAGACTGGGAAAAGACAGAAGAGACAGTTTACCAACAAACAATCTCTTAGCAGTTCAAAATATTTGCTGTTAATTTATGAGCACAGCTGTGACTTATAAACTCAGACATCTGTAGTTTCTATCCACATTTCAGCATTCCAGTGTAAAAGCTGTGTTTCTAGGCCCCCTTCCCTTGGACATACACATTTAACAGATCAGAACTGCACCCAGAGATGCTCCTTTCTCATCAAGAGATGATTTAAGTATCTAAGTATACTTTTTTTAAGGCCAAGAGTTTAAGGTACTCAGCTCCAGAATTTCTAACTAGTAATTAAAAGAACATGGAGAATCCATAAGCACCACTGTTAGAAGGGATGGGAATTAAGGGGAAAATTAACAGTTCTGAGCACCTTAAATGGAACTTTGGGGTATTTGTGTGGTTTAGACATTACTGTTTCTTCAGCTAAATGTGGACAAGGTGCCACTAATTTCTAATTTACTTATTTCAATCCATGCAGAAGTTAAAGAATGGATACATTCCCTTTCTAGAAGGAGTGTAATTGACATTATTTCCTCCTGATCAACATGTTCTTTTAATACTTGCTAATAGACTAACAGATCTTCAGAAACAATTGTAAAACTGCGTAAGGCAGCTAAAAACTCCGACTGGTGGCCTTCTCTTCCACAAATTCCTCATCTGCCCTCGTCCTCACAAATCTGATGTAACTGCATCCATCATCTTTACTGTGCACTGACCTTTTTGCAACTGGATGTTTAACTTGTCATTATTCTCCTTCACTCTTATAACAACAGTATATTATCATCCATGAAACTATATTAACACAAGTAATTCTATTTCTTTTCATTACAAGTGACAGAGCAGGCAACTATCAAACCCTCTTCTCACTCACTATCAGAGAATGAGATTAATTTTCTTTTTGCTTTTCTTTTCACTTAAGACACTTATGAAACAACTGCAACCATATTCAGAGAGCTTGTATTACTGAATTCCTGATGTGATTTATTTAGTGCATCTGTACTTCTGTGCAAAGTGAAAATGACTAAATTTTATTTGTTTTGAATAATATTCCTTTAGCTCTGGTTATTGTGGCATACAGAAAACATATGTTACTATTACCCATGACTGAAGCTAAGAGATCAATTTCTAGTGGAACTGCTAAACAGTTAAGTTTCTTCTGTATGATAAGAAATATTTAATACAATACTACAGACAGATTTCTACGTATGAAGCAAGGCTCCCTCCTTACTCCTATTAATCCTCATTCTGATTACATTTACCCTAAAAGCTCAAGAAGCTTGGACCAGCTTGAGCTGAAGCGACTGTAGCATATAGATCCTCAAATGTCTAAAAACACATAGATATATTAAACAATTATAATAACAATTCATTCACAGGCTATAACCAAAAATACCCAAAAGAGCTCACCCTGTGCTAAAACAAAGATAAAAATAAAGAAGGCAGCAGACAAGTATTTACAAGTGTCTGAAGTACCTACACCAATGTATGCTCATGAAATCAGGTCAGTGAGGGAAGTTTCAGAACACAACTACCTGTTCTAACATAAAAAAGCTGCCATATTTTTTCAATGCAGCTCTTTCCTCATTCCCTATTTTTTCCAACCTTGCCTCAGCAGAGGTTAAAATTCTGAATTATAACTCACTGTACTTTAATTCCGTTTAATAAGCAGCCTCTCTTTTCAAATGGAGACACAAACCAGATTGTTTCAACAGTATTAGGTGCAACTACTGGTGCTAAGAAATCCACCTCCATTCTTTCAAATTTGCCTGTACCCACTTCTGTTTGCCATCCTATCCTCAAATTTACATGACTGATTCTGCATCTTTTCTCTAGCAGAGATTCTCCAGTTTAGTGAGTCAAGACTCCAGTAATAGCTGCAGTGTTAGGACGTATGTGCACACATATCACACACACCTATTCTCCATGAAGCCTGAACAGCATTTGACCCAACTCTAGAAAGCCCCAGGACCGGATCTCCCACACCAGACTGTGCTGGTACAGCTGCTGCAGGTACCTCAAGTTCTCAGCCACAGAAAGGAGATGGTTCACTGATGGTATGGCTGCCCTGGGACCCAGCTGTTCACACCCCCCAGTCCCATCACGCAGCAGTCTGTTCCCTGGGGCTTTCATGCACAAGCTATTCCCAGCCTTTCCCTTTCCTCTGTCTCCCTGAGGTATGCACTATGTATCTTCAGGCTTTCAGCTCTTGGAAGATTTTATCTAACAGGAAATTCTCCCATTTTCCTGGATGGAAGCCAAATTTGTCTATTAGGAATGCATGCCCTTATTTCCAAGTCTCTCCTTTTTCAGCCATCCCTCCCTTGCTCTCAGGAAATGCCCAATTAAGGTTTGTAACCTCACACAATAGCATATTCAGTAGCTGTGCCAGCACCAGTGAAGCAGAAAACGATCTGCACTACTATCAGCTTATGAGATGCTGTGCCGAAATTAGTTGCACAACAGTACTGTGAACTCTGATAACTTCCTACAATCAAAGCAAAAAGCTAAATTACACATTTTTTTTTTTCAACGAGGCAAATCTTATAAACTAATACTGAATTACAGTGAAGATAAAATTTGGGGGGAAAATTAGCCACCTTTTGATCTGTTTATTTTCTCCTCTCTGTAGCTTCTGAAGAAGCACATTTAAACTTTGGCTTTAATCATGGCAACATCCAAATATTTGCATTTGCAATACATGCACTTAAAAACTCAGAAGATAAAACAACCCTTTTCCATTTCCAAGCACAGATAAAGTTGTATGTTCAGGAATGAATGACATGATCCAACCACTAGGAGAAGAAAACAGGACCCATGGCCTCACTACACAGTTCACGCTTCAATAGTACATAATGAAAATGCACTAGGGGCACCAAGCTGATTAGAAGCATGGAGCAGTTCTCCTGTGGGGAAAGGCTAAGAGAATTGGGATTGTTCAGCCTCAAATAGAGATGGCTTAGGGGTGACTTGCAGCCTTCCACCACATGACAGGAGCCTACAAGAAAAGTGGTGAGAGCTATTTACAAGAGAGAGCTCAGAGTGACAGGACAAGGGGCAGTGGCTTCAAACTGACACAGTACATTTAGATTGTGTATCAGGAAAAACATCTTTACTGTGAGGGTGGTGAGGCACTGGAATATGTTGCCCTAGGAGGTTGTGGGTGCCCCATCCCCAGAAGTGTTCAAGGTCAGGCTGCTGGATGGGGCTCTGCACACCCTGGTCTAGGTCTAAGGTGTTGCTGCCCATGGCAGGGAGGTTGGAACTAGATGATCTTTAAGGTGCCTTCCAAGCCATGCCATGATTCTGATTCCTGAGGGATGAATACTTTTATTAGAGACAAAAAGAAAGAGGAAAATGCAAATGCTAAGAATGGCATTTTGACCCAGGCTCTCCACACAAATCCCACTTTCTTTACTTTCTAGTGCAATACTGGTTTATAAGACCTATTTATTGGAGGAAAACTCAAATGACATTGCACAAATATTTTATATTCAAGATAATTCTAATGGAGCCTGAGCTGCAGAGGACCTGCTAATAGCATTGCTTGCAGACAAGCAGCTAATAAGCTGGTTTCCTCATATGATACTGCTGTAATGAGAAGAACACTGAGAGCTTAGAGGAATGTAATCCTCCATAAATAAGCTTTAAGTTTCTGCTACAAACAAACAAACAGAAATAGTTTAACATACAAAGGACAAGCATACTAAAGACCCTCAATTACTACTGTGAATATAATTTTCTGCCACATTAATCATATCTCCCAGGAATACTTAAAAGGCCCACAGACACTGCTGTACATTACAGCTTCCAGCAACACAGATACATTAACTATTTTCTAAATATGCTGTTGGTCAAGTTCCAAATAGGCAAATAAAAACTAACTCCTTCGATGAAAGTATTGAGTTGAAACACAGGAAAAGCATGTGGTCAGCTCCAGTCAGAAGGCTTTGCTTTTCCCAGCTCTGTCCTCAAGATTTTTCTCCACGTATGTGTAGAATAAGTGTATTTATAAAAAATACATCAATTAGAAACTGGTTATATGTATGCATATATTTTTAAAGCACTTTTTTGCTAATGCAAAGACCAAGTTAAATCTCTGCACCACCTCTAAGGTGTTCCTTAAAGCACAACAGAATTAGGTTCCCTTGCCCAGCATCTGCTAACTGGGCTTCCTTCTGTTCGGGTATGAAAAGAGAAAGCTCTTACATGACATTGTACCCTCTAAGAAAGTAGGTAAAGATATATTTTTATACACACAGTAATGCAAAATGCACCTCAGCTTTGGTTCAGACAAAAATCACCTGTGGAGAGCAAAGGACACACACAAAGACAGCAGATTTTCAGTCTGGGACTGCTCTGCACAGGCTGCCAAAATCTGACAATTACAGCAGCAGCTTGTACAAAGTGCAACTGGACTGAGAGCAAAAACTCACTTCAAGGAGCAAAAGGACACAGTGTATGGCAGGAACTTTCAGCCAACCACAGCCCAGCCCAAATTAAACTTGCAGGGGGAAAAGGCTTCAGTGCATTGCTTTGATGTGTACACTCCTCTCTCAAATATTAAATTAAGGATTCTACTTAATCATAGTTTTATATAACCTATATTGATCCAGACAACACATAGAATACCCTCACAGATTTCCATGTTTTAATGAGTGACTTTTCAATGAACTTTAATGTCTGATATTAAGGTTTTTACACAACATGAGATCATGCATTCATACAAACATTCACAATTCTGTGTCTCACATGTGAGCAAAAAAAAAAATATTCTTTTTCACTCTCAGCATATATATTTGTCTTTATTCAAGCTAATAGTTAAAGAAGATTTTGAAATAAGATTTTAAGGAGAGACTTGAGGAGTTCGGTTTGTATTCTCTGACACCAAATATAAGGCAAACCCACCTCCAACAGTTAGTTACATAAAACCACCCAGAAGTTATGAGCTAAATCATCACCTGCATAGGGAATACCCTCACAATGAGCAGAAAAACCACCTGCTCAGTTCACAGGGGTAAATTTTAAAATTAGTCTATGAACTGATTTATGAATGCTGTTGCTTGAGTCCATGTTTCTAGTTACTGATAGCTAGCCCTAAATGAGCCTCAATGACAGGATGATAATCAAGAAAGTACCTTAGTACTTACTGAAAACAAAAAGGTGTCAGAAATGCAAAATTACTGAGAATTTTAAGGTCTTTGTGTTTTAAACCATCATGATTTCTCCATACCCTGCTCAGCATAACAGTAAGCTTCCCAATAGCAATGACAGAAGCTCTGAAATTAATTAACGACACTAAAACCAATGAGATCTTCTGTTTCACTTAACTAGACACGAGTTAAACTTCAGGTTGTATTCACTGGAACCACCATGGGAAAATCTGCTTCACAAAAACTGCTTTGATTCTTACATACTTGTGTAACTGTGACAGTAATTAGCAAAAATCTCTGCTCCAATTCAATTCTGTTGGGTAATTAGTTACTGGTAGCAGCAGGAAGGGTTTTTCAAAGCACCAGCATGTATTATCTGTAAACTACACTAAATTTCAGGAGGATTCCTCCAAGAGTGCACCCATGGACAAGAGCTGGGCAGTGCCACGGTACCAGTGGCTCACAGCCCGTCCCACCTCAACACCAAGTGACCCACCAAAAACATGCACAAGCCATGGCAAACTAAAGCGAGTGGGGTCAGTCAGAGTCAACGTTATACAGACAAAAAGGAGGAGGCTGGAGGATGACACATACACAGCAAACTGTGTGTACATAAATACACAAATACAGAACCACAGGGACAGTGGCTGGAAGGGGCTTCTGGAGATCATCAACATCCTGCTGAAGCAGGATAAGCATACACACATATGAGGAAAGGCCGAGAGAAACGAGGCTATTCAGGCTGAAAAAGGGAAGACTTCAAGATGACCTAATTGTGGCCTTCAAGTACCTGAAGGGAGCCTACAGGAAAGATGGAGACAGGCTATTTACAAGGGCCTAGAGTAACAGGACAAGGGGGAATGGCACCAAACTGAGATTAGGTTTAGAGTAATATTAGGAAGAAATTCTTTACTGTCAGGGCACTGAAGCACTGGTACAGGTTGCCCAGAGAAGCTGTGGATGCCCCATCCCTGGGACTGTTCAAGGCAGGTTGGATGGAGTTCTGAGAAATCTGGTCTAGTGGAAGGTGTCCCTGCCCATGGCAGGGGATTGGAACAAAATGAGTTTTGAGGTCCCTTCCAACCTAAATCATTCTATGATTCTATGATATTTTTCCAATCCCTCCTGGTTACCTTCTGTTCTAAAAGTTTATTTTCTAATTTTTTTCTTCAGTTCACAGATATTTACCATCACACATAAACATCCCATTTTATAGTGTCTGAACAGGTAGCACTACCAAGACTTAAGTTTTCTCTTCACAAGAATGACTATTGTCTAGGGTATAATTTTACTGTAGCCACTATTAAAAATGTTCAGTCTTGTCTTTCTGGTCTAAAACAACAATGCCACGAGATCCGCATTTTTACCTTTTGAGATATTTTCCTTTGCATCCCAATCACAGTTTAACCCATCACACCAAATACAAGCTATTCTGGCTCATGTTTGATGCTCTTCACAGTCCTTTCACAGGCCTAACTCTCAAGTGGAAAAGGCAGTCGCACTAGCCCATTCAAACACTCAGCATATTTATAGGGCTGTTTTTCTCCAGACATTGTGCTAGCCTCGCCCTGCTCTGCACAATACAGAAGAGCTCCCAAGGAAACACCAAGCTAGCCCCATTCATCCTCCTCACTCTGCCACTATAACAAGGGCTACTATTCTAGGAGCAAACAAACCAACTCTGGAAATTCCAAGTGTCCTCAGATCAGCGGGATGCCAGGCTCCGCAATACTCACAGGAACTGTCAGACCCCAAGCTGCTTCGAGGAGTCAGCTGTTCTTCCCAGGCTGCAGCTCCTGCCAGTGCTGGCCAGCTCAGGCTGGTGTTGCCAGATGCCACTCGTCCCAAGGAGCCAGCACCACCACTCACCCAAACCTCTGGCAAGCCAGGCCAGGCTCTCAATAAACCATCAGAGAGTCGCTCTCTGCATACACTGATTTCCTGCCAACCTGGTGAGAGCCAGGGGTGGACAAGGGACGGGATAAGAATTTCCACTGGGTTCAACTGTTGTGGAGCAGCAGCCTGAAAAGAATGAGCTGTTTCTCTGCCATTATTTTAATCCTTTTTTTATCTAGTGAGAGAAACTGATGGGGGGAAAAGCCTCCTGCAGTCCCCATCCTAGTTAGCACTATAGCAGAAAACTTAGACCAATGGGAGATGAATTAAAAGTCTCACAGTGACAGAGATGTGGTGCTCCTGGTGTACACTTCTCACAGTCAGACCCACTCCTGCATGGGCTGAAATGCCATACACTGCTCTCCACGCCCTGCTTTAGGTGTGCACATCCAAAAGGACTTCATTTACTGCAGCTGTTAATGGCACAAAGATCAAAGCTTCCACTTCACCTCAAACAACTCTGCTACATGCCCTAGGTAAGTGATACCAGGAAGATTTCACAATATTTCGACATAAAATTCAGCATCGTACAGCAGAGAAATTGTAAATAAAATTGAAATTGCACTTTTTCACAGACAGGTCTGTATCACAAAGAGTCCACTGTATTCAATAGAAGGGACACATTTGGGGAAAGAGCTCAGCTGTCTATTTTGAATAGGAAGGAAAAAAAACCAACCAAACTTAACAGAAAGCCTTTCAATAAAGGCTCTTCCATTCAGTCCAATTAAAAAAAATTAGTAACATGATTTCCTACAGAAACAGGCCTTGTAATCACAGAGTGGGCACATACCCAAGCACGTCTGCCCTCCTACCTCTCGAAAGCAACAGCTCAAGGCCACCTCCAGCAGCTTGGCGTGGCCCCTGGGATCCCCAAAAGCCTCAGCAGCACCCCCAGGCTTCCTAGCACCTTGGCCAGCCAGCATGTAGCTCCTGATCACACGGCCTGCTCTTGCCCACATCTTGGGCCACAAAAGG
Source organism: Leptocoma aspasia (assembly GCA_013399835.1). Lineage (NCBI taxonomy): Eukaryota > Metazoa > Chordata > Aves > Passeriformes > Nectariniidae > Leptocoma > Leptocoma aspasia. The sequence goes on along the minus strand of VXAX01001390.1, from coordinate 984,121 downwards.
TTAGAGACAACACAGAGGGCTTGGGAAGAAGAACAGAAGGGGAGCACCTCCACTTCACTGCAGTGAGGTCTGCCAGAGGTGAACTCATCCCACAGCCTCAATTGGTCACCCCCTCCCCAACTCTTGGTGCATTATAAGACAAAATTACATCAGGAAAGTCACACGGTGCTACTTGCAGCATTCAGTAAAATGATTTGATAGCTTATCCCGTCCTTCATTAATCATCTAAAGAGAAATTGTGTGAAGAGACATGTTTTAGCCTGGGGAGGGTCACATGGGCAAGGACAGACACAAGGCACAACTCTGCACAAGAACGAGCCTACAGATAACATTAAGCCACATAAAATGTGGGGCGGCGCTCACCTGGAAGGTGACGGGCTTCTGAGAGCAGTTCCAGCTTCTTGGGTGAGACAGACTTTCCTGGCTGGGTCAAGCACCAGGAAGGTGCTGGCACACGCTGTGTCCCTGCAGAAAAGGCCACTGCCACACCACGGCCTGTGAAAGGCAGCCAGCAGCTTTCACTTGCATTGGGTAATAACCTCCATGGATGCAGGTGATGTTAGAATTGAAATGAACCTCAAACACAACAGAGGCACTACAGTATTCAAAGATGTGGTGAGATGTGTACCAGGGATCAGTGTGTAATTTTACTACCTCACAATTAAAGAAATAGTAAATTCAGCATTGCACTCCACAGACGGCAACTGAAATTTTCTAGGCCGTTTTCTTCCATGGAGAAAGAAAAAAAAGATACTGTTTAAAGTTTGGGGGGGCTTTTTAATGGACCTTATATTGAAACACACATTTGCCTCACCTCCCACAGAAAGCTGAAGGTGCTATATTCTAATACATTCGGACATGGTCTCAAGAAATCTACAACAACCTTGGTCCATAAGCACTATTTGCTGTTAATTCAGCCCTGCCAGTTTTCCCTCTGTCAGCGGTGTTGTACCAAGAATGACTTCCTGCCATAACTACACACCTACCTGAAGCTTCAGAAGCTGACTTGAATAAAAGGGGTACAAAATATTCCTCTAACAAGTTCACATTTTTGGAAAATTATTTGAATCAAAAATTTAAATTCTGTGTTGCCTTCTTAGCAGCAGCGTTATTCCAACACATTCTCCATCAAACAACAGAGATGATAAACTCTGATAGTAAAATCTTCAATCCTTTTGACAACAGAAATAGTGAAAAACATGGTAACAAAAACTACTTCTGCGCAAAACAATATCCATGCGAAACACCACCTGTGTTTTTCCCAAGCTGTTTGGACAGTCTGTTTACAGATTTTCTTTCGGAAAGCGAACTTATCTCTAAGACTGCCATGGGAAAGCAGAGTCTTTCTCTGGGAAAGTAAAAAGCCTTTTCTCCTGGGGATGCAGCAGCAGCCAGGTACAAGAATCTCTCATAGACACAGACTGTCAGCTCCGCAGGTAATATCAAGAAGGGAAATCCCTGTGCAAGCCATCTATCAAGCTATTTAGCTTTAAAATAAATTGTATTTACAAGCTTAAAAATGTTCTCATATATTTTCCCACAGTTCTATATCAAAACAAAGCAAAAGTTAAAATCTGCAAAGTATAGGAATGCTTTCTCAGTCATAACCTAAGATTTCTGAGACACAATATAGTATTCAGTTCTCTAACCAGGCCATTTATGCAGAGTAAAGTGTTAGAGGAAAAAAAGAAAAGTACTCCTCTAACAACTGTGGTCCCAGGAGAAATTTCTGTTTCAAAGTAACTATATTACAACACTATTTTCAGCTTCCATGTGACACTCTCCTTCTTTTTTTCCAGCTTAATCCCAGTAAAAACACAGCTAAATTCAACTTTTCAAAGTGGCTTTATGTTTTAATGGAAATTTGAAAATGAGAAAGTGTCATTTTTGGTTTGAGAATAGGAATAGAAATTTCAAGCACAGGTATCTGACTTTCCTTGGAGTCTCACAGCTGTGAGGACGGTTATCACATAAACCTTGTGTGACCTCAAGCCTACCACTTACTATTCAACAAAAGTAAAAACTGACATGAAATACAGCTGCATAAATCACAATCCAAAAGTTTTACACCTCAGACTCAGACCCTGATGTCAAGTGAACATCCTCTTCTAAAGGGAGCCCTCTGGACTTCGGGGTACAACACCAGTGAAATGATGACAATTGGCAGGATTAAGCCATAGGGGGATAGAATGCCATTATATCACATGCATTCATTTCCACAAATCCTGTGTCTGGTAAGATACAAGGGTCAATTAGATTAAAACAGCTCCAGATCATGCCTTGCAAACACTAATGCCTCTTAGACAAGCTTTTATTAAATACCTTATTCTGTCTATCTCTGCTTACTGTAAAGCTGAAAATATGCTTTCACCTGATGGCTAAAAAAGCTTTAGTCAAGGATATTTTAAGCACAATCTGCATTTTCTTGGCACCTAAGTTTTGATAAGCTTGACTGTTGCCAATTAGTTGATAACAGAAACATTTTAAAAGAAATACTGTGCAGAGTATAATTTTTTTCAGCAAGAAACCACCAGGTAAAATAATTCAGAAACCAGTAATAAACAAAAGCATCAAATCAAAGCTGTGCATCTCAGAATAAAACCCATTTGAATTTGCATACCAATATTTCCGATGCCCTTAAAAAAAGTGGTTTACACACACAAATCTGTGTCAGGTGATGTTTTCAAAGTTAACCTAGTTGCACTCCAGCCTTCAAGCTGTTCCACATCACGTCCTTTGGATTTCACCTCTCTAACACCCTTAGAAGGAGAGATACTTTAAAACTGTGGACACTCAGTGCTGCTACTGCTCACAACAATGCTGTCCCTGTTCAAGTCCCATCACCAGGCAAAACCAGAGTTCAGGGTAACTCTCATGCTGATGGCTTTCAAAATGCTCCTGAACATCATCCTTTATGGCAAAGAAAAGCTAATGACATTTACAAAACAATGAAAACTACGAAATCCAACTAAAAAAAATCAGTGCCTTCTTAAAGGAAGGCACTTCCTTGCAAGAGTCTAGTCTGAATAGATTATTTTCAAATGCTTAGAATGAATGATGCTACTAAATACATGGGAAACTACTCTATCATAAACACGAGAACTCAGAAAGCCTGTCACCAACAACTGAAGTCATCACAGTGTCCAGCTCATGATATCTTGTGTCAATCTGTCCTTTACACCTTCTTAGGACACAGTTCTTCCTTCATAGCATTTCACAGCAACCTCAACATTTTCAGTCAATGTTGCTTAACATTTCATTGCCATTAAGCCCAAACCCACAGATTCTGCACAACACCCACAGGAAACTGTGTAGTTCAGTGTGCTAAAACCACCCCTCTACCGGAAGATAGAGCCCTGTGAGTGTCAACAGGAGTCAGCACACCCCCACTGACACTCCAGAACACAGACTGGTGTACTCGCCTCAAATATCGAGGCAGGGAGGTGTAACCCTCTGCAGCCAAGAGATACTTTATCCACTTCTGAAAAACGGGGTGGTAACAGAGCACAAAGGTGGTAGGGATCATCAAAAAGAAGTTTCATGAAAATTTTCCACTAATACTCTGTAGAGCTCTTAGTCAATTGCAAGTTTTGAAGTCCTACAGAAATCTAGCAATAAAAAAATTAAACCCTGCAATACAATGAGAGAGAGCAAACTACAATGCTGGAAGAAAGCAACAATTTAGATGGTCACCACAGCATACACTACAGCTGCTCCCAATTTTATCTGCAAGCTTGGCTGAGGTGTGTAGGCACAATACAGCTTAAGATAACATCTATATTCAGCACAGTATTAATGTAAAGTAAAATATAAAAATCTGACATGCTGTTCAGAACACACTGTGTTGTCAAAGTACGAGTTACAAGTGTTCACAAAAAACAGCAAGAGATGGCATTCATCAACCTGAGGAAACAGGAAAAAGTATTTCCTTTTGTTTGGCACAAAGCCTGAGTTTGTACCTTTACTTGGCACAAAGCCTGAGTTGTACTATCATGCAAGGTATGCTCTGCAGGAAGGCTTCTCACCACCTCATCTTTCCTTCAGCCCCACAGCTTTAGCATTCTCTCCCTTTTGTAAATAATAAAAAAGATGAGCTTATAGAAAGCTTTCAACTTGCATGGTTGTGCACACAACTAACTCCTGTGATTTGCAGTATCAGCTTTTCCCGATTAATTATGCTTGACCACCCATTAACCAGAACACTGGACACATCACAGTCCCAAAGGGAACGGAGGGAGCTTTCATCCCATGTATCACACACTGAGCCCCCTGGCAGAAGTCGCATGTGAGTGACATTAGATTCACTTGGCTACTGAAACTGAACCCATTTTCACTCCAGTCTAATATTTTCCACTCTTGGCAGATGTTGACTTCTTTAACAGCACCCCAACTCATAAAGTATAATCATCAGCTAACAAAAGCCATCTTTATTTCATAATGTGAAAAAAAGACCGAACTCTACCCTGAATTCATAAAATCCTTTTGAAAGACATTGTCACAACAGCCTCTCCCACATTACTCACCTAATACTCTTAACTTGTGATTTGAATCGTGATGTTACACTGCTACCCCAGGCACAAGTCAACAGGCCCCTGCTGAGAATCTGAATTCTTCCAATTTAAAGGTGTCCATCTGCTGACTGAAGACATCACAATGGTAACTTAGTCACCAGGGTTTGATGGGCAAGTTTAATAACAATGCCAGCTAAAAAAAAAAACCCAAGCAAACAAAGAAACCAAAACCAAAACAAAACCCCACCAAAAAAACCTATACACACACAAGCCTTCACTGTGACTCAGAGGCAACCTTAACCCACTTTAAAATAATCACAGTGGTAATCAAAAGAGAACTAGAAAGTGAAAGCCATCAGGATACTTTCATTTCCAAGAAAATCTGCTCCCACACCTGTGGCTTTTCTACTCAGAGAAAGTAGAAAAGACTTTTCTCTCTCAGTCATGTCCCAGCAACTCACACACATACCCCTCAGATTTTCAAGAGTTCTGTTCCCTAACAAGAACAGAAAATCAATTAAAAAAAAACCAACCAACCAACTAAAAAAACCTGAAAATTCAAGCCTTTAAAGGAATTTATTCCTGCATGAAAACATGTAATTGAAGACACCTTTTAAGCTTTTTTTTTACTTTTTATGCTATGGAATACCAGGACTGTCACATTTGACTCTTGACCAGCTGGGAATTGAAAATCAGTATCTTCACTGGAGAAAGCGAAGAGCAGTATCATTTCAATATATCTTTAGGCACCTCTAGGCACCTCAATAATCCCCCTGTCACTGGCACTGCCAGCAATGGCTCTAAGGGGGTACCTGATTGCAGCTCTTCAGACAGCTCTGGGCACAGGTGAGTGTCAGAGACCTCCCTGCTGGTCCTGTAAAGATCTGGGCCCAGCCTGGAAAGGCGTCCTCCAAGTCCCCTGGGGCCTCAGGTTGATTTACCCGCCTGGCCACTTGGCCCCCAGCACCGCGACATCCCTCAACCTCACCATTCACATCACTGGAGCTGCAGAGCCAGCTGCTCGGGGACTGAAAAACTGGGCTGCCAACCCTTGGATGGGTCCTTCAGCAAGGAATAAGAGAAGCTTTAGCCAGAAACAGAACAGAAATTCCATCTTTTGTTCTACCTTTCATTCCCCTTCGGTTACCCAAGTCCACAGATACCAGCTGAACTTACAGAATTAAGGAGATGCCAGCCACAACATATCTTCTTAGGCACAAGAGTGTAAGAAAGGCAACTGTTCAATTATCCTTCCACTCATCGTTATGAAGCACTTCTTAAAATGTGAAATACTTTTCTATTTTAAAACATGGGTAATTTGGGTTTTTTTGACCTTTTCATAGAAGCTGATGGGTTTTACCATCTTTTGTAGCTACTGCTCATAGTAGCTGTGAACACAGGGTTATCCTAAAAAATTGGGGGGGGAGGGGGGAATGTGTGTTAAGGATTTATTACAGATATTTTAAAATACTACAAAAGATTACCAGGAAAATCTATAAACTTTACGTTTTCATATTCTGAAGCAGTATTTTTCTTTCAAGGTGGGCTGAACATATTTAAAGACATTATTTCAGACAAATTCTAATGATAGTACTACACTTGTAAACTCCTGCAAACACAATTGAAATCATTATTGAATTTCTGTGAAAGGTTTTCTGAAAGCAAAAAAGTTTTAAACTGCTGCTAAAGGTTTCATAAAGGTGCTGATTCATATCATATTATACCAATAAACACAATCCTCCGAGATTCAGCAAGCTTGCATAGATACTAAACAAAAAAAAAGACAAAACAACACCAAAACTAACCACATATACCTCCACCCACTCCCACCAAAATCCATCAGAACCATCACAAAACCAGAAGGCATTCAGCAGACCAGTTTGACAAGGGCTTTCAAAATTACTTTGAAACACTGCCCTTTGCACCTTGCTCTAGCTTTCAGAAATACCAACAGGAATCTGTGTCAAAGGTGTAACTACAAGTATTATAAAGTTTTTTGGTATGAACTTCTTAAATACAGAATAAGATGCATATATTTAACACCATAACTCCACAGTACTTCAAGTTATTTTTGCAAATTACTTAGTTGGTGCAAACACTTTCAGTAAACCAGTGTTGTTATTCTGCTCATTCTGGACAAAGAGGTACTAAAGGTCTGGGCACCAGCACTGGCAGCTGTAGCTCCCCGTATTCAAGCCCTCCAAGCTCGCCTGTCACACAGTCCAAACACAGGCAGCTCCCCATTCATAGGGAGATGCAGGAACCATCCTCATTCCATGACCCAGGGACACCTGCACGTTGGTCACAGGGAAGAGTGGCTCTGGCCTCATGATGAGGGAGCCTGCAGCCTCTTAGATCCACCAGGCAACCCTGAACTCAACTCTCAGAATACAGAGATTTTAAATATTTGGATTTTAAATCCTTGGAAGGTTGCCACCTATTAAGATGGAAGGGAAAAAAAAAAAAAGAGTACACAGCTCCCAAGATACCTTCTTTGTGTACCAGGTGCTCAGTAGATATTTTGCAATCACTTCCTGCCATTCAGAACTGCATCATGTCAATTGGTGGAGACAGATGACTCTATCATCCTCTGCATGAAGCAGACATTGCTTTTAGGAAAAAAAAAATACTCAGTGTCATATTATTAGCTAAATCTTTAAATAATAAGTCTGTAAATAAAACCATGGGACAAGCACAGCAGAAGCACACACGAGCTAGCATAATTTTCATCTTTTTACCCCAAAAAGCAGCAAGACAGAAGAATTTAGGATCAGACCTTGCTTTAAGCCAGGCATTTTTTCAAGTGGTAAATATCCGTAAAAGTTTGTGGTTTTTTAGAAAAAGAAAAATTAGCTGAGCTGACACAGCTCTATTCTACTATTATTCTACTATTCCTGAGATTACACTGCCAGTGCACTGCTGAATCACAGGTCTGAAATAACAGTGGGTGTGGAAAACCAAAGGACAGATAAAACAGCCTTTAAATCCATGTATCAACCAAATGTCAGGCTCTCTCCAGAAGCAGTAGAACTTGATAACACACACTGCTGAGAGGCCAGCTAAGTGCCACCAATTAAAACCCAGCTTCTTCCATCTGCTGTTCCAAGATGACCATCACTAATTATCAGAGCTGAGACAATGATGAAACATGTTTAACCTCCTCACATGATAACTTCCAGAAAAATCACCATCCATCACCCAGCCCTGAACTCGCTGTGTAGGGGACACTGGCTGAAGGAAGGGTCTGCACAGCATGAGGGGCAGCCTGGGAAGCTCTTCCTTCAGGAGGAAAATCGATGTACACAGGCACCAGCCATGTAGGGCTGCCTGGAGTACGGGAAATCCTGCAACACGCGTGCCTTATTTCCTCAGCAGCAAAATGCCTGACAAAAAATAGATTGGACAGGGCAAATACAGATTGAACAAAACAAGAAGTTACATTGTTTTAACTTTTTATGTCATTTACCTTTATTCACATGCTTTAGTCTTACTGTGAGACCATTATCTATAACCTTCAGACACCAAACAATGTCAGAGAAGCACACAAGGGCCATGAGCAACAAGAATAATATGATTAATTATTTGCTTCAGGACATAATTTACAAGTTTTAACTAAGGGTCAGGATGACCAGTAGAGATGAAAGAAAAAACTTCTTTTGACCTGACGCAGCTGTTTTAACTACACAATAAACTAAAGATAGCTTCAGTGGGAAACGGGCTGTTTGTAGTTAGAGCATTTATTAATACAAACCTACATCTCCAAGTGCTGTTGAAGTTTGACACACGCTTCCTGTATGACAGTAAGAAAACATCTGATGAACAATGTTGGGAACCACAGCTCCGAATAAGGTATGCTGATGACTCAGGCATCTCTTGTAAACCCAATATATTTCTGCTTGTATGTGGTTTCTTCACGCTAACAGAAAACAACTGTAAGAAAGTTTGAGGTCTCCAGAACAAACTCCCTTATTTGTGGAGATTGGGTTTTTCCTCTTTTAAGGGAAAACGATAAATTAGTGCTATGGTAGCCTCTCCACTTTTCATCCATCCATCAGCCCACTGCACCTTCACCCTTTGCCCTCTTACATGCAAATACCTGATCAATGTTAAAGTTTGTCATCCAATTAGCTAGTCATTAGTCTCACTAACAATGAGATACTCACTTTGGAGTCAAATAAAACTTTTTTACGAAGTACTTTTAAGATTTGCCTTTCCCTCATTCCCTAAATGTATGCAATTAGGGATAAAACAGGTTAAAAGCAATTGCAGATAATAAAATAATCAGATGACTCAACCGAAATAATAATAAAAAAATCCCTACCACGAAAAAACCTTGATATTTTATTCAGGTTCTTTAGACACTAAAAAAGTGACCATCACCCACAGATGCTGATTACAACTTCAGAATTATTGCTAGCTGTATTTTTTTCATTTTGCATGTTGTTTTTTTTTATTTTACTGCAGCATGGATTACTTGGCATATACCACAATCAATCTTCAACCTCCTTTTTGGCTTATCCTCGATTTGAAGCTCAAGTGAATCTGAACTACTGACCCACAAGCAGTAGTTTAGCTGAAAACTAAGGATCCTTCTAGTTCAGCTGAAAACTAACATTACTCCTTCAGGATTGCTGTCAGAAAGAACAAATAGGCAGCACTAATCAGGGTCTAGAAGGCACTATGTATCTGATGTGATAATTACAATATATTAAGTAAACCACCGACAAGAGGATTTGTAAAAGATAAACTTGCTCACGAAAGTTGTCAGACGCACAGCAGCAACATCAGTTTTCAAACACAGCAGGCACATGTAGCAGCAAATCTGCTACATTAATCTGCGAGCACACCCCAACTGCAAACACTGAGAGAGGAACAAAATCAGACCGTTCAGCCCTTGCCTTCCTGCTGAAGCCGCCAAAATCACTGCTAACTACTTCCAACTATGAGAGCAGTCCTCGGCCAGACACGCCCTCCCTCCAAAAAAGCTTAAATGCGAGGTGTACCACTTTAACCAATTATACCCTAATCAGCACATTCCCAGTGTCCACTCTTACGGCTGCAGCCATATAACTTCCACACAGACGATACCAAAGCACATCTACCTTTATCCTCTTATGAAGGTAGTACATGCCATTAAAACATTAATAAAAATCAAGGAAGAGGCAACAGTCATACCACTAACCAGAAGAGTTGCATTAACCTACAAGTTACCTTTAAAGCATATTATTTTAAAAGCATTGCAATTTAATTTTAGACATTTCTCTTGACAGTTCAGTTCAAGCGAAGGAAAGCTTTAGAAGGTATCCTTTTTTTCCTTCTTTTGACAGAGAAACATTCTCCGTCGAGTCTTGGCGCACAGTAAAAGACTGGTAAGCGCCGTCATTCCCTTAACCCCGTTCCATGATGCACGTTAACACGAGTCCCTAAACCCGGCACTTTTTCACTCCAGCAGGAGCGCGTCACTCGCTGGAAATAGCGTTCACCTTTGGCAGGCGCGGATGCCGGCGCTGCAGGGTCACGCCGGGCATGTGCAGCATCTCCCCCC
>VXAX01001390.1:937739-974025 GCA_013399835.1 Leptocoma aspasia | reverse complement strand
GGCCCCCGGACCCCCCCTCCCCCCCCCGCCCCCCGCCACTCTGCCTGCGAGCGCAACAGGCCCGCTCGGGGCCGCGGGGAGCGTGCCGGGGCTCCCCCGCGGGCAGTGCCAAGGCCGGGGCCGGGATGACCCGGGGCCGGGCCGGCAGCGGCCCCCGCTGCGGCTCCGCGGCCGCCGGAGCGGCGGGGCCCAGGCGAGGCNGGGGCTGCCCCGCTCCTCCTTCGGGAAGGGCTCCTTGTCCTTCGCCGGCTGCAGGGGCGGCCCCGCCGCGTCCGTGGGGAAGGCAAAGTTTGCCCCGCTGCGGGGGAACCGAGAGCAGCTCGGACCGGCGCCGCTTTCCAGGGGATTGCCGGGGAATTTCTGAGCCAGCGCTGGTTCCAGCGCTGTCGCTGCTCGTATCACCAAATGAATCACAGAATCGCAGGATCGACCGGGTTGAAATGGACCTCTGGAGATCGCCCGCCCCAACCCCCCTGCCAAGGCAGGGTCACCAGGAGCGGGTGACACAGAAACGTGTCCAAGTGGGTTTGGAATGTCTCCAGAGAAGGAGACTCCACACCTTCCCTAGGCAGCTGCTCCAGTCCTCTGCCACCCTCAACAGAAAAAAAGTTCTTCCTCGTGTTGATGTGGAACTTCTGGTGTTTTAGTTTATGGCCATTGCTCCTTGCCCTGTTGCTGGGCCCCACTGTTGCTGGGCCCCACCATCCTCTTGGCACCCACTTTGGAGATCTTTGTATGCATTAATGAGGTCCCCTCTCAGTGTTCTCCAGACTAACCAGGCCCAGCTCTCCTCATAAGAGAGATGCTCCAGACCCTGATCACCTTGGTAGCCTCTGCTGGACCCTCTCCAGGAGCTCCTTGAGGAGCCCAGAGCTAGACACAGTAATGGTGCATCCTAAAGTTGCAGGTCTTCCCTTTCCCTGAGGTTTGGCTGGGTTTGACTGGGTAAGCCATGAGGTGGTGGTGTTCAGCATTCAAATTGTACAAGAATGTCATTATATGACATTCTTGTACAATGACATATGACATCATATGACCAGCTACCCCCCCATACATTATATTAATGTATGGGGGGGGTAGCTGGTCTTGGCAGCCGACAGTGAATTTTGGCACCACAGATAAACAGTATTAGGGAAGGGAGTGTCCTCTGTCACCCTGCTCTGGGGTGTCAAGGAAACGGTGAGAAAGGACTCTGCTTTGGGCATCAGCACAAGCAGGGTAAAGAGACCTGGCTGGCCAAAACACATTTGCCAAGAAGCAGGTGAAGGGCAGAAGAGAAGCCCACCCCACGTTTTGAATGCCTCCCCAGTGCATGGTACCTGTGTCCCAGTTCCATTTCCAAGACTGGTGAAGCGTAGTCTGTAGGAAAATCTGCAGAGAGCAGCACGGTTCTGAGAGCCCCAAGTACCTAAAAAACATGAGCTGGGAGCCTAATGCAACAAAATGAATTGCAGCTATTGCTTGTCTGTCATGCACAGTCTTTACTGTAATTCAAGGCACTCCTCTCCCCACAGTAGAGTATAGATCTTTTTAAAATTGAGGTTATCAGGTAATAACATCACTGGAAGATCCTGGACTTTAAGTAAAACACAAGCACAGCTCATGACAACCTACAACCACTGCTTTATTTCACTGCAGCTTCTGTGCAGGAGATGTTGCAATGTAATCAATATTTGCACTTCTCAGGTTTGTTGCCCATAGATTGTATCAGTTTTAATGTTTTTTCCTTTTATGCTGCAATATGCGAGGCAATTTTTAAAATTAATGTTCCCAAAGAACTTACTGTGCAAAGGACAAGAAAGTATGCAGATAATATAACGGGATCAGAAATGGCTTGCAAATTACTTTACTGGAGATAGGAGCAGAAATTCTCTCTGCTCAGACTGATGGCTACACGTAAGGACAACAGTAGCAGCTTGGGGCTTTTCTTAAAAAAAAATTTCTGTAGCAGTTGTGCAGGAGTACTAGTCCAATTCGTCTGTCCTCTTCCAATATATAATCATGCTTTTTCATATACATTTTTAAGGCTTCTTCACCATGTTTTTCAGATAACTCTGCTATGTTCAGATAACTCTCATGAAAACTATTGTTTACATTATTTGAAAATATTATAAACAAATTAGCATTTAAATGAAATACATTTGTCTTGCAATATTTTTCCAAGTGTTTTCACTATTTCATTTAATAGCTTTCCTGTGTCCAAAAATAAAATGTGTCCAACAAGAAAGAAGAAATCATACATTTTCTTCAATTCTCTTTAAATCAGGATAGGATGACAAAATATCACCTTCCATTAAATTTTCCTCCCCAGTAAAATTATCACATTTAAGGGCTCTGGCTTCCTAACGTTCTTTAAGATAAAAAAAAATGCTCAGCAATCCAATCCTAAAAAGGGGATTTGCTATTGAAATACATAATCTGAACCACAGCCATGCAAATGAGGACTCTGTCGTACTTAGAGTGTTGCCAGGAACCAGAGGGAGCAGAGTTCCCTGTTCTGTTTGCAGCTTAAGCTCTCTATGAAGTACATGGAGCACAAGACTGGAATTTGTACCTCATCAGAAAACACTAATGATTTTTCAGGGCCACAGTTTAAGAAGAATATATATATGTATTTATATGTGCATATTTTCACAGAAGTTTGTTGTGTTTCCCCTTAGTTGCTCCTCACCTTTTAACATATTTAATATTACAGGGTTTGGCTGTTACCAAACATGGTTTGGTTGTTAAACAATTGGTGACACCTTGCACAACCTCTGCCTCCAGCTGCTCAGTCTCAAGGCTCCCTGTCGTCTGCACGTCCTCCTCACCAGCAGTGCTGGAGAAGTGATTCACCTGAAATACAAGCACAGACTCCCCTCCCCCCTAAACTGGTTGTTTTCTTCTGCTAGATCAGTTCCCCAAAGTGGTTCACTGACTGGCTGCAGGAACAGCTGTGCTGGCCCAGAAGAGAGGGTGACCCAGGCTCAGCAATGGTACCCATCAAGTTTCATTTCACCTATTTCTCAAATCAGTAAGTGATTGTGCCTTCCTGGTCTGCACACTGCCACTTGGAGGGAAAGCCTGTGCCTGCTCACAGGAATCCTTGTTTTTCCATTTTTGCAAAGAGCAGCCAAAACATCAGCCAACCACAAAACACTTTAGCACATGTTTTATTGTATACAAAGATCATGTACAACAAGAAATAGATCATTATTTCCCTCAATTTTCAATAGACTTGGGTTTGTCTTTAATTAAGTGCAACATTTATTTAGGGCTTTAATTAGACTGCGGCTGCATAAGTTACAGCTGGGGAAGTGCAAGTCAGGACTCCTTGGTTTTCTTTTCCCAAATGTGTAACCTGCTATATTGGGGATGAGAAAGCACTGCTTTAAAAAGCACAGTGAATGCTACAAACACAGGTTCTGTAGTTAACCCTGGACAAGAGCTGCCCTGGATTCACATTTATAAACCCCATCTCAGAGAACTTTCACTTAGGCCTTTTGGCTCTGCAGTAAATAGTTCAGCCAACTGACAAAACCATGGCCATTCAAGGAGCTTTTATAGCATGACACTTTTGAAATCATAATTTGGCAATTACTCTCTGTGTCACTGGTAACCATTCAAGCATTGCTTTGGGACCTGCAGAATCTCCTGGTGGTTATCATTCAAGGGAATCAAAACAAAAACTAACCAAAGTTGTACCTAAGGAAAGAGAGCAATCGCCTTCTGAAAGCCTTTTGAAAATCAAAAAGTAAAACTAAAATGAAGTGAACGTAGATTTTGTTGCTCTGAAAAACATAACTTCATATTCCATTGTTTATTGACCTTAAATTGAAGGTTCCTGACCTTCTAATTTCTTCCTGATAGCAGACATCTGTTCATGAGCCTTCTTAAAGTCACATGAAAATAAAATTCAAAATAAAAATTCTCAGGTTTAGACTCCTGAGTTCATGTAATTGCAGGTGAATTCCACAGAAATTATGGATTTTACAAGAACCTGGTTCAAGTGCTCTTTTTACTCAAGCCATCTTCACATTTTATTTACTTTCTTGACCACCCTTGCACATTGATCATATTATTTCACACAGCTTTCCTGACAGGCCGTAACACTTTTTTGTATGTGGCTGAAAGTAATTTAGAGCTCAGCAACGACAACTAGTCCTTCCAATAGGCATTACCCAGTGTTTTTCAAGGAGTAGAAAGTTACAGAACTGTTCCCAAAATACTTCTTTCTGTCATTGAAAAGGTAACTGATTTAAACAAGAATGTTTCACAACAAATCACTATTTCCACTGAATTTATCTTAAGCAAAATAATAATTAACATTCCCTCTGGTATAGACTTTACCTAATGATTACTTATAATATTTATTTTGAAAATGTTTCAGCTCAAACATTTATTACTTTTAGCACCAGAAGTGTGCAACACTCATATTCAAGGTCTAAACTATTTATTTTGGATTACAAAGTAATCAAGTCAGTTCTACATATTTTTTTTTCCTATTCTTACTTTGCATGTATTTTTTCAAGTGGCAAATTCCCTGTTCTTCTCTTCCATTCAACTTCTCAGTAATTTCTTGCTTTTTGTTGAAGCAAATGCTCATTGACCACGATGACAGCCTATCACAACTCCTGGACAAGATTCCCATACATGCAGTCATGTAAATGCAGGCTGCACTCTTCTTTAAATAAATAATGACAGACAATTATTTTCTTAGACAATGATCTTACATTTGATGGTCTATGTGGATAAACAGGGTTGTTCTCCATCAGGATCATGTAATCACACATAAAACTAGAAGTCAAAGCTGGCAGGACTAGCACAAAATTCCCATGTTTTGCTTCTGTTGTTTTGTGTGCCCTTCTTTCTAGCCATCCACAATAAAAGATAAAGGAATTAGAGGTCCCAGACTGTAGTGCATAATTTCACATAGGTTTCAAGTATTGAGTTCTTAGGGTGATATTAAAATACCTCAGCTAGTTACCCAAGTTCCCTGTCCTAGGTATGGAATGGCCTTGGATGCTTCAAGCTGGGATGTACAACATCTAGCAAACTACAACTTTCTAAATTGCTGAGGGAAGCACGTGCCTAATATCCTACCCCTGCTACGAACAGGGAAGATACTTTTGAATGGGTGGGAAGATGCTTTACATAAGGATTCATGTTTCACAACTAAAGCTTAATGATCCTTCTCAGGTCCAACCAGCCCATGTCCTTATCACAGCCTGTTCTGCAGCCTCCTTGTCTGGCCACTCCTCTGGAATGAGGGGAATGTGGACACCAAACCCCTGACAGTGTGTAGGAGGGAGCAGCACACAAATCCTCCATCTACTGGGACAGAACTCTAAATATGAGGATCTTAAATAAGGAACAAACATCATGACTGCCTCATTCAGTGGCTGTATTTTTAAATACAGAAGAACCCAAGGCTCTGCATGCCATGTTGATTCACCCTGTCAGCATGCTCGGAGCTCAGCTATCAAGTGCTCTCTGGGAAGATGAACTGGGGAATACCACTGCTTCCCATTTAGGGAATGTTTCTAGGTATGCAGTCCTGGCAGGGTAGAAGCACACACACAGAAAGAGCTTCCTCAGCACATAGGAAACTTTTCTGATAACTATTTGTCTAAAAATTTACATGGGATATTGCCCTTTTTTGTGTGTTTGGGTTTTTCTGGGTTTTTTTTCTTTTATAAATCTTAATTTTCAGTCAACTCAGCTGTAAACAGGCAGTTTTCTATAGACCATGGTGGGCATTAGCACAAGTTTCATTGTATACATCCTGTAAAAAAGTTAAGGAAAGATCAGGCAGTCCCTTACAAATGACTATGACTTCCATAGCAGGATTTAATTACAGTTTCTATTCTTTTTTCCCCAAGAAAGGATTTTATAGGATCTTGTAGGATCTTTATAGCCTAAAATTTTCATGCCCTCAGCCTATTTAAAGATACTTTTTTAACTTAATAGCTCTCAGTCTTGATCACACGAAACTACTGAGTAAAAGGTGTAGAAATTTCCTCAAAAGGAACTGCATATTTACATTTTTACATTCCCTGAGTGGTTTCCTCTCTTTTATCTCCAGTTATGGGACAACATGACCTTCATTTTCTTAAATAAGTGTCAGTTTGGTTTGTGTCTTACTACTGACTGTAAGATATATGTAAAAACAATCAAGTAGATACAAAATATTACTGACATGTGCATGGTCAGGCTCACACCATCTTGTATTTTCTATGCTTTCTAAATGCTTTCAGAAATATATTTTTGGCAGAAAATAATGTATTCTCCATGTTATTTCAACAATCCATGGTGTCTGACCATATTTACTGACTGTAACAATAGCAGTTTTGTAAGTCAGAAGGCATAAGAGAAAACAAAAGTGTTTTGTTTTGTTTTCTTGTCATGGTTTTAACCAGAAAGCCTACTTTACCTAAATGGTACAGAAGAATGCTGACAGTTGCAGACCATTTCACCTGACATATCTGATTTGTTTTATCTGAGTATAGTGTTCATTTGGGTGATTAAAAAGTTAACATTTTAATAATTAATTCTGTGGAGGTTACCTACCAGAAAGAAAGAAAAAAAAGTTTTTAATCAATATATCATAGCCCTTTAAGACCCCTTTATTGCTATTAACCTTCTTAGAGATGCATTGAGGGTGGTTGTGGCTGTTGTCAGTAGCTGCTCTGGACACAGCTGTAGGCCAACCTCCAAATAAATATCCAACTTTACTATTTGTGTATTCACATGAGGGACAATATTGGGCTCCAAGAGTACACTTGGCACCACAAAATCTGTCACTTTATATATTCTAATGAGATTTCCAGTCCCCCTTGTCCTGAGAAGACCAACTGAAAGCAAAGTCATTTAATACGTTCAACATTTAAAGCTGATCTTGTCAACAGATTTCACTGTGACTCTTCCTCATCACGTTTGGTATATAAAAATGAAACCCACCTAATAGTAAAGTCAGCTTAGTGACCTTTACTACTACAGTATCGGGCACAGCTCATGCAAAGCCTTTAAATGTAAAAACATGAACAGCTGGGGTGAAACATAAGATTGAAAGGATGACACATTAGCTAAACAGGAGCCTGAGGAGATGAGACAGGGTCATAAATTGCATTAGTTAGACTGTTTGAGAAATGATCTCCAGTGGCATTTGCTTCTCATCAGGGACTTTCATTGATGGTCTTTAGTATTCACTGGTAAAACTCTATTCAGCTTCTTACACTATTGCACATTTGGTAAATGTTTCCAAAGAAAACCATTCTCAGGGGCAGCTTTGCTGCCATGGAACTGAACATGCAGAAGTGGGGGAGTGCTACACTAGCTAGGACCCCATGCTGAACAGCTACAGCAAGGGTTAAGTTTGGACAGGGAGAATCCATGGCTTAAAATGGAGACAGGAACTGAAGTGGTGACATTAGGCAGTGCTTTTGGGGAACTTGGGAGCAGCAGCCTCCTCAGAAACAGTGCGTACGGACTGACAGCAGGAGCCACTCGGAACAGCAGTTCATGCATGTTTCATTGAGGCACACTACACATAGGCACACTTTGCAATTTAAAACAAGCTCAATATAGTATTCCAGAGAGTCAATGAAACAAGAAAATCTCCAAAGGCAAAAACCAAATGGAAGTGTTTGTTATAAAAATGGACAAAATTGAGACAATAAAATAGTTCATCACATGAAACAGATGGAGACTGATTAGCTAAGTGTGAAGGCAGAGACAGAGAAGGTTTATCATCAGTAGCTGGTCAGCATTACAGGGAGGTGATGTCTTACACACTTAGTTTAGACGTCCATGTAGAAATGTGGGCAAAGCTGTTCATTCTGAGGGCTCGCTCTACTTTTGTTAACCCAGGCTGGGAGATGGAATGGCTAAGCAGAGCTCAGGGATGGCAAAGCATTAGCTGTAGAAGGACACAATCACAAGGAGGGACTATGGAAAAACCCCACACTATGAGGGCAAGCAGCTCTCTGCACCACATTAGGCAAGTGACTGGTGTAGAAGATGTGCAGAATGCAGCCTGGGAAGTGGCCAGGATACAGTGCTCCACCACGCTGCTCCCAGCTTCTTTGCAAACACACCTTCATGGCCTGTCAAAAAGTCACAATGCTGCACTGGAAATACGAGTTCCACACACATGGTGACAGAGCAAGAGAAACAGGACAAGAGACTTGGGACTACCCATCCCACCAACTGTGCATCTACAGTAAGGTGAAAAGTTCAGGAAAACACATGATATGGGAGTTTTGTTGTTGTTGTTGTTGTTTGTTTTATTTCAGCTGTATGGTGAAAAATAATTCAGATTGTTCTTTAGTGGACTCTGGTCACCAGAGAGGAGACACGTGGATCAATGTAATTCAACATCTTTTTGTAAGGTTCTGTGATTCAAAAGGTGTATTTATTAATTCACACAATGACATGAGTTTGGATCTTCACTAGGTGAATTCAGTGGAAGGAAAACTTTTGCTCTGGGATCTTTACTTAAGACCAGGTTTTATGGACTGTAGAGCCAGTTCAGCTCAAGTGGTCATGGATTTGAGGACTCATTTAGAAAGACCCTAGATGAAGGCATCTATTACCTCAGAATCAGTATTGAAAGGCCCTAGGTGAAGGAATCTATTTTCTCAGAATCAATGTCGCTTCTTCTAATACATTCAATTTTGATCCATTCTTCACATCTGCTATATTCTTTTAAGTGATCTAAACTCAGGTTTATTAATGCTGTGTCTTTACTGACAGTCGCAGCCCTAAGATTGCCACAGATGACCATGAGAACTTATAAAGGCCAACTGAGACTCTTAACTTTCAAAACCACTACTCCCCCTTCTGTGTAGTGGAGCTTGGACCCCACTTGTCACTCAGACTGCAGGGAAGCACTCTGCCTCTGTCAAGGCACTCATTTCCTTCTTGGCTGCTTACAATTGCAAATATTTTAAAACTGAAGAGTCTTCCGCTTTCTAGCCCTTCCAGACAGACACCCTCATGACAAAGCAGGAAAAGACAAACTAGGGAAGTGGATGGCATCAACCCATCTATTATTACTACTTAGGAAATTGCAACACCTTCTGGTTCTGACATAGCTATCATTGCATCTGTACCAACACATCTAAAATCCCTTCCATGGACTTTTCTGGAACCTTTCAAAACACAAGAAGTACAAAGCCAGTTCATTGCACCAACTAGATAATAGGCATCTGGGTTTGCAACCTGTATAAACTTGTATCCTCTTCTTCTTCTTTCAGGCAGTTTCACTCTGAACCACAGTGCTGTAACTTCAGCCCAGCTCTTTGGGGAGGCTGTGTGAAGAAAATGCATTGTGGTACAAGAGCAGGCAGCACATATAAACTGCCACAGCTGGAACAGTCCTGCTTTCTCTGGGTACACAGCAAAGCACTGCAGCCCAATGCCATGAGACCAGTTCTACTTGCCAGGAAACACAGAAAAGAAGGTAATTTGGAGAAAACCATAACTATCAGGGTTGTTGCTAGTACTAAAGTTACTCCTTGTGTCTGAGTTTAAGGTGAGAAATTAACAGACTTTAGCTATAGGCCTGCTTTGGTAGCATCTGAGCCATCTAAAACTGGATTTCTTGCCAAGTGGAAAGCTGCAGCAAAACTATTGTCATGTTGCCACACATGGAAGTACCTCTGACTTCTCCTATAATGCCTCTTTACTGTTTCAACTTGGAAGAGTAGAAACTCTTAGTAGTGAAAAACATAAAAACCCCAATCCCCACATGAAATAATTCACTTTACTAGGATAGATTAACTTGTAATTGAAGACTCAAGCTATTGCATGACTGTGGCAATAGTTTGTTTGAAAAGACTGTCTTTTTTGCATGTGTGCATGTTATGTTGCCATTTAGGTGGCGCTGCTTTTTGCATAAAATTTACTTTGCATAATTACAGGCAGTTTTTCAAAATATATTTTTGCAATCTTTGGTACTTGCTTGCCACATATTTTTTTCATTTGGTTGAGAATGTTGGTGATAGATGTCTGTTGTCTGTTATATGGGGCTAAGAACTGACTTCTGAAATATCATGGGAAAAAAGTCTGGAAGTCTTTGAAAATTCATTATTTATTTTCTCCTTCTGTTTCTAGGCCCTCCACAATTTGCTATCACATGTTTGCCAGGGAAAACCATCCCTGCAGAAAAGCAGCTGCTGGGGCTGTGTGTACATGACTCAGATGCAAAGTCCAGCAATTTTTTTTAAAGTGCTGACAAAAGCTGGTTTGGGCCAAGAAAGAAGACACTGTGCTGAGACACGTGCAGGTGCTCCACCCCTGCAGGCCAGCTGTGGCAGGGACAGGACAGACAAAACAGCTGGAGGGGTTCTGCCTCTTAACAGCCTCAGCACAATTTGCAAAGCTGTCCCCCTCCTTGTCCCTGGGCTGCAGGAGTGGCTAAACTGCTTTGTTCAAGGAATAAACACAAGTTATGAATAACAGGGTACCTGTGTGACAGGTGAAGTAAACTGGGAACTTCTCCCATTTGTAAGTAGAGTAATTCAATGGGAAAATTCTAGTTCATTGAGTTCAGATCATCCAGTTCACAATACCTCCAGGTTTGGATTCTGTTGAATCCAAGGTAGAAGTGAAAACCTTTCCGTGGTTACTGTGGACAGCTGAGAGCAAAAACTGCCCCTTGTGTTCAGCATTTCTGAGTCAGAGCCACCAGCTGTATCCTGGATGATGGAAACCCTCTGCAAACAGCTCGTGGCACAAAACATGGGATATGCTAGCTTCGTGGGCTTCAAGGGGAGCCAGGGTAAGTTTGCTGGCTCATATGGGGCAGGAGGGAGGGAGGTGAGCACAAAGGCCATCAAATGTGGGACGTGGGGCATTAACTAGGGCAAGAAACATAACCAAAGGAAAATTATGATCTAACATACTGCAAGTCATTCTTAGAATTCAGCAAGACTTTCATGTTCAGATTCATATTTCATGGGCATGTCTCTTCCTCCCATTTCTTTAGGTGCCAAAAATGTCTATTATTTCCTCCATGTTTTGTTCTCCATTTCCCCTTTCCCTGTGCATGGTTTCTTTCTGTTTTCTGAGTATTTGCAAAACTCAGTTTCAAAAACAGTCTTTTTTCCTAAGTACCAGGTTTTAAAATACAGGAGCCAATTGTTGCTCACTCTCACTGATGTAAAGATAGATCTAAAATTGAACTAAAAATGTTGAATTGGCTGAGCTTTTTTCATGTTCAGAATAATCTCATTATAAAACTATAAAGAAGAATTATTCTGCTGTCCTTCTGAGATACATAGTTTAATTAATACTGGATATATTTAGTTTCCAGAGTGCCTCTCTCACACACAAAAGCCAAGGTAAAACAGGAATATTCAGTTGCTGCATAATGGGAGGATATTTATAAAAACAAAGCTGCATTATGCAAAGCATTGTTCATTTAGATGCATGGGTTGAAAGATGTAATTAATTCTAACTTTAATGTGAACTTGTACACATTACATATATGACTAAGAACCCATACAAATAGCTAAATTAGATTTTTAACTTGACTATGCAGAGTTTGCAACCTGATTGTTTTGGTAGACATCCCAGGCCTGGTTTTACTAGTCTGTTACCTGTACAACTCCTTGGCTTACAGCAGCTCTGCATGGTGTACAAGGGAGGTGTTATCTGCATTCCTTCATATGACTAAGCTATTCTGCCATGAATCTGCTGTATACAAATTAAGATGAAGGACAAGATTCTTGAGTCCACCCACAAGAAGGAGTAACTCATTTGAACAGACAAATAATTCAGACATAGCTTGAAGGGCATTTTGAACTAACACAGACATGTTCATTTGGTGACAAATATTCCTCTAAGGTCTACACACTCCTACATGGTCTCCTACATAGGAGAACTCTAGCTAATTAATTTGTCAGACTACATTTCTTCTTCAGCTTACAGAGTGATGGGAAGTGCATGGATGTGACACAAGAAAAATCTGTTTCAACAGGAAATAGGTCAAAATCCCCTGAGGAAAAAGATAATCTGGCCAATAGATGATTATTACATTTGGTGGGTGTTATAGTCAAAGCATGGTGCAATGCACATTGCACAGCGATGAGTTGCACAGTACAACTAGTCCTTTTTATTTCATGTTTGAATTTCTACATAGCAAGAAGAGCTAATGAATGAGCTCTGCTTCCTTCACACTAAAAGCTTCTGCATCCACCAACACTTCTTCCAGTTATGAAGGTGGTCTTTATAATAACAGTTTCCCAGCTTTCCACTGCCAACGCTGGCCAGCTCCCAGTGAGACCTGTCTTGCAGCACTCCATGGTGACATGTGAGATGTGGTAACAGCTTATCTGACATGTTCTTTAGGCTTCAAAGGTAATACCCAATTTAAATTACACAGAAATTTAACCCCAGCCAGCACATAAGCACTGCACAACCACACGCTCACTCCCCCTCAGTGGGATGGGGGAGAGAATCAGAAGGGTAAAAGTGAGAACACTTGTGGGTTGAGATAAACGTTTAATGGGGAAAGCAAAAGCCATACACACAAGCAAAGCTAAACAAGAAATTAATTCCCCACTAGCCGTGGGCAGGTGTCCAGACATCCCCAGAAACAACTGGCTCCATCACACGTAACTTGTGAAGGCAAACTCCATCAGTCTGAACATTCCCCCTTCCTCCTGCACAACAGCAGCCTACACTTCAGGTCAATGAGAGCTTTATGCTTTGAAAAAGCATAATTAGTCTGAGACTATTGATATTTACAGCTTGGGAAAATCTCTTCACCCAGTTTTCAAAGAAGAGCACAACTAAGCTTCAGTGCTGAGGCACCATTCTGAGAACATGTGGAACAGGGCTTCCACACAGTGATCGGGCCGTCCCTAAAACAAGCAGGTGGCTCAGGAGATATTAATCCACTTGCATTTGTGAGTTGACATTTAAGAATCTTCTCTCCCTTTAAAACCATCAATCAAAAGTATTTACAGAATCATGACTCATGATTCTATGAATCAAAAGTATTTGCAGACTTAGGAAATTGTCACTAAACAGACCTGGGCAGGAACTGGATTTTCTGTTTCACAGAATTTTTTTTTCCCAAGTTCAATTTTTTCCCATTTAAACCCAATAAATTTTGTTGTTGTGTTGCTGCAAAACATTTCCTAGAATTTAGATTTCTTTTATTCTTTTAAATAACACATTTTGCATTTAAAAATTTTGTAAAAATGGTCAAAATATTCTTTGCTGGACTTTTTCATGCTTTATCAGTTCTCTTCTGAACAGACTTACATCAACTTAGAATATATTTCAAAGCATTTCAATTTTGACAGAAATAATGCTGCATTAAGAAAAAGAATCTCTAAAAAGATACACTAATCCCATCTGCTGTACTCATCAAACACCTTTCTATTTCTTTCCCTAAATTTACAGTTCCTAGATAGACTCATGAGCACTCAGAACAGAGGCATGAAAATGAGAGCAGTCATTCTGGAAAGCTTTAGTTCAAAATTTTTTTTATGGCTTCATCAGTTATTTCTTTACAGATATTCTTGGTAATATTGCTCTAGTAACTATTTATATCTGAATGAAAAATGCCAGGGAAAAAAGAAAGCCCAGCTGTGCTCAAGAAAATGTTAAACTCCATAGCAGCTTAGAGAGCCACTGCAGAGCAGTGACCCACTGAAATGAATCATTAAGAAGCTTCTTCCCCTCCCTTCAAGTATTTTCTTTATGAGAAGAGGTTTTTAAAGCCCCCATTACAAGATAGAAATATTGGGGGTCTTTTGCATGTGCTAAGCCAAATGTACCATAAGAGCTACTTTTGGATACAGGCACATATCTGCTTAGCTCTGTAGACGTCAAACCCTTTTCATGTCTGCCTGTACTTTAGCACATTGGGTTACGTCTCTGTGGGGAGGGTGGCAGTGAAGCTCCTGATGCAGCATTTCTTACTCAAAAAAATAAATTTATGAGATTACTTGAATCAAGGAGCTCTAAAACCATCACCAGTTTACACATATTTACTGTTCTTTTAAAGGACTAGTTGTTTGACTCGTGACTTGTATTTTAGCTTTAGCAGTGGCAGATCATTTTTTAACTTGGTCCAGAGATTAGACATTCAGAATACACTAGAAATCTCTCAACTTACCCAATTCAATTAAAAAAGATGCATGTACAGCATTTATGTAGTGTTTTGACAGACTTTATTTTCTGCTTAAGTGATTCAGTTTCCCCTAGATACATATGGCCCTCTCTTTGTTATGCAGAACTGGAATTGTACAGAAAGAAGGCGAGGTTATTGGTTATTGGCTAAGTTGCAATACATTCATTAAACCAGTTATTTCAAATAGCCTTCAATAAATGAAATGTTCTTTACGTAAAATCTCATTCTCAGCTACTTTAAACATTTTGCTACCAGGCTAAATGAGAACAAAACAAAGTAGTATCTATTAATAAAAATAAACACTGCTGACAGCAAAAGCAACAGCACAGCCATTACAGTCAGAAGAGACAGTATCCTTCTAACTTCTGAACCCACCAAAGTTTCAGAATCAAGGAAGTTTTATTTGTCTCAATTGCTGTAAAAGAGCTGAGTAATTTTATTGGATGAGAATGATGAATACTAAAGAATCTGGAAATGAATTTCAAGATCCAGATACTTAAAGCATCCTGTTTGAATAAAAGTTTAATAAAAACTAAGAAGATGGAACAGTGCAGAAGAACATCAAATTGCAGGACTTTCATCACAAAGACACAGGAGGTCAATGCCCACCTAGAGAATTGTCTAAATCAGTCAGTGCACCTTGAAGTCTTTTGGTGGCTCCCCTGAAGTCCAGTTTTGGGTAGATCCAAAACTGTGATGTTTTGAATATCTGAATCCTGGAAATGGGTGAATATGCACCCACGACTTCAAACAGCTGAGCAGCTCCATTCTCATAGATGCAAGTGACCAGGCTCCTCATGGGCAGCCTGAGACAGTTGTGGGGACAGCACGTGGCAGGGAAGAGGGGCTGCAGTGCTGGAGCATGTTCCTGAGACCACTCTTCATGTGCAAAGGCAGAGTTAGTGCTTTCTGAATGCCAACGTTATCACCCACAGCTGACAACCACAATTGGAACAAAGCATTAGTCAGAACTTAATGTCATGTAATTTGCTTCCTGTAAGCATGAGCAAGAAGATGTTGCCCCAAAATGCCAGATACCTCATGTTTTGAAAAACAAAAGACAGGTGTTAACAGAGAAACTGTAAGAGAAGAGAAAGGATGGACTGATACCCCAAAGAAAATGTGGCTGTGAACTGGTGGCCCACAATTCAGGTATTGGGCTCACAAGATGTTCCAACTCACCATGCTTTCTGCAGCAGCTCTGGAGGAGACAGGGCACAACAGCAGGTGGAAACTGGCACCTCTCCCTCCATTTGTGCATGGCAGCCTGTTAGGAGAGCCCCCAGCCAGCCTCCAGCACTGAAAAACTGGGACCACGGAGACACGTCCATCCCTCACATACTGCAGAGGGATGTATTTGTCTGAGACAATTTTCTCTCTCCTCTCCTCCACAAGCCTCCCCTCAAGGGTGGCACAGAATATCTGAAATAGACTTCTGATCAGGAATACCCTGTGAGATCCACTTCCTGTCTGTGGACTACAGAGGGGATCCTTGGAAATTAACATCTTAATTTTGTTGACCAAAATTAGTGACCTACAGCTAGGGAAAGTGAAGTCCTTATCCTTTCCTCAAAGCACTTCCCATGGGCAAAGTAGACAATTTTCTAAGGTTTTTAAAAAAAGGTTTCTAATAAATCAGTATTTGATATTCAGCCAAATACATTTACATAATTTCCAAAAACATTAAGAAACAATACCTTCTATTAATAGGAATGAAAGGCAGAAGCAAGCTCAAATCCCCAAGTTAAACTACAACTTCTGGTCACTTCTGGAGTTTTGTGGTGACACTGTATCTCTTCAGTGAACAATTATCTCTGCTGATGTTAATAAAACGGTTTAAAAAATTATTTAGGCTATTCTTTAATATTTGGGTTGTAGATGCTTCGTTGTACATAAATGCAAAAAAGGGGTATCAACTCTGTTTAGGAGAGGTTATAAGTCAAATGAAGTTTGCTAAAAAAACCAGAACTATGATGGCAATCCAGTATTAAATATTATCATGGCTCTAGTGTATTACTCTCCACAGAGGACAGAGGCTGTAGTGAGAATGTTAGAAGCATCTTTGTTTATTGTTAACCAATAAACTTAGCAGGGGGAGGGATTCCTGTCACAAGGCAGGATGTAAGGAAGGAAGAATAACAGTGCATTTCTGTTGTCTTTATTCTGTAATATTCTGTATAATACAAGTAGCTGATGATGCTATTTTCTTGGCAGCAGAACAAAGAGCTATTGTAATTAGGAGAGGCCAGGCCATTCTGGAACACTATGGCAACTTTCAAGGTTGGGACAGAAGACTGAGGAGAAAGCCCAAACAAGGAAGACCAGAACTGGACACACTGATATTTCCAGGTTTCTCTCAGGCCAAGTCAGGCAATGACACTCACTAGTCCCACACATTGTGTGCTCTGAAGTTGTGATGATGTTACAACTCAGAGCAGGACAAGATGTAGCCACGTCTGATCCTGCCCTCTGCATAAACCCCGTGAGACAAGGGCAACAGCAAGGCTGGGCCTTTACTGCCTCTACAACAACTTTTTAATTAACACACAGGGAAAAAGGCAGCCACCTTGCTGAAATATGGCATATGGAGAAATCAATGGGATATATTTATTTCCCAGCAGTCAGGCACTGCAGATACATCTCTCTTTTCTCGTTATAGCCTCTGTCCCTTCCCCCTTCCAAAATGAAGGCATTTGTAAAACTAGAAACGAGGGCAGAGAACGTCAGTTGATAAGTTTCTCTGTAACTAGGGTGTTAAAATTGAGACAGTGTTTACCTTTGTAACCTTTTTGTTTAAAGATACAGCTTAGTGTAGAATAAAATATATCAAATGCAGTACTTTTGATGTTTTTTATAAATCCATTCTCCTTGGGTTTTTTTTGATTGTGGAGTTATTTCAAGGTTTTTAAGATGGTTGTACCTTGCTTGTGATCAAGAAATGGTATCTAGTCAGCTAGATCCGGCTACAGAGTTAAAAGAGAGGGACTCCTGGAGGAGCTCCAATCTTTTTCGTCCAGAGCACTGAGCTCTTTCTCAGCAAATGTAAGAGATTAGCAGTCTGGTTTTCAGCACTGAAACCAGGTGTCTAGAACTGCCTGGAGTAAGTACCTGACTTCAGGATAAAAACTGATATTATGTGTTCTAGCTTGATTTCAATCTGGTGAATTCTTCTCCAGATAGAATCATGGTATTGTTAAGGTTGGAAAAGACTTTTAAGATTTTTGAGCCCAACCATTAACCCAGCATTACCAAGGCCACCATTAAGCCATGTCCCTCAGTGCCACACCTATACATCTTTTAAATACCTCCAGGGATGGTGTCTCCAACACTTCCCTGGGCAGACTATTCTAATGCTTAACAACCATTTCTGTGAAGAAATGTTCCCTCACGACTGATGTAAGCCTTCCCTTCAAGAAGGACATATATACAACACTTCAATGTCCTTCTTGTAGTGAGGAGCCCAAAACTGAATGAACACAGGACTTCAGGTGTGATTTCAGCAGTGCCAGGAGAGGGGGACAATGCCCTGGTCCTGCTGCCACACCACTGCTGATGGCCAGGTGCCATTGGCCCTCTTGGCCACCCGGGCACAGCTGGCTCATGTTCAGCCAGTACTGACCAGCACCCCCAGGTCCTTTTCTGCCGGGCAGCTTTCCAGCCACTCTGCCCTCAACCTGTAGTCCACTGTACACTCTTTAAGGAGTGTACAGACAGTAAGTTATAGCCCAAATACTCTGAGCTTTTTCAGCAACATAACACCACAGTAATTCATCATAGGAATTTATGGAAAAAATAATATCAAAACCCTTTGAAACCTATGATTCTACCTGTTATGTATCCTCTTTGTGTAATTAGCATTATCATTAATAACCTAGAAATCAAATTCCAAACTCTGAGTGCAAAAGATCCATGAACAAGCAAGATTCTTTTCCAGGTTGTTAAACAACGTCAGGTAGTTTCTGTGGGAGAATCTTTTCTCCCTGCACTGGGCTCTGTCCTACCCTCAATTACAAAGCATTGATCTTTTTAAGCATTCATTTTTAAAAAGTAATTTTTCCACTACTCCACCTATAGAAAAAACATTGCCGAGACTATGGCAAACATTTCACATTTCCACAAGAATTTCTAAAACTGTACTTAACTTTTGTTACTTATTTAAGTAGGAATGAAAGAGAAGGAGAAATGAAATTAATAGGTATAATTAAGGCTTACACAACCCCTTCTTGGCACTTTGCTGAAAATAAAAGTAATAATGATACCATCAAAACTCTGAAATCTACCCATCCCTTTCCAAACCCATACAACAATATTTTGGATCTTTATAAATAACTGCAATTCTGTATATGTAAACTTTTTTTCTGAATTCAAAGAAAGCTACAAATATATCATGTCATCCTTCTTACAGAAATGATCATGGCAAGGAAAATAACTTTTCCAAGAACTGGATTAATACTGTGGAAGCCTTTTCTGCAGAAGTGGATGACTAAATCTCATCCCATACCAATGAAATTTCTCACTAAAATCTCATTTCTTGAACTAAGGTTTCCACTAAGCTGTTCTAGACACACACACAATATACATACATACACTTTTTTCCTCACTCTCACATAGAAGAAAAGGAAAATAACGTTTGAAGAATTTAAAATCAGCAGGGACAGGCTCTGAGGGAATGTGGTAGGTACCATATTACCTGAACAGTACAGCTCAGACTGGTCCATTCACTTCTCAGCCACATTTGTGGCCTGCCCTTCCATTCAAACCACTGTTCATGTTAACTTTCCTTGAGACAAATGTTGAAATACATATCATCTGACAAATTTACAGATTTCAGCTATTGCAGGAACAATTTTGAATCACCTGTGATTATTTCCCTCCTCTTTGTCACATTTCCATGATGCCATTAATGTAAACCAGAAACTAGAGAATTATTCAGCACAGATGGCACAGCAATAAAAATCTGGACATTTTTCATGTGAATGTCTATCTTTGTACCTATTTTCTAAGCATATGGAAAAGAAACCACTACACACTGCAGTATGGTAAACACTCTTGATAGCAGCAATTGACTGTTATTTGAGTACAATGTTAGGGATCATTTGATATAAAATACATGTCTTAAAATAGGTTATCTACCTTGGCACCATACTTAACTCATTCTGCTTCAGCTGGTACAGTAAGAAATTCATCTGTTTTTAGATATCTTCAATGTTGAGGCTTGAGGTTGTGATCTCAAGGATGAAACATTTGAATCTCTTCTTCCAGCTGAAAAAAAGGCAGGGTTTTTAATCTACAGGAGTTGAACTTTTATACAAGATAGGCTTAGACTACAGAAATTAAATGACATGCTCCTAAAAGAAAAATACATCTTGCTCTATGAATAAGCATGTATTACTATTATTTTGGAATGAAGGAGAAAGAAAAAAAGAGGATTCAGAAACCATTTTAGGCCAGCAACTCAGAACAGTTTTCACACAAAGAGAACTTAACTAGAGCAGCACTGTAAAGATAGCCAAGTTAACCTGACACTGGCTGGTCAAGTGTGAGAAGTTTATATTAAAGGCCATCCATGGGAGGAAGGAACAAAGTGTTACCCAATTTACCTGCTGAGAGGCAATTATTCCTATCAAACTCTTGTATTGCCACTTCCATTACTTCAATGGCTAAATTAAAGCTAGTTCAAGTATTGATAATTCCAGTTTATTATTTCTAAATAATTTCTTAACAGCTACTTTTGAGATGGTAATGCATCTTCACAGCAGCAACTCCTACACATTCTCTCTGGTTTTAAAAAGGAAATGGGGATTAGTCCAGACTTGAAAAGGTCCCTCAAATTAGGAGGTATCAGTTGCTCCAAATCAAGAGGCATTTGAAATACACTTCTAAGAAAATCAGATTATTTAGTCTTTCAAGTTGCAAATTACAATTTTGAAGGGGTTGTTACAAAATATCTTGTATGATATTTGCATATATACAATCTCCTTGTATCTTGAAATTGTTTCTGATTGATTCCTGGTGTTATAGTAATTTAGTTTATTGTGCAGCTATCAGATGAATTTTTTAAAAAAACCTCTAGGAGAATTCAGAAACATTTTTGCAAATCATGAAGTATCTAAAATTTTTTCAGCTGTTCAGCCCAAATAAAGCTGAACTTCCTCTGAAATTGTCACATAGTTACATTTCTATAGTATTAGGCACAACTGTGTCTCTCTGACAGTGAGAGAACTGAGGCAGTGTTACTGAACAGAAATTATGTTACAAACCATTACAACCTTCCAAAGCAGATCTCATCAATAACCGGAAAGGAAGACTTTAAGAAACATAAAATTTTATAAGAATAGTCTTCTCAGACTCCTTCTGTGTACCTGTATGATTGCACCTTTTCTTGAGCAGCTAAAACTGAGCACACAATTACTGCTGGTTCTCTGTTCTAATACAGGTCATTTAACACAGCTCACAGAAGGTCAACGAAGTTTTTGGAGCTGATTTTTCCAAGTGCCATTCCTCTGAAACACAGATGTCTGCTATGCGAGATTTCTAAGGAGTGAGTCTGCGACATCTGATACAAATCTTGCTACAGATGCAGAAGCGGTATAAACAAGGTAGAAGTTTTTTCATGAAACACTAAGCCCTAAAAAAGAGTAAGAAGAGGAGACATCCTGGTGAGTCAGGGTGCCTGTAAATGCTCTTAGAGCACTACAGATCAGGCATGAACTCTTGCAGCATCCAACAGGACTTAACGTGCTCCCTGAAATGAAAGCTGGCCAGTCCCACAGCTCCTCTAGAAAGCCATCTTCCCCCACAAAGGGTGCTCACTGTCAAATTAGTTGCCCCTTAAGGAATAAAATTATATGCCTCATAATCTATGTTTAAACCCTTTCTGCTACATAATCAGGCTAACACCATCCACTCACGCATTCTTTGAGATTTGGGACAATCCACAATTACTCGGCTCTGGCCACTCTTAGGTTTTGGAGTCACTTGCTCTGTATTAATTAGATCATGTGAGAGAATATGAGGGTATATGAGTAACCTCTTAGTAACACTACCCTCCGTAGCTAACACATGCACAGGGCCTTACAGATTAGGGGTTTATGCCACAGTCTGACTGACAGCTAATAGTGCTACAGTTTAGGGATTTCTGAGCTAGGGAAGGAAGCAACACCTTGTTTACAGTTACCGTTCACTTCAGCTTTAAAAAGTACTCAAGATAAAGAGCATTATATAAAATCTCATTATTACTCTGCCTCCTCCTACATTTGAATTTCATCCCTTTTATTATTTAATTCCCTCTGCCTCTGCTGTGTCTCCTCTTCTGCAGGTGACAAGAAGAATATGAAGAGGGACTAGTGATGACATGTAAATAGTATCTAAAGAGGTGAGCTCGAAAGCACCAGGCATAAAATTGCTCTTTACTGGTGTCTTACACATCTTTGCTTCTTGTCGTATTTCAAGCAGCAAATGCAAGCACTTAATAATGCTCCTCAGCTCCTGACCAGTAAATTTAATAAGAATGCTAGAGTCCCTTAATTTGATTTGCAGAGATGGTATGAACTGGAAACAACTAAAAAATAGAAAAGTGAGATGACTTTTCCCCCTCTGTACCACTTTCATATCAACTTATGCTTACCTGTAACAGGTTGCAATATTCAGGTCATATTTTAATAACCAAATAACGCTATCAATGATTTCTCATTAAGATGGAAATCAAGAACAATCTCTGATCTTCTAGCAGAGCCTGAAAGCAGTTTCTCAATTAGTCAGGCTCCGTCTAACATCTGACAAGATTTCCTTCATCATAGGAAACTGACTTTAAAATTATCTTAGGAATTCAGATTTTTGGTCAGCAATAAAGGGCTAGAACCATATATAAGCCATCAAAATAATACAGTAATTTTAATAGTCACTATAAATGAGTATATATTCTCCTTAACAACAGAAATTGTGAATGAAGTTAAGTTGTTTAATCGCTCTCTTGTAAACTAGTTCCGGTACCTGAATTCCTTTATATGATAAAATGAATTGTCCCATGCTAGCCAAGCAGAATGGTATTTCACTGACTCAAGAGTCACTTCTAAGTGCTCACTAGGTGAGTTTTTCTTCATGCTTTCTTTCTCACCACTTCCTAGCTTTTGCAGTATCTCCCTTCATCTTTTAAATATAGACCTTTGGAAATGTAAGTCTCTAAAGCGTCTCTGGTGATGACATGATTACCACATCTCACCTGTTGCTGCCATCATACGGTCCATAATTAACCTTCAAAGTGCTTTGTTGCTATCTCAGCTTGAGTAATAGAACCCTTGAGACAAACACCATGGCTTGCGTTCATTTTTAGAGAGCTTGCTTTTCTTGCCATCAATAACAGATTTATAATAAATTATTAATACCTCTATCCCTTTTAGACCTTCATTTGTATTGAGCAGAACTTTGCTAAAGCCAGCAAATGTCTAAGGTCATGCTGAGG
The DNA here is from genome assembly GCA_013399835.1 of Leptocoma aspasia. NCBI lineage: Eukaryota > Metazoa > Chordata > Aves > Passeriformes > Nectariniidae > Leptocoma > Leptocoma aspasia. Next base: position 951,436 of record VXAX01001390.1, on the reverse strand, counting down.
CAGAACTATATCTTGTGGTAGCATCTTTATTATTTTCCTCACACATTTTTGCAGGCTGACCAGTCATGCTATGGGTACAGGCACACTGGGAAAGCCCAAAGAAGGTAAAACAGGTTTTCCACCTGTTTTCCAACCACATTCCAAAGAGAAAATGTTTTAAAGAGGGTGAATATATAGGCTAGTCCTGATTCAATGAATTTCCATACCAACTTCTCTATTTCTCCAACTTCAGCAGAACTGCTCACTATCTTAAATTTAAAACTTAAGCCTGAGGAGATTTGTTTAAAGGAACTAATCCTGCTAAATACACTACCATGAGGAATTTACACAAGCTAGCTCTCTACATTTGCATCTCCCCAAGGCAGTATTCTAATGGCACCACAGTAAAAAAGAGTTATTGCCTCACAAATCTGACATCTTCAATGCTCTAAACAGTTTTAAAAAAATAATTATAGGTCAGTAACCATCTGACTAAAGCTGATGATGAGTCTGGAGCATCTCTCTTTTGAGAAGAGACTGCAGGAGCTGGGCCTGTTCAGTCCGGAGAAGGCTGATAGGGGAGTTTATCAGTACTACAAATATATCCAGGGTGGGTGCCAAGAGGTTGGAGCCAGGCTTTTCTCAGTGGTGCCCAGCAACAGGACAAAGAGCAGCGGCTATAAACTAAAACACAAGAAGATCTATCTCAGCATCAGGAAGAACTTTGCACTTAGGGTCGCAGAGCACTGGAGCAGCTGCCCAGGGCGCAGAGTCTCCCTCTCTGGAGACACTCCAAACCCACCTGGACACATTCCTGTGTCACCCGCTCCAAACCCCCTGCCAAGGCAAGGTCACCTGGAGCGGGTGATCTCAGAGGCCCTTTCCAACCCGAACTATCCTGTGATTCTGTTTTTCGAAACGCACACCCCTCTCAGCTACCGAGCCCACAGAGCGCTCCCGCTCCGAGCTCCGCACGGGGCTCGCAGCGAGCGGGGCCGGCTCCTCCTCCCGCAGGCAGCTGCGTGCTGAGGGCGGCCGTGGGCACGGCACCACCACCACCACCAGAAGCAGGCCAGCCCCGGCAGGAGAAGGGCGACCAGAGAAGGGCGGCCCCGGCAGGAGAAGGGCGGCAGGAGAAGGGCGGCCCCGGCAGGAGAAGGGCGGCCAGAGAAGGGCGGCCCCGGCAGGAGAAGGGCGGCCAGAGAAGGGCGGCCCCGGCAGGAGAAGGGCGGCCAGAGAAGGGCGGCCCCGGCCTCACAGCCCCGGCCCGCGCCGCCACCTCGTGGTGGAGCATCCGCCGGCCGTGGGAAGGAGCTGCGCTTGGGAAAGCACACCCGGAGGAAAATCCAGGGCAGCCGCGTTACACCGGTTTTGGGCGAGCTCTGAGCCAGCTGCGGCAGCGGCGGGGTGCGGTGATCTCCTCACGCTCTCGGTCGGGCCAGCACGATTTGGGATTCGCTGCTGATTCCGCCCAACACGTGGTTGGTAATTTCCGGGGAGCGTACACCTGCCTCGCCCACTGCAGTGTTTTCCAGGGGATTAGTGAGACGCCTGAGAGGCACCTATGTTTGTAGTTAATTCCGCTAAGTCAATCCACCTGTCCCAGAGGTGAAGGAAATACTTGCCTACTACGGATTTAAGGCTTTCGTAAGTCAGGTCAGGCTTGCTGATTTACAGCCAGCCTTGAGGGTTGTAAGGGTGAGCACGATCACTGATCAGCTGGTTTGGGGTGACGGCGCCCTGAACACAAGAAAGCCCCGGTTCACCCGTGCCCTTCTGCGCGGTCACGGGGCTGCCATGGCAAAGCCCTCCCATGCCACTGCTTCATCCCAGCTCAGCACGGGAGACAAGCCGTGGCAGTACCTGGGCAAGGAAGGCTGAGGAAAAGGCAACAAAGACAGAGCTGAACCATTTTCTTATGGCTGGAGCAGTCAGCTACTATCCCCGTGCCCAGGGGTGGCCTCACACCGCGTGTTGGGAGCAGCTGTCCCGCGTGTCCTGCCATGCCTGGGCAGTGACCTGCAGGAGCTGCCCTGAGTCTCTCACCTGCACTGCCGTGCAGCCCTGGCCTTTGATCGTCTGGGTCTCACCCCAGCTTTCTTCACAAAGCCACAGTTCCCACTGGAGGTAACCTCAGGGACTGAAAACAACTGAATTTTTGCCTGGTATGGGAAATCCTGAATGGTTTTTTTGTTTGTTTGTTTGTTTTCTTTTTTTTTTTTGTAAAGACAAACAAACGTTTGGTTTCATTTATCTGTTTGCAACTTCAGGAGTCTACTGTATACTTACTGATGCATACAGTTTTTCTTTCCTTCCTTCTTGGACCTTTCCAGAATCAGTCATTCTCAGAGCTCTTCTCTGAGGCCATTCCAAATTTTTCAGTATCTTTTCAGAGGCACTAATTTCAGAATTGGACACAGCATTTGACAGTGATCTCACCATTGATACAGAGAAAACAAAACAGACCACCAAATGAAACCCTCTCATCACCAGGATAATAGGAGTAATATCTCCTTCTTTAATACAGTGGAGTGGGGCTGCCTTGTCTTAGGGCAATTACACTGTCTGTCAATATAGCACTTTCTAGTCAGGAAAAAAAAAATACTGTCTTCATAATGCTAGACCTGTTTAGTTCCAGAAGCGGGCCCTTAGTTCTAAAACTTACTTACAGTCTTAGCATACAAAGTCTGTGTCCTTTTTCAGACACAGATCTGCAAATACTGCTCTCCACTTAATTTCAGGTTTTTATCCCTGACTTACAGTATTACAGGCATCTTGCAGGTGTGCCCAATCTTCTTGAATATCTTCTTAATTCTTTTCTCCCCTGAGGTGTTAGCAGCTACCAGAGGCTACCCTCAGTCTGACAGTGTTTTTTTTTTAATTTTTCCAAGTTAAACCACAGTGTAAATTTGAGATGAACGCCTTGCAGAAGACCATTTTTGACCATTTCTTTTACCAACCAAGCCAGTGATGTTCTCAAGAAGTTATGTATTGTTTTGATGACCAGATTAAATTTTCATAGCTCATCTAAAACTACAGTGAGCTTGTGGAGTGTATGAATCTTGTAACTTTTGTCCTCCTTTTTTAGTGTGCAGTGCCTGGACCTGTGTGATTAAACTGGCAAGTGTAAGTCTTGCTGGGACTAACACAGGTCAGCCCTTCACTTTCAGACGCAGGGTCAGTCATGAAAAGGATCTAGTTCAGTATAAACAGTAGAGGGGAGAAGCAATACCACTTAATACCTAGACTCCTCAAAGGTCAAGCTAGAAATATTTATACTTTGTTCTGAAAAAGAACCCCACTCATGCCCAAGCTAGTGGGCAGTATCAGGGTATTGACATGATGCACTGGAAAGTGACCCTATGGGTTTGTGGGTCTCAGACCACTGATAAGGAAGAGTTCACTTTAGGAAAACAGGCCCATTTTTTGAAGGCCAAAGTCATAACTTACATGAGTGTGTTTTCTTCTTTGACAGGAAAATCAGCCCCTTCTTCCTTTCAGTTTAGTGGCAAAAAAATATAGCAGGAAGCCCTTCCAGGCAGGATCACAGAATCATTTATGTTGGAAAAGACTTCCAAGATCATTTAGTCCAGCCTTTGATAGATCTCCGGCCTGAAAACTAGATCATGGCACTGAGTGCTACATCCAGTCATTTCTTGAACACCTCCAGGCATGGTGACTCCGCTTCTGGGCAATCTGTTCCAATGTTTGACAACTTCTTCCATGAAGAATTCTTTCTGAGAAGAATTTATTTTATATTTCTACAAAAGGCAGAACCCCAAATGTGCAGAAGGATTCAAGTGTTGCCTTGCTTATTAACAGGTATGATCAAGCCTTAGTACTGTTAAAATAACCCCAACAACCCAAAAACAAACAAACAAAAACAGAAAGGAAGACAGACAAAAGAGGAAGGTAGTAATAATAATACTAATGAAAAATCTATCCTAGCTGGCATGAATCTTAAGGAATTGGAATTTTTATTTCTCCTCTGGGTAAGAAACTATTCTATGCTATTTTATGTTTGCCATTCTCTTAAGGTCTTCGATAGGTGTCATACTTTAAGAAAAATTATCAACAGTGTCAATTATTTATGACTGCTAGAGAAAATTTCATCAAAGACATGGAAGGCAGGCAGTAAAATGAAGAGCATAGAACTCTAATAATTACAGATGGGTTAGTTCTTAGAGATTTTTTTAAATGACAAATATTTTTCTTGACAAGTTTAAAAGCATGTCACTTCACAAAGGAGAGGCTAAACCGGCAGATACCAAGTTCCTGATGATAAACATAATCTAAAACAACTTCATTAAAATCTTCATTTAGCAGTACTTAGACTCAACTTGGTTGCAGAAACCCCCACACTTGTAGAGCTGAGCCACTAGTAGAGCTGACTTCTTTTATGGTGTCTTAAAACTGATTGAATCAGTCCTTTCAGTCATTTGAGACTAAGACAGCTAATGAGGGTGCCGTAAAGGGAGCCTCCTTCTCATTTCTGTATTTTAGGTAATGCTTTTTACCTTATGGAGTGGGGACACGAGCTGTGCTGCGGTTGGCAGATTCATGGAAATCTTTTATCTCCCTGATCCCTTCCTCCTTCCACACCTCAAGGCCAAAAGAGATTTCACCTCTCAGTACTATTCATTTAAGTATGTGCCTGGTTGATCTCTTGCCAACAGACTGAACTGGCTTGAAACAACCCTTTCTGTATGAAGAGGGCTCTTCTTTTTCAGTTAGGTCATTTCTCACAACTGATTTGGAGCCTGCATACCTAAACCCATTCAAAGTGGAACAAACAAATGAAACCCAAACCCAATGGCAGGGATCTCTGGCCAAGGCAGCAGCTAAAGGTAAGAACAAGCAGCTCTGGGGAGGTGAGAGGGTGTTTGTGTATGGGTGGTGTCAATAAAACATCGATTCAGCTCAGCTGTAACTGGAATAGTTCCTCTGACCATACACATAGTGCTTATCTCCTACTTCATAATATTGCCTGTAACTGACTTCTTTAATTGAAGTAATATATCTTTTGGGTTGCTTTCCTTGTGTTGATACACAGTGGAAGATTTAAGTGAAGGAGAAGAGTGAGTCAGCTGTTACATTTGTATTCTTCCTGATACAGGGCTGGAAAAATATGGAGGCACATTTCAGGCAAACATCAAAACAGCTATTATACAAATCTGTGAGAACATCAAAGTGAAAGCTCTTGTGTGCCCTGATTGATTTCCATTGCAAATACAAAGCCAACTCATTTATTTTCCAGTTTGTGCTCATGATTGTTTTAATTTAACATGTTTGTCCGGAGGCAGCCGTCATGTTGATGCCATGGTGCTGTGTCACACAAGCTGTGGCCTGAGACACCCCAGCTGGGCATCTCAGTATCAAGGAAATTTATTCATGCCTTATACAAAATTCATTATACAGGAAAGCTTGCAGTGGTATTTTGCAAAATAGCAAAATCTGTTACTCTGGAATGTTACAGATATTATAAGAATCCCACATAAGCTTATCTAGTCTTTTTTTTTTTTTTTTTTTTTCTGAAAATGGCCAGAATATACCTTAGTGGCAGATAGAAAAGTCTCAAGATGCACTTACTGGCATCAAGAGCAGATTGTCTGCAGATCCACATGTATTCTGTGAGAAAAGCTAAAGAGGAGCTGCTGGGTTAGTGGGACCACCACTAGTCCCAAAGCTGACAGCTAACTGAAATTTTGTTATAAGATCAGTTACAGATCTGCTATTCTATGCTATTCTATGTACTCACAGAGCAGCAGTTCCAGAGAGTTTTGAAGATAAGGTGGCAGCTGTAATTGCAAGGAACCATGCAAATACACCCTGGAGCCACCCAGAAGGAAAAAAAAAAAAAAACAAACAAACCAAACCAAAAAACAAAACCTGAAATCCCTTAGCTTTATAACCAGCGAATTTAGATTCAATTTTGGCTGTTGCAAGCACCTCACGGGTTCAGGGAAATTAGGACAGGAAGGGACCTTAAAAAAAGGTCACAGTTGGGAAATTTTCTTAATGGTTATCCAAAACTTACCTTGCTGTAAGTTCAGTAAACTTTTGTCCTGTTTGTCAGGGAACAGTGACAGTGGGGCTGCTTCCAAGGGAGGGTGAGCCAGGGGCCAAGGGTAACTCCAGCACAGGCAATGCCCTTACCAACTGGGGTCAGCAGAGCCAGGGGCTTGTGACAGCATCTGTCAGGAGCCCAGACACAGAGAGGGCATGAACCAGGGCCAGGGCCATCCAGGGGCAGCAGGAATGAGACAGGATTAGAAATTAGGTGATGACATGAACCTGGGATCCACCTGGGAAAATCTGTTAGAGAACAGGGACAGAGGAGGTCTGGGGGGGAAGAGGGGTGTGGTTCCAGGGAAGCTGGTCAGAAAAATTAAGAGCTGTTAGTGCTGACAGTGTCCTGACAGAATTCACTGTGGATGTGGTAATCAATTATGCTCTTCTGTGGAAGATGAATCTGCTGGTTTTATCCTTCCCTCTGAAGGTGCACTCCTGTACTCATTGAAAGGAAAAAGAATTGTGGAAATGCACATTAAAAGGTGTGTAAAATTATCCACTCAGTTCTTGTGTTTAATAGTGTCGTGTCTCAATACAAGCCTGTGGAAGAATTTTGTTTCTGTGTGGTGGTTGTTGTTCTGGGTAGGATTTTTGTCTCTTGGCAAGAATGAGAAATAAACTTTTTTTTTTCCTTGAACCACTTGATTCAAAATTCAGATACATGAACAAGTTTGAAAAGCAGTCCATGAAAATTATGAGTAGTTTGAAGTGCTGTTTCTTCTATCAAAATATTTAGGTTTTTTTCCCAGAAGACATTACCAGACAATTTGAATCCTTAATATGGGAGGAGTTAAACAACATACACTACAACTGGCCACAGTTTCAGTTAAGGTGGTTAAACCCTCAGACCTCTGTCATCTCTTTCCGTTTATGCATCCAACTCTTGTACCATGAGGATCATCAGTGCTGTCTCTGAGTAGGTCATCCTCCATTCCAGGACCTGGAATGATTTTGTATTTTGGTTTATATAATAGTATAATTTATAAAATTTGGTTTATGTAATGGTTTTATATTTGCTCAACACTATTAAATGCTTATGTGAAAACCATACCATGAACTCTGGTAATTGCCTCCCATCATCTTCCCAAGCTACAAGTAGTTCAGCTTTTCTCTGAGGCATTATCTATGGAAGATTTCAGAGAAGATAAAAGGGAAACTAAAGGCTGACAGTGTGGCTACAGTTATGTTGAACTGAATAGCAAAATAAATAATATATGGCTTTTATATTTTAAAAAATATTTCAGTTAAATAAAAGACCCCAGAATTTCCAGTTTTCAGTGGTATCTTGAAATTTCTGCTTCTCATTTGAAGTGTACACAAAGCTGTACGTATGCCCACTGTGGGATATTTCACACACATTCTGTAAGGAGTGCAAACACTGAGTTATTTAAGAACAAAGTATTTGTAGCTGTGTACAGAGGAAGTGCACGTACTTGGGAAACAGAACCATTTACAGTGCTAACGCTTCACGTACTTGACTGTTTCCCACATTTTCTGCCGTATGTTTTATTAAACCAGGAACTTTTGAACCTTTGTCCCTGTGGGGAATTTAATTTAATCAAGGCTCATTCACAGGAGCGACAGATACTATATCTTGTCTCAAAGTGCAGTCTAATTCTGCCTTGATGCTGCTGCATAATGGATGCATACTTTACACTCACATTCCAGAGTGTATTTTTCAGCTAATATACTGTTCCAGCACTGCAGAAAAATAATCTGAAAATTGAAATATGTGTCAGTCAAATGGTAGAGATTAATAAAAATTGCTGCCTGCATAAAAAAACTGAAACTAGGTTTCTAGCAAGAAGATATTTTATTAGCAGAAATAAGAAGTTCTTTTCTGAATTCATTCTCACATGATAAATTAACTTCTCTTACAGTACAAACATTAAATCATTTGAAGTTACCTTACTACAGTTCTCAACATCTGTACCCTTGCTGAGCTTCCTTCAGTGCCCAGCAGCAGGAGCACTCAGCTAGCTGGAAATGGAAACAAATTGTTTATGTAAAAATAATGAGCCACCTCTGAACTGATTAAATTCCCCCCTGTACACTGCCTGCATAAAGGATTGTCTGAGATTATCCCTTTTGTAAACCCCTCACCTCCTCTAGTTAGTATCTCATAATCTTTAAAACTCATAACATTTTGGAGTGACACTTTTCCAGCCCAGATTCCTTACCTATGCATTTCTTTTTTTATTACAAAGCATTTATATTTTGCCCAGAGAACTCATACTGTAGAAGTTTTCCACATACCTGTAACTAAGGGGAAAAAGAAGAGGACAGAAAATAAGTTAATTGAATTCATTTTACATGCTACAGAAATTTGGTTTTCATCAGTTGGTGGGGACAGGAAGGGGGAAGAATGGGGATGGATGGATGGATGGATGGATGGATGGGACAGGACACATTTCCTTGTTTGTTCCAGAGACTGAACTTTGAGGTTGCTTCCTTTGTCAGCAAGTGATCTTAAAACATTGTGATTCAGGTTTCCTCATAATATATTTAAGGAATTGAATGATTGATGATGTGTCTTCAGAAAACCATTCATAAGGCACTCATTTTCTTTACATATTGCAAGCAGCTGATGTACATTATGAGCTAGTAATCTGTCAGAATTGCCTGATACGTGAATTTTTTTTTCTCGTTGCATGTACTTCATCTTGGTCAAATTGCATTATTTGTTAATAATACTACTGTACTATGTCAGGACCCTGTTGTATATGAAGACTGGAATGCATTTCAAAGAAAAAAAAAGAACCGAAAGGAAAAAAAGCATTTCTTTCCCGTCTTAGTATTAAAAAAAGGATAGATGTTTATGAACTCTCAGACTAGCAAGAGGAAAGAGTGAGCATGAAGCTGGTCAGCTTGATTGCCAGTGATCTGATGATTCAGCCCAAACAGGTTTGACTGTCTACAATGCACAAAGCTCACCCTTCCACATGTTAAAAACCAGAGGAAATTTTCCTGTAGCCATAACCTTTATATATTCTCCCAGCGAGGGCTTCAAATCAAAAGTGTAAGAGCTGGCATGGGAGAATCTTCCATATTGCTCCCGGTTCTACCTATAATAGTTGAGAATAATCCTGCTCTGCTTTAGAAGCACATTAAATATGGGTGGGGCACCCCAGAAAGCAAGTCCTCCCAGCAGAAAGCGTAGAAACACATGTTCAAACCATTCAACATTTTCTGCACTTCACTTGAGCAACTGACCTAGAACTGTCTTATGAAGAAAGACCAATACACGACTGACCAAAATGACTTGTGTATAGATGTAATTATAGGCTGCCAGTATCAAGGAAAGACAGTGTTCAGTGTGGTCAAAGGGGCAATCCAAATAAAAGGTGATACATGTTACTTAGGTGTTCTGCATTGCTAATAAACTAACCTGTACCACTGCACAATTCTTGCAAATAGAGTGATGTAAAGCATCACATAGTTTCAAGAAATACATGTGAAGTTTTGTGTGCTTTATTTGTTTTTTTCTGAGTTTATGGGTTTACTGAGATTAAAAAAAAATTTTTTTTCACTCTTGCCTACTAGATCAGATACCTAAAGAACCTGCAAAAGTTAAAGTGAAGAAGGTCATGGCAACAGCCTGTCCTGGTTTTGAGGAGAAAGTGAACTGCAATAGGAATGATGAGAAGCACACGGGTGTCCCCATTAGTCAGTTGTCCTGGTTTAAAACATTGATGTCTGCCAAGGAAGGTGGGAACCTTTCTGGATGGAAAGATGACCCCCTCCCTCCAAATTGTTATAACTTTGAAATGACAGGGCTTCCAGGCAAAGATATAGAAAAGGAATAACAGTTCTTTACTAGAATATATATATAACAAAACAAACAACAACAGCAAAAAAGGGCTTTATTGCAATGTCACACTACCATATAGAGAAGAGGTTTCAATTTTGTTATTATCAAAGGTTATATGTTCTGCTTATGACCCTCTGCTGCCAAGCCCCAAAAAAGCATCTTTCTTTAAGAGTTGAACTACTGGATTAAATTTGATGACTGAAAACACACAAGAACTAATTCAGCAGCAGCATTTTGATGGCAAACTGAGGTCCATACAGGATATAAACCAGTGTTTTTAAAATTTATTTCAGTCACATATATTTGATATTTCAGTGTCAAAACTTAGAACTCCGTGAGGCAAAGATTCCATATTCTAAAGTATTAAGGCTCAGAAGCAGGAAAATACTCCATCAGCAGCTGGTCCACACATGCTATATGGCCAAAAAGAAAAAAATCAGTTTCTGAAATATTGTATAAAAAATTATTGAACAACTCTTCAGTCTAACTACAATAACTTGCAAAAAGGAACTGTGGCTCAGAGCTGAGCAATACTTCATGTTGTGCATTTACTCATTAAGAAATGAAGCTTTTACATTTCTAGCCAGGCTAATTTTGATAGCTACAATGGTACTGGTAAAATATGTCATGTCTTAACTAACTGTATCTTACAGAGATTCTTTTTTATTGAGTTTGAAACTGAAGCAATACATATGAGCCACCATTCTGAAAATATCTATGCAAAGACTTAAAATATCTATGTATAATTAGTCTCTTTGATACCAGTAGAGCCTTTGTGCAGTGCTTGTAGAATCAAGGCCTGAACTCACATTAGTGACTTCAGGTACTCTTAAGTGAATTAGAAGTCAGTTGAATTAACAGTTGAAAATATCTAATATGGTTTTCCCCACACTTGTGCTTTCTCTTTATTTAAAAAGGTGTTCCAGTTAAAAAAGCATATTAAGTAATAGTAGTAACCAAATTAGTTCTGAAAATATTGCAGCAGTGCATATTGCACAGATGCAAATTGTCACCTTCTGTTCGTAGAACTTGCTGGAATTCACAATTATCAGAAGCAGCTTTTTACCTGCCTGAAAGACCCTTGTCAGAAACTTTACACTTTCAACAGAAACACCAGCAGGACAGTGCTGCAGTGCATTTATAACACCTGCTTTGCAAGGTGTGTTAGCAAAACGGTGGGAGCCTGGTTGTGGCACAATTAACTGCTTTTATGGGAAACTTTTCCCTGGCAACAGGAGTTTCCTTGCCTCTAAGGGGAGTCACTTGCAGCCCAGTGGTGGAAGTTTTCTCTCTCCTGATCGGCTGCCAGGTGAAATCACCCCAGAGACAGAGCATCCCTCCATTTTCTAAAGGAGCTGTCCACTTACAGACCCTAATGCCAGTGGTGTCCACCCCCTCACACGTCTTAGATGCTTCCTGCATGTGGCACGTGTTAAGGCTCCCCACACATGTACTGTAATAGTAATTTTCACCCCTTGTCAGAAAATAGATTTATAACATAAAACCCAGACAATGTGGAGGCATAAATAAAGATTAAATTGGTTCTTCACACATACCTATTCTCAGTGTCATCATCATCATCTTTCTTCTCCTCCATTGGGATGGTCCTTGATGGATCCTCTCCCTCATCTCAGAGAAGAGGTCAGGCAGGGATGCTGTTCTAGCTCCAGGCAGCTTTCCACATTGGTGGAAAGTGGTGGGGCAAGGGACACCTTCCCCAGGCACCCACATGGGCTGGGATGGCTTCTCAGCAGTGGCAGCTGGCAAAATCTGAGTCAGTGGAGCAGCCAGGACTCTCTTCCTCTCTTGCAAGCGGCGGGCTCACAAGCCGCTGGCAGGCAGAGCTCCATGGTAGTGCTGAAAACCACTGCGCAGGAGGGGTCCAAGGTGAAGAAGCACCATGCTCCCAGCTGTGCAAAAACTGCTCACTACCCTGCCAAGAAACTGCCAAAACCACCCTGCATTGCCCCCTCCCTCAGAACCATTCCAACAGTAAGACACTCAGCCACATCAGGTCTCTAGATCACTGTCCACTCACCATCTCCCTGAAAACAAACAGAAAGAAAACTCCTTGAGAAAAGGAAAAAAACCCTAACCCCTAACACCAGTCCACCACTTAAACTTAGGCCTAAAACCCTCTTTCATATTGAAAATTGATTTTTCCCCTTTCTATGCCTCAGTCTAGGAGTGCCTGTAGAAAAGCTGTCATTCCAGGAGGTGATGGTGCGAGCAAGCCAATGGATTAAAACAGAGTGCAAGGCAGTGGTTTCTGGTGTTTCTAGGGCACCAGCAGTCAAAACTGGGGTAGTGGTTATCTTTCACTGGAGAAAACCATATTAAGAAATTGAGAAAAAGACCTGAAGTTAGCTTTGCTGTCTCTCAGTGGCTCTGTCTGCTCGGCTTATATTACTTTCTGTGATAATGCTGCATTCACAGCTTGCTCACTCTTGTGGAAACCTCTGGCACCGTATAACAAGCAGTCCCAAAGCACCAAATGCAGACTTCACTTTATGTTGTAATCTAATTTACCTTCTTTTTAGTGATCAAGTCTTCAGGGGATCCGTGGGAAAAACCCTCAAAGTCTCTTAGAAGCACAGCACAATTAGGCTTCAAAAATGCAAAGTACATTTTCTAGAAATTTATTCAAAGCACTTTAGATCCCTTTTTTTCTTCTCTGCCCCCATAGGTTAGGTGTGCCTTCCATTCCTAATGAAGTATTAAGCTGGGCATAAGCTTAGCATATTAAGGTAATGATGGGGCAATGAAGAATTGCTGGTATTATTCTTGCTTTGAATGGGGGAGATGAGGCCTGCTAGAGTAAAGTTAGTAGTTTTGGAAATGCTTGAGACCCAGAAAACTCATGAGCTGAAAACTCAGTGAGAAGCCATGGGAATGGCAGTGTACTTTGTTGCCAGCTAAAATTTACTTGAGAAATCTTATGTAATTTAAGGTAAGTTTCAATTTTCTCATTGGATGAAATTAACCCTAATGAGAATTTTCATGACAACAAATGAGACTGAACACAGGTTACTGCCAGAGCACTGTGTCTCTGTATATACACCCAGAGATGCCATCTGCTAGAATATAAGGAAGAAGAAAAGGATGCAAAATATTAGGAATACAGTTAAAGAAAAATAATGTAAAGATTGTATTTATAATGTTTTTTGATGTTATGTAGTCATCATTGAACTGAGAAGAAAAAATCTGTTTTACACTTATTTTGTCTTTGCATTTTCAGATTTTCCAATCCTTCTGCTCAGGTGAGCAATTGCGTACAGCTACCATGGAAGGAAATGAAAGGGAGATAGCACAGGTACAATACTAGAAAGCAAATGTGCAAGAATACTGCTGAAGATTATGTTTCGCAGTACTTCGCATTTGAGGCAAGGAGGAAAAAAATACTGTGAGAATTAGGTGTTCCTACTCCATTTTTCTAGCCAAACTGTGCCCTCCAATCACTAGAACATCCTCTGCTCTGCGATTCACTCTTAGTTTACTCACAAAGCATTTGGATGTAATGAATAAGGAGAGACATTTTAGTAAGCGTGATTGACGCACACAGACAGATCTTGCTGTCTGCCAAATTCACTTTGTGCCCTGCAACTCAGAACTGGCCAGAGCTGTGTGGTGGAGAATAAAGTCTTCGCATGAGAAATTATCACAGGCACAGAACTGGCAGCTCCAGACAGTCGGAAATCACAGCTCAAGCCTCAGAGCAGTGCCACAGAGCTTTAAAAAATATAAAATATACTTAGACTAATGTATTCTGTAATTTTGCATTTATGCTCTAGATTTGGAGACTTCAACTTTGGTTTTTCCTTTTTTTTTTTTTTTT
>VXAX01001390.1:896357-937713 GCA_013399835.1 Leptocoma aspasia | reverse complement strand
TCCTTTTTTTTTTTTTAACTTTCCCCTTTTTTCCTTAAATAAAAGCTGACATTCTTTTGAAATTTTATGGTCTGGCAGCTGGTCTCTGCAAATACTTCCAGAAATTTCAAGTCTTGGGATAAATTAGCAAGAGTTGTCAATATATTTGGTAGAATAAAGGCTGCACCCTGCAGGAAATTCCCTATCTGGTGTAAGATAGATAGAAGACTAGTAACAGGAATATCAGACTAAGATGAAATGTGTCAGGGAAAAATAAGAGAATATGAACTGAACTGCTTTGGCTCCTCTTCTTGACACGAGCACAGGTTCTGTCTCCTAAGCCCTATAACTCACAGAGGTCTTTCACAAGGGAGAGCCTTTCTCCACCAGATCAGGCTTTTGCCATCTGTCTTGGTCTCTCTTTTCCCCACCTCTGTGCAGTCCAAACAGGAAGGGACAATGTAAAAGCCACTGACACGTTATTAAATGAAAAATGTTCAGGAGAGGTCAGGAACGAAATCTCAGGGCTGTTTATAGTTGCTTGATTGCTGACTGACTGTGTAGCAAATAAGGCAACCATACAAAGGTCACCGTGTCTCATCCTATTACATCAGTGCCCTTTCAAAGTACACTGTGTCCCTTCAAGTTGTGTCACATCGAGAGCTGGTTGAGTGCTTCATTGTGATTGATATTCACTGCTAATTTAACTTTCTGCTACTGGTACATTACTTGTGAACCGATTCTTGTTCCTGGAAGCATATTTGCTGTTTGCAAGAGTGTTTGAGCAATTTGCCAATGCTCCATTTGATCATTCATGTTGTTGGGAGAGTCACATAAAACAAGTCATTCCTTCCCCTTCTCAATCAGATGACACTTCTTTTTTAATAGCAGAAAAAACAAGATTATTAGAGCATGTATATATTTGTTCGTTCCTAATACAGCTGTAATCTCCTTAAAACCAAACCAAAACAATGAACATGAACTTGTAGGTATTAAAATGTTGACTGTACCTTCAGTACAGTCTTGTAAGCTGGGGTATTTTTTGCATTACAAACCCAGTTAAGTTAAATCCCTCAAATGCTACGTGGAGAGTAAAACTCGGAATTCTCCACTAGAGGACTCTCTTTTCTTTGAAATGACACGCTCAGCTCTCGCATAAAGACTTTGGGACCTTGTCCTTTGGTCCTTGCTGTCAGAGTGGTTACTTTATAAAATGTGTGAATGAGGTCAATGCTGAGGGACTCGTGTGAAGTCTCAAATGTTCCGTCTTTAGCTTTAAATGGGAAGCAGATTTTTAAAGCAGCATCCAAATCAATTAACCAAGCTGTGAGATTGAACTGAAGTGCATGGAAAATCTCACTCTGTTTTCACGCATGTGTAATATTTTATACATACTGTTGCACTCTAGAACATATCTTCACCTTTTTCTATCATTCGGCCCTGGTTTTGAAACATTCACACTTGAAAGTTTACCAAACATGATTCTCACCTGTGACCACATTGTTTTGTTTTGACTTTAGTGAGTGTGGAAATTTTTTTGTGCTTTATATAGATTATTGAAACACCAGGGAAATGAAGTGTTGCTTTTTCTCAGCATCCATTTTCATGTTAACCTGCCCCATTTAATGGGGAAATACTAATGAAAGGGCTAATGTCCCCCATCAATCTGCATGTGCCTCGCTGTGTGTCCCCTCTGCCTTTCCTCCAGCAGACGTAATGATTGTGTGGCTACAAGGTGAGCTGAATTAATCACCTGGCTCGACCCGAACAAAACCTGCTGCAACTGGTGCCAGAACACTGGGTTCTCTGCCAGGGAGCTGGGGGTACCACGGGGCTGGCTGGGAGGGCAGGGCAAGATCAGGACATGCTGTCAGCTGCAGATTAGGTGCAATATGATATGGCAGATTTTCAGGCCACTAGAACTGTCATGCAAACACCACTTTGGTTTTTTATTTGTTTTGTTTCTGAAACTGGAGTTAGGTCACATCCAGCCTCCTGATCTGCAGTGTTGGATTCATGCACTTTCCTGGAGTTCACTGGGTTCACAGCTGTTTGGTTTTATGCAGCTACAGAACAGGTGGCCTGAGAGAATTAGACCAATAAAAGATGTGTTAGCAAACTTAGGTTTGCCTTTTTTTTTAATTCCTTCTCATGGGCATTGTAGTCACATGGCTGTTCCCTGTGACGCTACAAACAATAGTACTCTAGGGGTGCAGTAACTGAAAATTATGAAGAAAATATATTGTGAATTTATACACAATATATTGTGTATTATATCACAATATATTGTAAACAGTATATATATTGTATATATTATATCTATTGTATACAGGATATATAGGTATACTGTATATATATAGTATATACTGTATACAGTATATACAATACTGTATACAATATATACAATACACAATTGTATATACTGTATTGTATATTGAATGTCACAATATATAGTATATTGTGATATATTGTAAATCCATCACTTTGTGCAAACAGTCTCTAAGCACTTACTAAATAGCACAGACTTGACTGAGCAACGTCTACTGTATATATTCAAGTTATAACATGTTCTTACATCTCTGGTCCATTTATGTTAAAGCCAGATCCTGTCACACTAATATGGATTAGAGTCACAAACACAGTGTGATGATTTGATGTTTTGCCTGTGTCTAACAGATTTTTTTTACCATCTCCTAACTGCAATTATTGAGAAAGTAATGATAATTATTGCAATAAAACATATAAAATAACAACAACAAAAATGATGGCTTAACATTCTGTGTATTTTTTGTCTTTCAAGGGTGATATTCTATATTTGTATACAACAGTTTTACAGATGTTTGTTCTTTCAGTAGCATAAAAAGTATGTAAAATATTTACTGCTAAACATGATTTTCTGGCTTTTTTCTTTTAATTGCTTTTGAAAAATACTGATTAAAAGCAAAGGCATCTTCAAAAGGCAGACCTAAGCTTAAAGAAAGCAAACTATTACCCAGACCTTACAATACTAATTAAGTAACTTGCCTTTCTTCTTATGAACTTAAGAAGAGGATATCTTTCATTGTTAAAAGGCAAGGCTGATCACCTTAGTGTTAATTACCTGATGCTGGATGACATAGATGGTCTGTACAATGGACACAGCCTAGAAAGGGATTCTCCTATGTATAAATTCAAGGAAGTCACAGGAGAAAAGAGTGCACATTTCCAGAGAGCAGCACAATCCAGTTGCAAGGCCCCTTGAGTTAGGTTCAAACCTTAAAACTAAACTCTGTTATCTGCCTACTTGCATATGATCATATAGCTGGATATAGCCATAGTTCCTGAGTGCTAATTTAAGGCAGCAATAACCAGAAAAAATTAATATAAAGCAAACAAAAAAGAGACAATAAGCCATTCAGTGTTGTCAAAACTAGTTTTAAACTAGCTAGTGAGGATGTATGCAGTATTGCAGAGTCTTCTCAGGCAATGTCTGCCAAGCATGGATGATAATTTTATTATGGAATAAAAACCAAATGGTTCAGGAAGTATAAAGAAATTACTGAAGTCAGAAGAGCAGGATGAACTATCGGTGGTTTAACGGGAGCCTAAAAAAACTAGATATAGTCACAAAAATATAAGTAGAGCTTAAAGGCAGTATTTTGGAAGAAAGTACATATTTTCCTAGACAAACTGATAAAGCTGAATAAAATGGAGATGCTTTTGGACTTGTCATCCCTCAAGGCCAAATCCAAAAGCATAATTCCCAGAATATTATCTGACTTAATAAATGTTGCATCCTCTCCCTTTCCTCACTTGTATCCTTAGATCATGGTTGTAACCAAAATGGCAAAATATTATACAGTAGAATGAAGATGTCTTCTACAGTGATAGGTATCAGAATGAAAATGAGAATATACAGTCTTGCAGAAAATAGTTCAGTCATGGAGATTTTAATTCATTATTTGTGATTCCTTTCCTCTTCTTGCAAGAAAGGCATCTTTATTTTTGCCAGGCATATGACAGGCAGCAAATGAAGTCCTTTGCTGATCATGTCTAAGTGGAAAGATCCTGTTTTCTAGGTGAAAATGTCACATCTTCATTTTTCTTTGGAAGCAAAGGTCAGTGTCTAGGCTCACTTGCCCTAAGGTGTACAAAAGTTAAACCAAAAGCAATGGAGAACACAATTATGAATTATGTCATCTAGCAGTAGTTACCCACACAGGGTCAGCTTGTTGCAGTTGGTGCTGACCACTGGTAGTATTTTGGGTATCAGATTCAAAGTCTTGGTCTTACTCCAATATAGCAGGACTATGGTTGGCACTCTTAAGTCTGTGGCACAGCAGTGTTCAGATCAAGGCTTTCCACAAGAGTCTACCAACTCTGTAGAGTCAAATGCCCCAGAGTCTGTGAACCATCATATCCTTTAATAACCTTCTGTTCCAAGTACATTTTTTTGACCACTGCCCCTGCTCCATATAAATTTACAAAAACATATACACTAATAAAGACTTTAAAAGCAATCCTCCTTCCCTATCTTGCTCTCATAAAAAAGAACTCCCTTTACCAAAGGTTTTTCTCTACACAGGTTCTCTTCCAGAAGAAGAGAACCTGTGTAGAGAACAACCAGGGGGCAGAGTGGGAGGAGAAGGATGTGCCAGATGTTGGGTGCTGTGGTTGCTGCACTATCCAAAAGCACTCGGGCACTCTGGTGATGGGCACCACAAGCCAGTGTGAGGGAGAGGAGGTGCATCCACATAACGCCAGAAGCACAGTCAGTGTGACAAGTGGGTTCAGCTCGTTTGCTGCACCTCGCTGAAGCCTCTTGTCCCCTCGCCAAGCCACACCATTTGTCCTAGCCGGCTGTTGGCAGTGGGACGGGGAAACACGGGGTGAGCGCTCTTTCACAGAATGTGCACTCTGTCTTGCGTGTCGGAGAGCACTCAAGGGATTAAACAATAGGAATCACAGGCAGAATTAGCATTTTAATGGGGAACAATGAGTTTGAAAATTCCCCTAATTTGGCCTCTGAGCCCCATCTAAAAAAACTGCAGGCACAGGGGGAAGGAGACAGAGAGACGGAGAATGTGCTCTGCCCAGACTTAGGAGAAATCCAGGCTGTGTTTTAATGAGGGATGGGCTGAAGTAAGTCAATGCAGCTGACCTTGCTGGAGACACATTTTCCTCACGCTAAATCCTGACATTTCAGACCTGCTTTTACACATTCCATGAATAGATGTCATTACTCATTATCACATTTATCACTACAAGTCTAAAACAATGAGGTGTCACTGAGGGGAAGGATTAAAATAGGCTCTAAAACTTTCCCTCCCACACCTTCCCAGGAAGTACCTGGCATAGGTCATCATATGGCCATGTGTTCTAAGAGGGAAAACAGAAGCCAAGCTTCTGATCTGAAAAAACTGTTCCTCAGAGATCTTATTTTGCTAAATCCAAAACTTTCGATTATCCTGTTCCTTTCCAGACTAACAGAAGACACTGAGCACAACTTGTAGAGATAATAGCCAGTTCTGTCCTGTACTGGGGGTTTATTCTCTACTTCACTGCAGGTAGCATCTAGTACACAGTGCTAGATGCTTTCCTACTTTTTCTAGTTTTCGTCAGTGACAATAAAGTACATTACAAAGAATAACTTGACCATCAAATTCTGAACCTACTTGTGGCAAACTGTCATGGGATAGTGAGGGTGAGGAGAAAATGGCCCAGGTACCGAAGTGCAGAGAGGGTGAATACCTGTCATGCAAAACTAGAGAGACTGAAATTATCTCCTTATGTAAGTCACTCACGGAGCCTGAAGACAGTCCAGACACCTTCATTCCAGGCAGAGGTGATGACTGGAGCAGGTCAAAGGAGTCCTGCAGTTTGTGTAACCTTCCTCTGCTCTGCCAGAATGGCTCTATCCATTGCCCCACGAGCACCCAGACCCTGGAAAATAAGTTTTGAAATGAGCTTTTCTCTTTTTTTTTTTTTTCCCTTTTACAGTTTGGGTTTTGCTGTTTGTTCGGTTTAGGTTGGGTTTTTAAGCCCTGCCAGTTCTTAAGGCTGCTTCCCAACATGACCAGATGCAGAGTGGTGCCAGCATACAGGGTGGAGGAAAATAAATAAGCAAGAACTAAGACCAAAAAAAAAAAAGGGAGGTATNAAAAAAAGGTGGTTAAGAAAATACAGGGAGGTATTGCTGTTCACATAGCTTGAGTTGCAACTCCTAAACATATTCCAAAATCCTAAATCTTGTGATAAACACTGTGTGCTAGGATTGGGAATCCTGCCTTAAGAATGGTTTTGATAATTTTCTCTATTTTTAATAGAAAGAAAACTGGCCTCTCACAAATAGTAAATCCTGCTATTTGAAAATGAACTTTAAAAAATGCATCAGTTAGTAGAGTTCTCTGTCATTTAGCCAAATGCAAACTCAGATGAATAAGATTGCCAATTATCAGTATAATTTGAAAGAAAGGTATTCAGAACTAATTGTATGCTTCACTTGGATAGGCAGTCTATCAATTTATGTTTGCAGTGCTATCTTCTATCCAACTGACAGTATTATGGCTTCTTTTTTTTATGGAATTTTTCTCATTTGAAAAAATCAAAGCCTTAGTAAATGAAAATCCAGACTCTCCAAACTAAATCTGTCAGTTTTTGATGCCACTCATTATGACCAACAGAACAGTCAGGAGGACTGGTAAACTTAATTTTGTTGACAATGGTTGGAAAATTGGTAGTTCTGTACACACGTATAATCATAGAATTATAGAACCATGGAATGGCCTGGGTTGGAAGAGACCTTAAAGATCATCTAGTCCCCACCCCTGTGCTGTGGGCTGAGACAACTTCCACTAAACCAGAGCTCTCAGAGCCCCATCCAGCCTTTCCTAATACTGGTGGGGAAACTGCTTCTCATTTATTTTGGTGATGCAAGGAGCCTGATCATACGTCAGAGTGAGAGAAGAGAGAATAAGGAGAGGAGGAGAGAGAGAATAACCTTGCCTTTGCTCATGTACTCCTCAAGTGCAAGTCTAAAATCCACAAAGCACTGACAGATCTATTTTGCTTCCTCTTGCAGTTTCATTACTCAGCTGATAAAGTGCTGTCTGCCATACTGACAGCAGAAGGGGGCCTAAAACGGGTCGTGTGATGCAGTCCGGGATGCAGAAAGCTTTCTGTGTGGGAATGGAAAATGCCCACACACATGCAGAATAGAGTAATAACGTATTCACCTCTGTATTATTTTACAGCGTAAAATGTCAAATGCAGATGCCACTGTGTAGACCAAACAAAAAGAGACATTGCCTGATTTTGCGAACAGTTTCGTTTCCATCTACTGATCACAGATTCCTAGATTCAAAAGGCCAGAGGGACCATCATGATCGCTCTGTCTAACCTCTTGTATCACGCAGGCCAGAGAATCTCACCCATTAATTTCTGCCCCAAGACCATAACCCGTGCTTGCGTGAACATAATTCTTTTATAGACAGATTTTTTTTCAGTGCCCAGGCCCATGACTCCAAGTAAAAAAGAATTGGGAAAATTTGTGCAAATGCTTTAACTGTCTGCTGGTTGTTTGTTTATTTGTTTGTTTGTTTTCTGGGCTTTTTAAAAACTTTTGAATGCTTTTGCCATCTTCTCTGACAAGTCAAGTTCTGCACTTAGTGTGTCAGCAGTTAAAAGCACAGCAATACTTGTGTCGCCAACACCCACCGAACCCTTGATCTCTGCCAATGAATGTGCCAGGTTTGGTGGCAGGTTCTGGAATACAGAGAGTTTTCAGCTCCAAACTGGACAGACAAGTTAATTCCCTTCACATGGTCCACTGAACAGCCATCAGGTGGTGATAAATTTCAGCTGCTGTTCACCTGCACCAGGTTCACTTTTGTAATTGTAACTGAAATATTGTAATGTTCTACTCTGAGCTTTATTATTGCTACTTCAGAGCAATTCATTTCCCTCTTTTAAACTGTAAGCATAATTTAGCATGTGATATATTTGATAAAATAGAATGAAGTTGTAATTTAGCATAAGACATGGTATACTTATGTTATTTCACAGAAGTGTCAAGAATAGTTAGCCCCTGCCTTTAAAAGTTTAAAATCAGAACTGCACAGAACATGCCACGGTAAAGATCTTGTGGTATATTATTGAAAATAACTCTAAAGAAAACTCATATTACTACACTTTGCTACCTTCCTTGCATTTCCTGTAAATTAATCTTTAGTTTCCAACTGTTAATCTCTGGAACTGCAATGTACAATATAAATGGGACCTTTTAAAAATAGCACAGTAACATAATGAATTAAAATGACAGTAAAGAAAAAAAAAACCTTACCATTGTGCCAGAAATCAGTTCAATATGCTGGCTTAGTATTTTTTAAATGAAATTGAATTGATGAAGTTAAATGCAGTTCTTGCACAGAAAAAAAATATGTATGATAAATATTTATGTGGTGAGCACTTTAGGAGTAACATATATTCACCATATGTCTGTATGATCGAAACTTGGGGTATCTTTATTATTTTTATTAAGGATACAAACAAGCATAAGATTGTAGTGATGAACAGTACAAAAATTGTGTCCTATATAAAGGCATAATTATGATAACAGTTTGGTCTTACTCCTAGCATGGAAGTTTACTTAATTTTCAAGGATGTGACTTAATTAGAAATAGAAATTATCTGCAGAGTTGTTACCTTTGCTGATTTTTTTTTTGGTGTGTATTTTACACAAAACATGTACCACAGCCATTCATTTGCATATGGGAGAATTCAAACAGGTAGGGTTTTTTTTTAATATTCTCAGCCCTCTGCTACTCAGCTCTCAGACCAGAATTTTTTCTGAAAACTCTCAAGGGTGCATTTCCAGTGCTTCTTTAAGCTGTCTCGGTATGGTCTGCTGCTTCTTTTTGAGTTTCCCTTCCTCTCCTTCACTAAAATGTTACTCAGCAAAACCTTCCTGACCACTGCTGCTTTTGTTTTGAGGAGCAACAGGCCAAAGTATTTTGCTTAATTATCTGCTTATACAGCATTTATTTCCATGCTGAAAGGCAAAGCTTTTTTTCAACCACTTGTTTCAGTGTTACACCTGAACATTTTCCTTGAAGCATGAGAGACTCTATATTTTTAACCTTTGTACACCACTTTTATATTTAGCTCATGAAAGGCACTAGAGAAAAGATAAATGAGAAGGCTCTAGAAAACATGGCACAGAACAAATACCACACAAGAATCTAACACAGAACTTTTTTCCATACCTACCAATGGTTTCACTTTCCCAATTAATTTTTATCTGGACATTAGCAAAAAGATAAGTGCTCAGTATCATCTAATACCAATGCTCACAGACATGGATATGAGACCTAACAAATCCTAATGACTTCTTGTCTGGTCATAGAGTCTTTGACTATGGGTGCTGTTTATATGTCTAGATGGGTTTCTTTGTTCCTGGAATTCTCCAAGGGATTTTGTTTCATTCACATCACAGCTGTCCAGCCCAGGTGAAGATGTTGCAGTTGGGCTCTGATACTGTGGTGAGTTCAAGTCCACAAACTTTGACAGACTGGGAATAGTTCCCAGAAAAAAAACAAATGTGTGGGAGGACCTTCTTCTTGTGAATGGGTTCAGGGATCTATCTGTGGTGGACCGGGGAAAAATGTTCCTAGTAATTAGAGAGATACTGTAAATTGCTGTCCAAAGATAGTGTTAATTACCTCAATCAACTAAAATTGAGTCTTCAGTCTCATCTTGCATCATACTTGCAGAGGTCTCATTTTGGATCACTGGTGCAGTAGTAACTAAATAACTGCTTCACCTAAAAGTCAATGTTGGGTGTAATTAATCTAAATTTAACTTCCTAAATACCGATTATCTATTCTCTACCTGGTCTCAGCAGAAGAGAAAGCTTCCTCAGCAAGGATGTGCTGTAGTGCCTTTAACACTCCCTTTTAGCCTAGATGATTCCAATCTTGATTCCTACGTACGGGACAATGAGCTGTACCTCAGCATTGGTGTGTGTTTCCATGGCAGTCACAGGAACCAACTTGACTGGGTACCACGAGTAGCCTGCTAGTGGTCTACATGTCATGCACATTTCTGGTGTGCGAATTGGGACATTAAATTCTACTTACCTTGGATTTGAGACTGCACAGGGGTGTGGTAGCTTGTGCCGCTCCTGTTTGTTGAAATGGCAGGGAATGTTTCTGCAATCCCTGTGATCAGAGCACATTGCTCTTGATTTTCATTGCTACTTGCTTTATCTGAGGTAACAACTAGCTTAGGAATAGCAGGCAGCTGTAGGCAAAAGCTAGGAAGAATACTTCACAGTATTTGTTACTCTGTTCATACTGCTTCATGTGACTGATTGTAATTTTACTGATATTTCTGGGTTAAATTTTTATTAGTATTAAAATGCTTCATCTGCCAGAAGGCTTTTCTCCATGTTCTTACAACAGCTCTGAAGTTATTTGTTTGTAATCATAAGAATTGGTGAAAGAAGGAGGGCAGCAGGCCTCCTATCAGGGCTGATATGGGAAGTGTCAGTCAGCTTTTGGATCATCATTTGCTATGAGAGCAGTGGGAAGGAAGAAGAATGGCGGTCACAAATTTATTTTAATGTGTCCTGCAACCTTGTGATTGATTAGAGGAAAAACAGATTGTTTCATCCTTTTTCCACAATTGGATTTTCTGGTTAAATCCAGAACTGCCAAAGTGCAATAAAACACTCTCATGAAAGCAGTAATCTCCCTAAATCTTCAAATTTCCCCCACCCTGCCTCCCCACCTCATTTCATACACAAACACGGAACAAAATGATGCATAAAAGCAGCAGAACTGATTAACATCAGCAGAGTTTTCTTTTAATGTAACAGACCTTTAATCTTTTTTTAAGTACTGGCCATTAAAATTATTAAACTACTTCCCCTCCTCCTGCCAATGTATATTTTTTGAATGAATTGACCATGGTATTTAAAAAATGTTACTGTATTTTTTCCACAGCTCTCCTGGTGTGGTTTAGAGTGTAAATCTTACATTGTTTGATGAAGGCATCTCACTGCTTTCTGCAGAGCCAGTGGCTCCTGTAAGCTGCTGTAAGCTGGAATTGCTTCTCCCCTCAGTTCTTACCAGGAGCCCTGGGGGTCAGGGAGGTTCCTTGGGCAGCAGTGAGCAGGCAGAAATGCTGCTCTCTCTGCTGGAATCTGCTGGGGAAGGGTATGTAGGTGTTTCAGGGCTACCTTTTACTGCTCCTTCAGGCTCATGAATTGAATGAACATTGATCTTAAGACTGTCCACTACCAGTCAGTTAACTACTGGCTAAATAAACATTGTGACAGGGAATAATGTCAGTATTTACCCACATCCAGGCTCCATAGGGGTGGTAGCAAACAGCAGCAGGTTAGAAAGGGCATTTTCTCTGCAGGATAACTAAAATAACTGGCAAAGATATTCCAAAGTGGCGTGGGGTCTCAGGAGACCCTTCTGACACGTCTCAGGGAGCCACTGCTTTTTCAGAAGGGTGGAGGACCCGCTTTTTGAATATCACACTGTCTAAAGGAATCTCTGTGATGGAGCTACCCCAAATCATTTCTATCTTTTGAAAATACTGATCATTGATAAACTTAATACTATTGATCCCAAATTAAGTGTTACCCTGTATATATGTGAAGTTGGTGTTCTCACACTAGGCTTTAGAACAAATGACAAGCCTTTCTGCAGCTCTTGATTCAATATAAATCTAGTCTGACAGAAATTAATAATGCATTCTCGAAATACGAATCATGGAAAATGAGCAAGATAAGTTCTTTTACTAAATAAGCCACACACTGACCACAATGACTTCTGCTCTACACCGTCTGCTCTCCCTGGAGAGCGGTGACTAAGAACTGGGTGCTGTGGGAAAAATGTTTGGGTGTAGCAGCTGAGTGTCTGGATGTTGTGATCTGATCTTGTGAACACTTCAGCAAATGAGTAACTACCCACATTGGAGCAGTCCCAGTGAGCAGAAGCCACTTCTTCCTTACGTGTTTGCAAATAAGTGCTCAGCTTTCTCTACAAACAAAATTTAGTCATTTACTTCACATTTCTTACTGTCAGTTTAATTTTCATTCCACTCAAAACAAGTAATGTTCTTATTTAAACAGGAGCTGAGTGCCACAGGAGTAGGCTGACAAGGAGCTAGCCCAGCTAGCAGTGTCTGAGTTTCAATAAGCACACACGGAAAGTTGCATCGGTCATTTATTTTGAGCAAGTTTGCCAACTTGGCCCATCTTTCTGAATAGTTCACTTGTTTGATACAAGTAATGAAAGACATTCCACTTATCTTAATTGCTTTACTCGTGTCTTCCATATTCCTGTAATGGTTCCTGATTGTTCAGCCTTAGAAATTAAATGTATTGTCTGCTATTATTTCCACAGTTACCCAGTATGGGCAGTTAGGTAGTACCACTGATGGATAGATGCTTGCCTTTCACTTTTAGAAGTCTGAAATTCAGTTTTTGCATTAGATTAAAAGTACAAGCAATGTTAGCTGGATTAATTTACCTCCTGGCTGGTTCTTGAAACAGAGCAACCAAACCAATTGGACAGTGCAGTGAGTTGCCACTATATATATTGATAACTGCAGTTCTTGTACTTACATGTAATAGATAGTAGATAACCTAGTATGTAATCAGAGAAAGTTTGCTTTCAGTTAGTCTTCACATGAACAACTTTGATTTAGACATTTCTATAACAGACATGCAGAGCTGATGAAGTTATGTGAAGACAAAAAGACTGACTGATATCTGGTTCCCTCCAGCAGCCCACAGGACAGTAGATCATGCTTGTTCAGGCAAACATGCAAAAAACTAGGAAATACCAAAATTAATGCTGCCCGTGTAACCTTAATAGGGCTGTCTGTATATATGCCTCTATTCCTTGGCCCCTGGTACCTGTGTGGGGTGTGAATCAAGGTTTTGCAAGACAGGGGAATTTTGAATTTGAAACCTCCCCCAAATAAAGGGCTGCAAGAACAATTTCATAGGGTTAAAACAAAGCATCCCTTATGCCCTTGTGTTTGGAAACACCTGACTTACTGTACATGAATAATTTTCTGCAGATTCATCCTTCCAGTGTCTGCAGGTCTGGTCTGCTAGGAGGAAGCACAATGATCTTGAAAAGCAATATGATACTGGGTTTTATAATGGAAAGCATGGGACTGTGGTGATACAATGATCTGTGTGTTTCTGTTCCAGATTGCTCTAAGAGTGGGGCTTATAGAAGGGTTTTACAGCTGTTTGCCCTCTTCCATTTCACTGCACCACAGTTTTGTAAGTGCTCATTGTGCTCCATATGTGGCTACACTTGAAATAATACCTTTTTAGTTTCCTAATTTGTTTTAAAAAATGGATGATTTCACTGACTGGCTTCAAGGAGTGTCTCCACAAAGAGCTGCAGCAGCTTGGCTGAAGGGCTGGGAAATTGTGGTGGTCATTGCCTTGATGGAGGTAAGACAACGGAGAGATCAGGAACCTGCTAAGCAGGCTTTTCTGCTGGAAAAAAATATAATGTGGAACAAACCATTCATTTTTATTTGTGCTCTCACCTGTAACTTTAATTCACATCTCTGAAGACATAGTGCTGTGCTGGTACTCAAATAGCAGCTTCTCATCCAGCTCATGAGCACATTTTACCCAAACCTCACCTTATCTGCAGGCAGCCCGGGAGTTCCTCCCATTACCCTGCTTCCTCAGAAAGTGGCTCTGAATCGTGAAGGCAGAGCAGAACCAGTGCATTGCTTCCTGCTGATCAAATCTCAGTAAGAATTAACAGACCTTAGAAGAATTTCCCAGCAGACCTTGGTAGAAATTAATTAAGTACCCCTCCTCTACTGGATTAACCAAAACATTCTGTTCATTTAGTTCTTATTTAGTAATGAGAACTNCTCATCCCATCCCATCCCACGAGATCCTCTCCTGGCTGAGCCCCAGGGTGCCTACAGATGGCTGGGCTCTGGCTGACCCTGGTCACCATCCCCAGGCCAGCCTGGCCCATCCTGCTGGGGTCTGCAGGACAGGGCTAGTCAAGGAGGTGCCCTGGTGCTGCCTCCTGGTCCAAATCCACACTCCCACAGCAAAGCCCTCCATGGAGAGAACCTGCATATGTATGTTTTAATTCACTAATCAATTTTTCTTTAAGGCCAAGCTGAAGATATGAGAAGCACACACATTAGCTTCTCAAAACCTCTCCTATGTACAACTACCATGGCCTCTGGTTTATGTTGTGTCTAAAAAAAATTGGGCACAGAGCTGAAGGAGTCTGACTCCCAGATCTGTGAATCTCATGCTGAAAAGAGAGCAGGTGTCAGTACTGTAGGTGAGAATTGCAAGTCCTTGAAAGGCAAGAATAATTTAAATCATTTGTCTGTAGGACCTCCTGGAGCCATGGGAATTTCCTAGCAGCTGTATGGATGCCCTAACTCCCCACCCTCATGTCCTTGAGGCCACAGAATCAACCTTGTTTCCCAATGCCATGGCTGCACCTTCATCGCTCCCAATTCTCCCTCTGGGCACAAGTCAGGGTAGAAAGCAAACCTGAGGAACATAATCACTGTTGTCTCCCTTTTCTACTGAGTTTCTAATGGGGAACCATGCATTGCAAAATGTTTCCTTCTTAAACTCAGCTGACCCTTTCTAGCCAGGTCTGGAGCTCACAGTATCACTACCAGGACACTTCTGTAAGAAGGTGAAAAGAGGGCAGATGGCTTCTCTCTAGGTTTTGCCTTTCCTTTTGGCTCCTGTTCCTCCTCATCTGTCTTACAGCATAAGGGAATGCAGAGGTCTCCGAGCAGGCTACCTAGAAAATTCACTGTTGTGCACTGCAAACTGGGGAAAAGGATTCCTGATCCATCAACACTCTGCTGCCAGGCTGAGGGCAATATAACACCATGGAAGTCAGCTGGGATGAAGCTGGAATAGAGCTACAGTGGGTCAACACAGAGAATAAACAGTCACATCATTATATTTCTACCTGAGGCCCTTGTGCCTCCGAAGTGCTCCTTACACTGCAAAGCAGCAGCATGGCACTTGGAAGTGGGAATAAAACCACCTCTTGGCACAGCCTGCCCTGCCTGGAACAAAGACATACAGCAATCAGTGCGTGCAAACAGCCTGGTTTTCCTTTTCAGAGCTGCAGGCTTGTAACCTATCACTGCTGACTGTCTTTATTCAACAAGAATAATGTCAAATGCTTTTCTGGCAGAAAAAAAATGCAGACTCTGACCACACATTAACCCCATTAGTATGGTGTTAACTTTTGACTTTAATTCTGGCACAGTGTTAAGGATACTTAAAAGCAGAACAAAATGAAAGGAAATGTTAAACACATTCCTCTTTCTCTTGAAAATGGGAACGATAATTTAAGGGTAATGTCACGAGATGGCTGAAAGGGTTTCTCGTCTCTCTATCTTGCATCGGGTGTTACCAGAGGTAATATGGGCAACTTGCAAACAGCTGAAAAAAAGAAACAGGTAGCATAGCTTTTAAAAGTTTACCCAATGAAGTAATTTCAAATGTGTGTCTTAGGAGGAATAAAACTATTATTATAGTTTTTATATATATTAAAAAAATATATAGTATTTATATAGATATTATTATAGTAATACATTCTCTAATTGATAAAACTATAACGGCAAAAAACCATATAATTAGAAAATATCATTAATAATTAAATTTAGTATATTCTAATTTATGCCAGAACTTTACATACAGAGAAATCATTCTTAAGAAACATTTTTTAGGGGAGTAAAACTCCCAAAGAGGTATAATTTTGGTCTGTGAAAGGCTTCATATGCTGCATATTAAACCAGAGGTTTAATATTTGGCATGATGTTATTTGCAGCTTCACTTGCAAAAAGTGTCTGAGAAAATTAGGAGCCATAAATTACTAATTATATAAAATTTCCAATACCCAAATGATGGTTGCTTCCAGCAGTGAGATTACTGTAACAAAAGCCAATACTGATTTCCCAAGATTGCAAGATGGATAAACATGAGGCACACAAAGAGGGATGTGCTCAGCACTCTTTTAAGGGAGACCTGAATTTTATTTTTCAATGGTTGCATATATTTACTGAAGGAGAAATGTGGAGTCAGCAGCAATTGCATAGAGAAATCACTATATCCTATGGCTAGTAAACTCCAAATGTGCCACAGGGGACTGATTGGAAGTTACCTACAGCTCTCTCATTATCACAGCACTTTGCGTCTCTGGTGACTTTTGTCATGGTAAGCAGGTTGCAGAGGAGTGAGTGCAGGATGAAATGAATCAAAGTACACAAGCATAGTGTACAAGTGACCCACACTTCATCTACGCCACCAAAACACAGGAACAAACACTCTTAACTCTTCCGTTGCTCTCGATATTTGTTTTTCCTGCATTGGTGATACTTGGCTTTGTCAGGATTACTCCACTGTGTCTATTTGTAAGTACTATAAAAATGAAAAAGAGGATCCACACAGAGGATTTTCTCATTTCCCTTAAAAATTGAACGGGCAGAGGGTGAGCTTGAATTCTTCAAACAATGTGCACACAGTCAACACATCCAGTGGAGGGACAGAGAGGCCGTCCAGGTCCCCACACTTTGCTGAGGTGTGAGAATGTTCCCGTTGACTGGTCACACTTGTCTCACCTCCTGGTCCATGCTGGGAGCTGTGCAGGTGCAGAGGGTACTGAGACACTGACAGCTTGTCCCCTTGCTTGTCCCTTTGCAGCTCAACTGCTTCCAGAGGAAGCAGAGGAAGTACAAATGGTCACCACAGACACACTGAGACCAAAGGTTTTTAGGTCAGTAGGCCCTCCTTCATGATAAATAAGAAGATCTAGCCACTTTGGGATTTTTTAGTGTTCGAAGACGAGCATTTATTTGAGCTTTATAGGCACTAGGAGCAGATTATGTTCTTTGGATGTTCAAATTAATGTAGGGTTTTTGTTTTTTTTTTTTTTTTTTTTTGCTGTCAGACAACATAAAGTGCATTGCTTGGGATTCCTCTGAAGTTTCACGCCACATTTTTTGTAAATTATTTTAAATAGGAGGGATGAGAAATGTGGTATAATGCAGCACAAGAATTTTAGCTGAGATAACACAGAAATAATGGATGTTCCTTTATAGTCCCAAAATTTGTTAGAGTAGTATAATTTATACTGTAGTAAATGAAATATTAGGCTGTATTCAGAATATTGTTGTATTAGACACTGTAAAGATATACATAACTGATTGTTTGTGTCTCAGAGCTATGATCTAAGAGCCTTAACAGAACAAAAAAAGCAGCAGCAGGGAGAAAAGGCTGACAAAAACATCTCAACAACTAAAGTGTGATTCATAGCCAAGTATTAAAAGCAAGTATCTCACCGCTTCTGATGCTGTCCACTCTACGTGGGCAGCAGAGCAAGTGACGTGATGAGCAAGGTGTCACCCTATTTCTGGCCAGAACTGCACCAGGCACTACCAGCCTGAGGAAGCCACCAAAGACTATGAAGCCACTCAGCTGCACAGGTGTCTGAAAGCTGAGTGCTTGGTACCTGCCAAACAGCAAATTTCAGCGTAGGGTTATTTGTTTTTCTTTCCTGTCAATGACTTCTGCTGCAGTCACTTTTAAAGACCGAACATCAAAATCTTTCACTTAATATTCCAAACATTACAAAAGAAATTTAGATGCTAAACCCAGTGTGTATGTTTTTTTTTTGTTGTTGTTGCTTCAGAAATGCAGCTAGGACAGTGAGGTGAGTTGTCCCTGGCTGGACACTAAAGTCACTCTGTCACTCACCTCGTCAACTGGACGGGGGGAGAAAAATATAATGAAAGGCTTGAGGGTCTGCTGGCTGTCTGCAGAGTAGAACCTCTCCCATATCCTCACTCCTCTCTTCCCTGGCAGCAGCGGACTGCCAGATGACTGCAGTAGTTGGATATGGTAAAACCAGTAAAGATGGTATAAATTGCAGCTACCTTTCCTGTAATTATGGGTTTTCTGCTTATTTTTCCTGTCTTTCCTGGTACTTCCTTACATTTAGAGGAAGAACAAGTAAAAGCTATTTAGGATTCATATGTCAAATAAAAGCACTGCAGTTAAAGCCTCTAGATAAATACATGTTCTTGCAGTAATCTTCCATGGAGAACCAGACAGTTCGTAGATATCTTTCATAGGATTGTTTCAGCCTAATATTTTTTTCTCAATAAGGTTAATATTTTATTTCATTTTAGCTCCCATAAATTCTTCAGAAGCATGCCATGAAAAGGTGACAAGATTTCCAATTTCATACTAAGAAGTCAGGGAAGTCATTGCAGGTCCATTGCGTTAGCTCCCAAGCACTTATTTTCTAATCATACTTGGAAGCCTGTCTTCCTTCTCTTCATTAGTGTGCGTAATTAGTAATTAATAGGAATAAGCAGCCTCAAAGAAGGCAGTGCAGAGGCTTTCAAGCCTGGATCTCTCTCAGTGCAAACAGAAATACTGATTAATGCAGTCTCCAGTCTCCCTTCTGAGTCTCCTCTGCCCTCTTTCCACAAGCATTTCTCTGAATCCACATCTTCACTGGCTGCTCAGAGCCATTCTGCCACCAAAAGTTACTCATGATATCAATCCCCTGTCACCAAGGGTCTCACAATCTGCTGCTGTAGCCCCATGTGCTCTGCCAGAGCTTGTCCTGGCCCCAGGACCTCTGAAGGAGCCCCAGGTGGTGGCAGGGTGACATCAGCTTATGTCCTCACAATGGGGATGCTGCTGAATCTTCAGCTGAATGTGCTCTTAATCACAACACATAGGTCTGTTCTTCTCCATAATACCAGTGTAAGAATATAAACTGTAAATAAATGCAATAAGTAGAAAACAGCATTTATTTTCTGAAGGTTTTTTGTCCCTTTCCTGCTCTTTTATGATTTCTCACCATCTTCCTCATAGATGCCCATTTTGTGTGAAATACTACCAAAAAAAAAAAAAGTGTTGGCCCTTAAAACTAACTTAGAGGAGTTTGCCCTTGTTTGTAGATCAGTTTCCAGAGAGCAAAAGCTCATGAGAAATGAACCTACCAAAATGAAAAAAAGGCTAGCAGCCACCAAAGACTAAGAAGCCATTATAGAGACCTGAAGCAGAAATAATAGGTTGGTTTCCCAAAAGAGAACACACATTCCAGAGTCTGGCAGAGAGGCACATGTAAGAGGGAGAGAAGAAAGGAAAGAACCTGGAAAATTTGTGCCTCAGCCTAAAGAATTATCCAGAAACTGAGGAAATGAAGGCATGGGGATGCATAGAGGACCTGCACTATTTTATCTAGATTTATTGTCTGTCATGGTAGTAGAAGAACAATTAGTCCAGAATCTCCTTTGAAAGGCTATAAGCTATAAATGCTACCTAGCCACAGACAGACTAAAGCAAACTCAAATTGCTCATGTGGCTGCAGTTTGGAAAGAGGAAGTTCTAGGTTTGGAACTACTTCACAAGGCTCTACTCCCATAGGGTACCCGTACCAAGAAGCTGCATACTGGGGAAGGCAAGGAAGGAGTGGGCTGGACTTCACCCAAATCAAAGACAGCTTTGGAGTGCATCAGTCCAACACCTGTTACTGAACCACTGACACCTGGCCACACAGCCTCTCCTTATTTCTGTCTGCCCTTCCATAACTGGCCTTGTCCAGCTTAAGAAATGACTCGCTTATTCACGTTTTTCCTGGGTGGATCTCATGTGTCTGCATTCACAGACTGCATGTGGATGATCCTGTCATTGAGCTGCTTTGCCCCACTCCTGCTCATTGGAGCTCAGAGTGAAATCCAGAGGAAGTTCAGAGAAACTGACATGCACTCGGAACCACTTTGCTGGCCCAATGCAGGCAGAAAATAGGCAGCAACAAACAGCCCAGGACCTACAGGTCAGTCAGTAGTACACAAACGGTACTCAAAACCTGAAACTTGCTATGGGCTCTATTACATCTTGAATGAGCTTCTAATTAGCAACCATTAAAACCTTCAAGCCTGTTGAAAGACATGTTAAAAAAGCCTTTGTCCCACATTGTTCTTCCCAGATCTCTCTCAGAGAGCTGCTTTATAAGAATCTCCAACCACAAAAGCCTGTTTTCCTGCTGATATTTTGTAGACAGCATTTCTGACTACAACTGATGTCAGACCCCCTCAGATGTATCTTTGTATAGGATCGAAAGCCAAACTCTTTAACCTCGAGAGTGATATTGGATGAGTTGAGGGTTGTGCTTCTGACTTTTACTTCATTACCAGTAGGCCAAGTTGATCTAGCTGATGAAAACTGGCAGCTCCTTCTCTCAGAATCTTTAGGATTATAGTTATGTACCATTTAAAGTTTCTTCGGACAGATTTGTCTCCATATGGTCACGCTTCATGCCAACATGAGATACTTTGTTAAGAATTTGTAAGTATTGCAGCCAATACATGCCTAAATCCAACCACACTTTCTATAATACTTGTCTATTTAATATCCACTGGTGTACTCCATGTTTGTACCAAAGCTCTCTCTTGCCATCGATGTTACCTTGATAATTAGATTATTAATATGCTATGACCATTAATTAGTATGATTTTCTTTAGTATAATTTCTCTCTTACCTCTATAAATTGTCTGTTGTCAGATGCTTGCCATAAATTGTTTGCATCACTGATTAAAGTCTGGCCTGCTTTTTTGGCATATAAACCTGGGAGAATCCTTTTCATACTCATAGAAATGGAGACCTTCTGGGGTTTGGTTATAAAGCAGTGGCTGAAACCAATTGATGTGGTTAATATGAAACTGACTTGGTGTCTGTTGGAATACCAAGGGAAGAATGTCAAGTTCTAAGTAACATTGATATCAATTATAAAAACTAAATACTTTCTATATTTGGAGTAACAAGCAGTTTTTCTCACCATTCTTGCATATCATGTTTCAAAATGAAGATATCCTTATTACATTGCATTTGGCTGATAATACCTGAGACATCCTGATGTTTTTTATTCAATGGTCATCATTTTATTGTCACTCTGACAAGATGAATTTTTCACTGCTGGAATATAGCCATGCTCAAAGTTTAATGCACAAATTTGTTGCTGCCTTTAATTCTTAAAAACTTTGGTGTCTTAGTATTTTGCAAGGTACACAACAAACCTGATTATCAATTTCATTAAGACTTTTTTTTTTTAGCTACTCTTCTATCTAAAAGAAGATTATTATGGAAAGAGTCTCTTGAGAACAACTCCTGTATGAAAAGCCCTGTAAACAGCACAAGAGCTCTAACTCTGGCCCTGCCTGTCAGGAGGGAAATACGAAGACAGGAATTTGTTGTGCTATACAAGTTCTTTGCTTCGGATGACTGTTGTTAGGTCATGGGAATCAGAGCCTTGGGTGCCTCAAATTCATGGCACAAGCATATCCAGCTGAGTGCAGAAAGTACAGATGTTTCACATTGAGAAAAAAGCATATGTTGCCTTTGGGTCCCAAGTTAGCTACCACAGACCTTCATCATTATTGCTGTTATTATTTTTACTATATGCCTTTTTTTTTTTAGAATTCTCATTTGTGGGGTAATTTTCATACTCCTGACACTATCAGCACAAAGGTAACCATCTTTGGTATTCTGAAAATAAGACAAGGCCTTAATTTCCTTCTCACACTGGCTTGGTGGGTGCAGTGCATCCCAGACATTCAGAATGCATTCAGTACGCCATTATTCTCTAATAATCACCTATAGTCCTTAGTGTCTAATGAGAATATAAAGACTTATGCTTTATGGTATGCCCAGGTTAGCTTCTGCAACTGCAAATATTTTAAGTATCTGAATGTGATCTACATTCATCATCTCTTGATTTCAAATTCTTTAATTTGGAAGCACTTTTGCAAGGTTTTAAAATTTGTATGGCTATCATACATTTTGCCAGCAAGACTGATTTAGAAGATCTTCACCCTAAGAAAAAATTTACAAAAGTAACAAATTCAAGATGTTGATTTTTTTCTTGGCTACTTCCCCATATTCTCTTTAGCTCTATTTGGATTCTTTTCTAGCTGAGAATAGTACTGTCATGTATCCAAGTACCATGATCATAGGTGCATACAAATCTTTTAAATGAAATAACCAATACTTGTAGTCAGTGGTGGAAAAATATAGAATAAAGACTACATGCTTTCGCCAATGATCACAGGAAAATTTCTAATGAAGTGTTATGCAGTTTCTAAGATTGGTGGAAAACAGGGCTGGGGGTTAGAATTTGAGGGGGTTTTTTGTTTAAAATGCTGCCTTAAAGGGTGGATATGCAGCTGTCAAGACAAAACTTACAGTTTGTGGGCAGACAAGTCAGTATGGCTGAAATTGGAGCCTGTTGGTCCATAGCACTGACATGTTTGAAAGTAATATTATTCTATCCCCCGGCAGAGTAATTAATAATAAGCAAACAAAAATTCAAAGCCTGCTTCTCTTAACCTGACCCCGACCCCCCCCCGCCCCCAACCCCAGTCCTACAGAACTAGACTTGAAGACCACAAGATGAGAGAATCACTATTTCTGTTTTGATCTGTGAGCTCTGTGGTGCAGGGGATCCTGTTGTCAGAAGAAAGATCAGCAATTTCAAACAGATTTTTTCAAATAGTACCAGAATTCATATTGACTAGAGACCACCTATGATTACACAGCCAACCTTGACTGCGTCACTTTCCAACTTTTTAGTACTTTATTTTGCAGCTTCAGTTTTAATTATAGTTGCTGTGGTTTAACCCCAGCCAGCATCCAGGTCCCAGACAGCCTCTCACTCATTCCCCCACCAGTGGAATCAGGGAGAAAATCAGGGAGAAAATCAGAAGAGTAAAAGCCAGAAAACTTGTAGATTGAGACAATAACAGTTTAGTAGGGAAAACAAAAGGCACACGTGTAAGCAAAGCAACAGTTACTTGGAAGACAAAACACCAACACTCCAAACATTCCTGCTTCTCCCTTTCTCCCCCCACTTATATGCTGAATGTGATGCCATGTGGTCTGGAATATACCTTTAGTCAGTTTGGGCCAATTGTCCCAGCTGTGTCTCCTCCTAACTTCCCATTTAGCCACAGTCTCCTCTCAGTGTGGCAGCACAAAAAGCAGAAAAGGTTTTGGCTCTATGTAAGCCTTTCTCAGCAATAAGAGAAACATCTCTGTGTTATCAACCTCGTGTTCAGCACAAATCTGAAATACAGCCCCACACCAGCCATGGTGAAGAAAATTAACTCTACTCTAGACAAAACCAGCATAACAGTGAAATTCCATCATTTGGATGTCTTATTTCTTAGGAATATTTCAAGTAAGGTTAAAATTATAATTTGTATATATGATATATATGTTCAAGAGAAGGAAATGTGTTAACTTCTTTAACTTGTAGCTCAACTGTAGCAGAAGAGAGTTTTAGAGAAAAAAAAGACATTTCTGATGCTTGAGGGTGTTTCTTTTTGCTGGATATCAAAGCCTTACAACAAACAGCGAAGCTGTGAGAGATTTGTAATGAAAAAATCTGAACAGTCTTTTACCGTGGAGTGTATTAACTAACCTGACTACCTGGGAGGGTAGAATCTCTCTGTACTAGTCCCATGAAAGTTACCTGCATCACTAGAATAAAGAATAGCAGCCTAGTACATGTATTACAGTAATGAAAAATTAGTGACAGCTTCAGAAAGTCAGGATGCAAGTTCTGCTGAGAGGAGAAGCCCCTGGAAGCTCTTGCAGCAGCCATGATTCAGGTATCAGAGCTGTCACCGGCTGGATCACCAGGCAAGGCAGACCTAAGCCAGTTCAGAAATGAGCACAAGGAGGCATAGCCAAATTAGCAAAAGCATGCAGTGGTGATTTTCTGCCAGCACGTGTCACTGGTATTCTAGACAGCTCCCTGCTTGTCTGCCCTGTGCATACCAGGCCACCAGCCCTGCCTCACGGCAGGAATATTTTGGGGCAGTTCGCTTAGACAGGGCCAGCTTTCTTTTTCCAAGGTCAACTGGTGACCCAGGAAATAGCTTCGTAAAAAGTGCCATGCCACAGGCAGGCCAAAATGCCCCGGGAATCTTGGCATTACAAGTAACATGTGCTATTTTTGCTTCTCTCTTGAGCAACAGAAATAGCAGCAGCAGCAGCATGTGTCCATGCCTGGCAGGGCCAGGAGAAGGATACGGCTACACTGAGGCTTGGCATCGGCTCCCTGCCCACTGTGGGCCACATGGAGAAGGCAAGCAGGGGCCAGCACGCACAGGTGTGTTCTGCAAGAACTCCAAGGCAAGGAAGGGAAGCATCAAGCTTTTCCCAGCAGAGCTGGTGTGTATGGGTGCCCCATACAGCTGGGTTTGGCCTAGGGCTTGGTTCTGGCTAGACTGCAATGGCATCTGCTGTAACTGCTGCATGTAGACATAATGGTCTGATTATGTGTCTGATATCAGTGTCCACAGAGGAAGATGCTACAGAGCTCTGGAGCCTGCACTGAAGGGTAGGCAAGAATTTTTGTTGAAAACAGACAAAATGGAGGGGTGAAAAATCTTGCAGCCTTGTGGCCATGCTGATAGAGAGATAAAGGTAGCGTGTCTCTTTTCAGGACACCAGTCCTGTCAGGATGGATTTGAACTAGAAAAGTCCTTTCTTTTATTGCATTTTTGATATGGAAAACAGAAAACTGATTTTCTGGCTTAGGGGAACCCTGCCTAGCTGCCATTGAGCTGTCAATGCTCAACGCTGCTTGTGTCCTACATGTTGGACTGTGAACTGCTGCCAGTGAAGAACCTGCAAATATTTACTGTTGCATCGTTTGCTGCAACTGCAGCTGGGCTGCTGTGTCTCAGACCACTGTAGCTAGACCTGGCAGAGGTCACCTGTATGACTCCTGCTCAAGGAATACAGATTTTTAAGGAATCTTTTAGTGCATATGTTCCCAAAAATATGAAAACACCAAAATATGAAAAGAAGAGAAATAAGAACTACTCCAAATCAACTGCTCCCACTGAAGCATAATCAGCTCACCAGTCCTGACCATAGGATCAAAGATACACATATAAACTATTAATAGCAGCATAAGCATATAGATATTGCTGGAATAAGCAGAGACTATTTTTCCCAGATTTACAAAACGGGACAGCTTAATTTTCAACTTTCTGAAGCCTAAGTGTCTGGAAAATCCAAAATTAGAGATGTGAAAGTCGTGTCTAAAAAATTTAGAAGAGTTTATGAATACCAGTGTTTGCATGTCTTATTTCTAATCTAAATAGTATTTAACTAGAAATCATGGCAACACCAAGAAGGACTAATGAGAAGGTCATTCTGGGGCCATGTATTTTGTCCATGTAATACTGGTGGTTAGGAGACAATGTGAAACACTCTTGTCTACTTTATTTTTTATGCCTTATAGAAAGGCCAGAATGTTATGAAAGAGTTAGTGACGTGGCAAAGCTTTTACAAAGAGTTAAGCACTGTTTTCATATGCCACATAGCCAGGAGGGAACTTCAAGAAGGGACTTAAATGCAAATATTACAGTTGCAGTTCTGATGATGTCACAGAAAAACCCACCCAAACCTTACAAAATAAACCAAATAAGAAAACATCCAAACACAAAACTGAAAACAAAGGAATAATTCTATTTAAAAAATAGAGGAAGCAGTGGTGATCATTGTAACTACTCACAATAGTTAAAATAAGGATATATTTCAAACCATGTACATATGGAATTAAGGTTGTTCCCTGGTCTAGAGATGAGGCAGGTTTGTATGTTTTTGCAATCAAGTACTATAACTAGGATCTTTTTCTGTACAGGAGTTCTTAAGGATTTAGACTGGGTTTCTTTCAGTCATTACCGTCCAAAATATTCTATTTCATGTGCAAAATGTAGACAATTTTTGATCGAGTTACTAATTCTTTCTCTTGGTTCTTATGTTACTCATGTGGGATCACACATGGAAGTTTTCACCCACCATGGCTGAATCTCCACAAGCATCAATTGTCCAGACCTGGGACCTGACCTGAGCAAGATGAACCCTCTCCTAGCCCTTCCATGCACCTTTCCTTCCTACGGGCATCAGGCCATGGAGGCAGAGATGGGAAGCAAAACTTCACATTCTGCACTCAGCATTTGTAGCATGGCTGCGAGGTGTGCCTGGAGCTGGGAAGTATTTCTGAGTCCCACCAGGCTCTCACAGCCCATTCCTGCACCTAATCCTGTAGACAACAGAGGCTGATAGGCTGACAGCACCATTCCAAGGTGCTCTACCTGATCCACGCAGGAGAACTGAACCCTGGATCTTCTCCTGTAGGGCCTAGGCCTCCCTTGCATCCTTGCTGGACCCACAGAAGGACCACATGGACCTGGAGATAGGCAACCCCATTCCCAGTGCTGGCATGGGGATGGGCAGGCAGAACACATGAAGAAGGGGAATGGCAGGGAGAGAAGGAGGTCACATCCCCCTTGGCTGTCCTGCTAAATCCACACCTGAGTTTCATTACATTATTGCCTTACAGCTGACATCTCATTATGGAAGCTCACAGAAGGCCTGCACTTTTGAACCCAAGAGCAAAGGTCAATTTTTGCCACTAAATCAAGGTGGCAGAGGAAACATATGGTCCATGGTTGGTCCCTCCTCCCTGTCCTGATTTATTAGAAACCAAGAATTGATTTTTTAGGAACAACTGTCTTTGCATTTATTTTCTCTGTATTTGGGATCAGTTAGACCTCTATAAAAAAAAAAAAAATCAAAACTAAACCCAAAAAAACTAACATAAAATCCCCAGTAAACCTTTATACACAGGTTTCTATTTAGGTACCTGATATTCTAGACTTTTTTACTTCAGAGATCATTTTAAGCTGTCATCCCTGACATTGCCTTCTGTTGAACTCTGTTACAGTCCTTCCTTGCAATCCCTCTATGTTTTAGTAAGTTTTCATCCTCTATCCATATTCCATTGTGACTGCTTTTGGCTCAGATCCTGCACTAACATGGTCAAGAAATGCAAACATGATAGGAAAAAAGCCCCATAGGTGAGCTAAATGTCTTTCTCTGGGTAATTTGTATGCTCTTCCCAGCTAGCTGTAATAGCATCAAATTGAAGTGATAAGGATACTGCTAAAATTGCTTTAATTAACGTCAGTTTTACAGCAATAAATCATTATTAATTCCCACGTTAAATTTTGGAAATGGCCTAGATTTTTTTGGCCATTGCCACCGTTTGTCTGGAACTTTTCCCACTCGCAGACCTTTGCTTGTTCTTCTTACTCTTGTCCTGATGTTTTCCCTGTCAAGTGGAGCTTCCATCTGGCCTGAATGTGTGCACAAAGTTACTCTCACTCCTTCAACCATGACCTAACTCCACTTTCTGTCAGTGCCTGGCCTTTTTCTAATTCCAGAGGTAGATGAGATGCTGGAAGTCATTGCTGCCCTGCCTTTCAAGAGACAAAATCATTGATCAGAGATTGTCTTCCCCTATTAGTGCATTATTGCAATTTAACAATACTTAAGATGTCTACAGAGAGAGGTTGAGCACATCACTGATACATCTACACAGATTAAGCTTTTCCTTTTAAATTGAATACAGCCACTTCTTTCACCAGGAGTTCTTGCTTCCAGACATATTAATGAAGGTGAATAAAATATTTAAATTACTTAGCAGCTCATATATTTTACTAGATGTTGACTTTCCAATGGCTATTTATCAGGCCTTTCTTTTATTCCATTTGGGAGCTTGGACTAGTTTGTCTTTGCTGTTTCATACGTATTGATAAAATTCACTTCTGCTGGAGGGAATCCATTCTTTAGGAAAGCTGTGATTCTCCTATGCTTCAGTTTTGATTTCTGTTCATATACTTCTCTTACTTAACAGTATTCAGCTGCTCTGTTTGCTGTGTCATTTGTATGCAGACAATATTCGGATATCCTCTCAGTCCCTTCAGAGCCTACAAAGAAGTTTGATGTTTTTTGTAATTGCCTCTGTGATATTTAATCACGGATAACTTCAAATTTTGTTAAACTTAACACAGACAAAACTGAGTTGCTATTGATTAGTTCACTGGCGCAGAGGTCTCAGGTGTCATCTGTGGTAGTTTCCATTTGTGGTATTTCTTTTATCCTTCAGATAATGCTTGTGACCTTGGGGTCACTGTGGATTTGGTGCCTGCTTTTGAAGCCCACATCAATCATGTAATTAAAGTGTCTTACTACTGTCTTTGGAATCTAGCTGGGCTGAGACCTATGCTCTTTCTAGCCCACTTGCTAAAACTTTAATCCATATTTTTTTTTGTCTGACTTGACTACTGCAGCTCTTCCATGTGCCCTCCAATGTTTGCATTAGGGACACAGTCTAGTTATTTAGGAATATACAGTGAATTAACCATGTCCATTGAATTCCATTCTAAGCAGACAATGTATTTTTAAAATGTGGCTAGACCCTGGGTATCACTTGGCTCCTTCTTAGCAGGGGGCTTTTAATGATATTTCATTTAACATGATACTCTTTTCAGACAGACCAGGAGAATTTTACATGAATCATATCAATTTGCACTGTTATTTTTCAACCTCTTTCTGAATGTGGATGGCTTTAAATTATTAGAATTTCAAGATTGCTGTCACTTAATGTTATTAAATATTATCTGTTTGGTAAATTGCAGAAGCTTTGGTTATGATTCCATTACAATCCTGTCTTTACTTATTTGTCACTTTGGGGGTAAAGATTTCCAGAACAGTGTCTACTGAAAGGTGACTGGTTTCAGTTTTTATTTTCATTTTTATTCAGAATTTATTTGCAACAGTCCTTTTCTTTTTGCCAATGCAATGTCACAGGCCACATTCTTTTCTCACTTGTGACTACAGAGTTCATTGGGATAGTACAGGATTAACAGAAGCCTTGACCGTGATGCAGTTTTAAACAATCGAGATAAACCTCTACAAGTATGTATGAAAATGCTTACCTAAGTTTAAAATTTGTTCAACTTTATTTAATTCAGGCTGATTGCCGGTACTCTTAAGTCACACTGAAGCAAACGAAAATAAAAAGTGATGCAGCCTATTTTCCTGTTATAAAATTACGTTATATGTTTGTATTTTTGAAAAGTTAATGTGTAAACGTATCTTAACAGCAGGCTATTGCCACATACACCTAATTATGGCTCATACCTGTCCTAGAAGGAGAAGCATGTGAGATGAAGTATGCTCTAATACACAGTGAGTAAAGACAAAACCTAGAAAAGGTAATCCACAAAGAAGCAGGACAATAGTTGCATGTATCTGAAATGATTCCCCTTAAAATCTCTTGAAAGGAAGAGTAACATGGAGCACAAGTGGATTATCAAATATGCATGCCATGGTGACGAAGCAGTGCTCCTCTGCTTCTATTGCTTGACACAGAGAGTCCCTGCTGAGATGGCAGGAGACAGGAAGCTCTCTGGCATTCAAATACAACAAAAATGGCAAGTGTACAGACATCTTGTTTGGTTTTTCTTTCAGTTAGGTTCTGTAAATAAGTGCCTGAAACTATTCATTAGCATGCAGTCTCAATGTTTATACAGCCGCCAAATGGGTGAATGACACTGCAGCAAACTGCTACGGGAAAGATTAATTTGCACTGAATTAAGAGGAGTCGTCTATTGTCTACCTTTGCTGCGATGCTTTTTGTCTACATGCCCAACTCTAACCCAAGGCTGTTCACTTAGATGTGAAAATCAGATGTATAGGATAAACTGAATGTTTTATTTATAGCAAGAACATTAATATACAGCATGCTGTGCACTATGAGCAAGGATGGTCTAATGGCACTCTGGAGTGGCTTGTTCCTCCCTGAAATGTGAACTTTCATCTCTGACAAAGAAGTACAGGAACACTCTCTGAAGTTGGATGCTCTTCCTGAATCATTACAAAATTGTCTGGCAGTCATTGCAAGTGTTAATTGCTGCAATGAGAAGATAACCTACCTCTCTAATTAGAGAAAGCACACTGGCCCAAGCAAGGGAAATGGCTGAAGCTTTGCCTAGTCGTCTAAAATGGATCCCAAAAGTGATTAGATTAATTTTTCAATACCTGAACAATACTGCCTGCTTTCCTGATGGCCATCTACAGCCTCTATCTTGCAGGCTGCTGGACTTG
Source organism: Leptocoma aspasia (assembly GCA_013399835.1). Taxonomy (NCBI): domain Eukaryota; kingdom Metazoa; phylum Chordata; class Aves; order Passeriformes; family Nectariniidae; genus Leptocoma; species Leptocoma aspasia. Next base: position 907,661 of record VXAX01001390.1, on the reverse strand, counting down.
GAGAAAAGGCAAGGTGTCCTCAAGCTGTGAGGAATGAAAGAAACCTGAAATTAGGTAAGAAATTTTCCAGATGAGAACTTTCACGCAAATGTTATCCCAAAGTCTCTTGAGAAGTGATTTTTTTGTATCAAAGATGTAAAGCCTTATTTAAAGCTTGTGTAAGCAACTGATTTTTATAATTCACCCACAAATGCTGCTAATTGATTTTAATTTGGCACACATTTGCTCTAGATTGTACACCAAAGGAGCAAGAATTATTCCAAAATATTGTGCTAAAGATATTACTCACTTCACAAGATGTTGCAACATCAGTTTCTTCCCCTTCCACTTGGGCTCACAAAGTTTGCAGGAGCCATCCTAAAAAGCAAGAGAAATTGTCAACCTTTTCCCACCTATTCCCACACAAGGGTCAAACACAAAAATAAAGGGGGTGTAACATGAAGAAGTATTTATTCTGCAGTGTGATGTACTGGTTTTTTGGCAGCAGTGGAATTTCAAAGAGAATTACTTTATCTCTAATATGGACATGAGTAATAGATGGCAGAATGTACTGAGACTTATATAGGCAGATTTATGAGGCGTGCCAGAAAACAGTGGCCTGCCGAGTTTATTTAAAGCCATACATTCTGAGCGAGTCTGCAACAAGGACTGGAGCAGTCGTTGTCCTTCTTGCAGTAAAACTGTCTCAGACTGGCGAAGGTGACTGTAGCACCACTGACTCCTGCCTGGAAGAACAGTCTCAAAGAGTCCAACAGCTACATGGAATTTATTCTTGAGTGATATGCAGCCCTCGGTTTTTAGAACCAAAAGTCTCTCTGTGTAAGACTAGGCTGACTGTACAGTGAAACAGAGCTCTACATAACTTCAAATTTCATTGCAATAGGTTTTGAAGATGGTTTGCTCACTTTGGTCAAATTTAGACACTTAGCCTCAAAGACTGTTGGCATACTGATGTTTATATCCTCTAGTTAGTAAAAAATAACTTTGTGTGACTCCAGAAAACCGTGCCCTAGAAAAGCGTGAGAACACTTCAGCATCCCTGAGGAGGAATGTAATGTTCAGCTGCTGTATAATGAAGAGAGGTAGAACATGTAGTGGAGTAACTGTGCAGTAAAATATTCGGAACGCATAATGTTTCATGGGGCCAATGCCCCTGGGAAGAGAAATAAACTCTTTTCTATGGCAGAGCAATAAATATTTATATATTGTATTGCCCAAAGACCTCCATCAGAAGGGACTAAGAGGGAGCTGAGTTTGCAGAAAAGAAAGAGGTGCAATCCTTCTTTTGCCTTTACAACCTGAGGATACAGACAGGCAGAAAGGAAGAGCTTATTCCTAACACATCTAAAGAAATGAGAGTGTTGGAGAAATTGCTGGGAATTTGGTAACTGTAACTACTACAGGAATGCTGCTTTTCCCCTTTCTTTGTCTCCTGTTCAGAAGTGAATCACATGCAATCTTTGACTCGATGCAGATGACAGATTCACAAATTTTACTTTTTGATGGAGAGAAAATTGATTGTAACTGAGGACTTTTCCTGTGTTATTCGAGTAACTGCTTAGCCTTTACAGACAGAAAGGAAGTAATCCCATCTCTCTTCAGCCCAGAACATAAACTTTCCCAACTTGCAAGAATGCCCATTGACACAGTCTCATCTTAGAAGACTATAATTGATTGAGAAAAATAAGAGAATCAAAGATTGCAGGGAAATTGTTTTCACCCACACAGACTGTGCTAAAGGTATTTTCCAGAAGTACAAGTCTCATGTACTTAAACATAACACCCACAGCACCTATTCATAAGACACCACATGAAAGAAATAAGTTTCAACTTGATTTTCTGCTTTGGGGAGTTGGAGTTATCTCCCTAAGACATCAAAACCACCCAACTACAGTTTTATGTCAGACGAGTGAGGTCTGGAGGTTCACAGAGCATCACAAACAAGGCATCTCCCATTGCAGGCATGAGGAGACATTCTTTGCACATGCAGTGATGCTCAAGCACCCTTTAGATGTTAATGAGATCGAGAGGGCCAATGTTCATCTAAATTGTTCACAATGTATAGATAGGCAAACTGAAGCATTATCATCGTGAGGAATATTTGAAAAGTTGGTCTCTGATTTTGCAGACACTCATAGTCCTTTTCCATTTAGGCAATGCATAGAGATATCTGGAAATTTCCATAAAATCGGGTCTGGTTTCCTTTTCTATTGAATATGTAAAATTTTCAATAGCAGGATGTTTTTCAGAAATATGTGAATTTAGATGAAGCACTGCTAGAAAATATGGCCACTGGAAACTGCTTTGCTTCCTGCCTAAAGGCTGCTGAGGAATCCAGATTTCTAGGGTCGAGATTTCCAGGATGGTCCTTCCGTATGGTCTACCACAGACTTAGAAGACCACAAAGTTCTGAGGGGTTTGCAACACGGCTGAGAGCCCAGAAACCCAGGCTGTAGCAGAAGTTTTCCAATATCTCTATTCTCCATTTTTCCAGGATCTGAGAGAAGTCTCACTAAAATCGAGAAGAATGAAAGGGCTCAGTTTATATTTGAAAGGCTTTTGGTCTTGTAGGAGCAGCTTGGTAAGATGCAATTAAAAAAAAGTGTTAGGAAATATTTAGTTAGGTAATCAGGAAATACATATTTTAGTTTTTCTCAATTATTTGTAGGGGTTGGAAATACATTTTCTTCAGGGAAATTTAGTATGTGTAGTTTTTTTATCAGGGATAGACAAAAAAATCTGAAATACTGGAATTGCTCTGCAGGACAGAAATATTTAATTTCAGTCTTCTCCCTGTTCTTGCTCAGCCTTTAGGGAGATTTTGGTTTCCTGTTTTCTTTCTCTATACAGTAACCAGCTTTGGAAAATACAGGACACTGAAAATTCTGGACAAAAAAATACCAACCAAAATCACTAGGAGTGCCTCTTTCACCTCTCAGAGATGTGCATGACACCAGTGTGAGAGACAAGGCTGGGAGGACCCAGGGATGCATTGGAAATAGAAGTGCTAAGACTGGGAGAACTGCAGGCAAAAGAAGGAAAACCCCATTAACCTTCCTAGCAGCAAACTAGTTTCTCTAGGAGAGAGACTCAAGATGGAGTAGTTATCCTCAGAGTTGGGCAGGGAAAAATGGGCACACACCAGGGACTGTTTTTGAAGATGACCAAAGTTCAGAAATGCCAAGAGGAACAGCCAGATGTACCCTGGTTCCAGGGACACAGTGGCTGGCAGGACTGCTGGAGGAGGGGCTGGCCATCACCTTGGGTGGCCCAGGGAGAGTCCATCCTTGGCAACGGGGGCTTTATTGTACTTGTGGGAATATTTATCACTCTGAGTGAAACACTATCCACATCTCTTCCTGGCAGGATGCTGTCCTGTCCTGAGGTGTAGGAGAGAGGCTTTCAGCTGGGAGGCTTTAATGATAAGCAAGTGCAATTCAAAGGAGAATTGTAAATTGAAGTAGACTCCAAAACACTTCTTAAAGCCCTGAGTCATTAGCAGCTGAATCACATTATTCCTGTCAGCAAGATCTCTTCTCTAACATCATCCTCTATTTACTGTACATTACCTCATGGTCCTGGTCAAACTGTGCAGCTTTTACACAAACATGAAGAGTCCTAGTCATCCAGATGAGTTGACATAATGCAAGCTTTATTTTCGGATGCTAGTTAGAAAGCAACAACCCCAACCCAAGGATTTTCTTAGTTGGCACACAAAAAGCTTTTCCTAACAAGCAGGTCAAATAATAAGCCTTGTTTTCCGTTTTTCACATTTCACTTATTTGCTGAAGCTCATGGCTCTGCTACAAGGGCAGTTCTGAAAGTCAAAAGGTCACAAAATAAAAATTCATCATTTATCTGTCAGAGTGACCTCATGGTGACTCTTTCCCAGCTTCAAAGCCATTGATTGCATGGCCCTTCATTCTCCTTCTGGAAATCCTATAAACAAGTCCCTCTGAGATGACAGAAATTTAACATGCAACCCTTGTCACATATTAAAATAATGATGCAATATTAGATTTGATGTTAAACTAATTACTACATATTTAGCTCTTTCCAACAGTTCATCATATAAGATTAGGTGATAAACTATCAGAGAAATTTTCAAATGTTTAATTTTCAAATGTTTTAAAATTTGTTTATAGAATGTATACTTATCTAAATATATGTAACTCTAGGCTTACCAATATGGCAGGTATTGTGCTAAGGAGATAAGCTTCTCTGATCCAGATATGTCTATGAATTGCAGCTCCTTTAGGCGTAGAGCCCTTGATGTTGGAAAAGCACAGGATTAGGAAGTTTAAGCAAGCTGAAAGATAAGGATCAAAGTTAAATTGAAAGTTACTTTGGTTCATTTGTTTCAGTGATTAGAGAGACCGTATCATTAAAATAGTGAGTGAATTGTTTAGTGCTGTGCTTGACACAACTACTCAAAGGGCAGAATTAAGGATAAAAAGTCTAAGAATTAGAACTAAAGTCTGAAAAGAAAATGCTTAAACCTGCAATCAAATATCTATATTTACAGTCTGGATCATGCCAAACTTCATTGACAAGATATGTCTCTTCAGCAGTGCTCCTGAGGGACCTGAAGGCCAGGCTAGGCTCTTTTCTCTCAGACACCACATTCTGCAGAGGAAGTTCTTTAAGCAAAACAGATCTCTTCATGACAGAAGTGCAGCCTTGTCATCATTATTGCATCTCCTTTTCTTCCCTTACCACCTGTTATTTCTGGGCCTGCTGAATAAGGGGAAGGGCTGGGGACTGAATTCCAAACCCTGATACAAGTTCATAGGGTATTTGCTAACAATAGCACACAGTTCATAGTGAAACAAAGCCTACATCCCCAGCCAGTTTGCAGCCACATTGCAGACAGACCCCTACACTGGCCAGCCTCTAAACCAAGAAAGTTATTGTTGGAATTGAGCTTTTCCCTGACAGCAGTCAAAGCACTCCTGGGGTACCTGAGAGATAAAACTGGGAGAGGAGTCTTGCTGGAGCTACACGTTGCAAATCACAGTGCTGGACCTACTCTATCAATTCAGACAGCAGCTGTCTTCTAGCAATATTTTTTTCCTTCAGATTAATTAACATTTTCCCCTCAGCCCCCTGGTTATAGACATGATGATAAAATCTGTGCATGTTAGCAGAAGTTGCAGCAGTTACTGTTCACCTAGCCAGCTGTGTAGCAGTGATTCTCTACCTCTGCAAAATCTCTCCTGATGTTTCTGAGGGGTGGGAGACTTCAATGCTGAAAATGACAATGGTCAAATTTCAAGTGACTGGTCTGAAAGACCGTCCAATCTTTCAATTCCCCTAAGAATTTGTCCCTCTGGGCTAATTACAGTTTCATAATAGGCAAAGCTGTTGTTCTATACAGAGTCAGGTTTCATTTCCAGAAGTCAGGAGCAGCCTCCTATCAACACCAGGTCAGGATTTCACAGCTTGCTTCAGGGAAAGCTCACTTTCTGTTTCTCCACCTCATGGACTATATACACCTCAGCTGCTCAGGATGACAGCAAATTTCTTCTGGAAATATCCTTGCTTCAGTAAGGCCTTGTTGGACAATGGTTTCACTATTCTTCAAGATTAATTATTCTTATTTAAAAAAACCTGATCCCTGTATTACTGAAAAATATTCTTCTTTCAACAGGGTAGAAAATCATGATGCAAATGTATAAACTATGGTGTAATTTTCAGCATATCTTTTAAGCACCAGCTTGATAGTATTAAGTAGTTCCAGTAGGAATCCTCATGGGCAAAGCTTGCTGTGACTGAGGTTTGCAAATAGCAAAACTGCTGCAAAAGCAGGCTTACTAGTCAAATTTCCACAGAATTGCTTCCCTTGACACAATTTTAACTCACTCTCATCCAATACTGAATCCTAAAAAATTGTAATTAAACAACACAGATTGTTCACTATTTGAATTTTAAGCCATTGTATTGATTGAAGCTGCTGAGAACCTTGAAAACATAAACTATTTCTAGCACAGGAGGGACCAGATACTGGACATAATGACTACATGCATTGCCTCAATTGTATGATGATGCTCAGTCTGCCCCTAGCATTATACAACTGCCTGTGCTTTGTTCTCTAGATCAAGGTAACATCCCTCCCTTTCTAATACTTTCCTGGGGCTTCTGAATGCATTAAATTAGTAGAAAAAACTGCAGAGTAAAAGTTAGGGTTTGAAATCTGGTACACAGGTATTGTGCGTCACCTGCAGAGATATCTACAGTAGTTCTTAGCAAATCTTTTGAAGGTACTTGGTAAGTAACAACCAGAGGGTTTGTTGGACAAGACGTCCTGAGACAAAGCCTATCTCATATATTAATTAAATTCACTGTTTGGCTATTCACTATTTGGCTGCATTAAAAAACCCAGAATACTAAGGGCAACTAAACCCTTATAATTGTGAAGAGGTCAATATCCAAGACCATCTGTAGATCAAAACGTGGAAAATGCAAAATGTTCAGATTAGTATGCAAAATTAAACATCAATGTGGAGAGTGGATTTATATGATTATCTATGAATAATTCATTAGCACGAGAAATACAATTAGCTTTTAAAAATGATCTAACTACTATACTCATGTTTAGCAAATCTAACATATAGTAACATCAGGAGGAAATGTCCATAATGTAAAAGAAATTTAAACAAATTCCTTAAGGAGTCCAGCTGCCTTATTACTAAGGGGAAAAGGGCAGTGGATTAGATGGGTTATATCATGCCCAGAGAGGTTAACTTGCCTGTAGTCAATACCCTTGCATTTGCAGGTGTGCCCTCAATTGACCCTATTAGTATGTGCAACCCTTGCTGGAAACCTTACTTGAGAAACATGAAGCTCTGGTCATTTGAAGTGACTCTGACTATAGCAAAGCATTCCTTAAATTTGGAGGGGGCTTATTTGGTGGGAAGATGCTGAAATAATTTTCACAAGAGAGGGTTTTCTGCTCTTCCAGTAGATAGAAATCCAAGGGCTGAATCAGGCAGAAGATAATCGATGCTATAGCTGGCATACTAAATCAATACATTACTGGCAACTGGAGCTAGTTTTAGCTGAACCTCTGCTAATCCAGAGAAATCACTCCAAGTCCTGACTTAGTCATTTTCAAGATGAAATTGCATCAGGCTCTTAATCTGTAGGATACCAGTTTGATGTTAGCCAGCCTGATAGTGGCAGTGACTTCCTTGGAGCGGGCTTGTGTTGACTGCTCCTGCTCAAGGAATGAGCACAGTGAGTGCAAATGGACAGGAGCTTGCCCTGGAGAAGCCTTCTAGCTGGTGTTTTTGTTTTTCCCTGCGCCCTGCTGCTGCAGATGGTAATGCAAGGGAACACAGACAGTGCTCACCTACCCTTTGGTGTTTTAAAAGTATTGTGTATTTGTAGTAGTTGTTCTTTCAAGAACGAAGAGTGCCACGGCTAAGTGACATTATGAGCGAGAAGCCAAAAGCTGATACAACAATTCAAAAGCATACAAATTAAAGTCGATTGTCAAATGGATTTTCCGTTCCATTAAAAATGTCAAGATTGAAAAATTTTGACATATAAAAGATCATATTAAGCATCCACATTAAATTAAGTGGGGACAAACCCAAAATATAATACAAACACTGTGGAAAATTAAGTACTGAAGATAATTACTTTGCCCAAAATTTTTGAATCCAAAACATTTGGTCCTTCCTTGGATCCTTTTATTGTCTATTTCTAGTACCAGCTGCTTTTTTTAAATAAAGCAAAATGTTTTGTGTATAATATTTCAAAAGCAAGACGTTGTTTTGCTGTGGTGTTCTTTTGCTTTTCAATTGCAATTGTTACCATTATATTATTGTTATTTATTCAAATAACATAATTTATTTCTCATTATCTATTCAAATAATTTGTCATAATTAGATTTACCAAGGAGAAATGGCTTTAATGAAAACTTTCAGCCTACATCACTGTAAATTAACCATTACAGTTCTCCTGGCTGGATTAGGAATAGACATAGCTATCATAACATAATGATTAAGTTTTGTTTGAGAATGAAAATTGTTCTTGCTCTCAGGTGAACACCTGACTCCAGATGTACTCATTTAACACAGACCTTCTTGCTGGATAGCCATGGACTTTTGAGTTTGGCCTTTGGACAGTTTGGATGATACTGCACAACCACGCAAAGGAGAGCCAGGGGACAGTAGCTGGCACAAAGGGTGGAGTGGCACTGACTGGCTTGCTCCTAAACTCACTAGGGCTGTTGGCCCACCACAGCAGACTGGCTGTTCCATCACTGCACTGTGCTTAGTCCTCTGTCCCCAGCCCTCTGGGGTGCCTCTCGTACTGTTTGGGACAGGGACACTGGTTCAAAGCATGTGCAGCAGTGCCACAGACCACCCGAGGGCTGATTTAGCACTTTGCCACAGGGCTGTCGTATTGGAGAGTGAAAGGTGCAGCACAGGACTGTGTGGGCTGGAGGAAGTCAGACTCAGTGAAGTGAGGTCATTGTTAGGCAAGATCACTGGGGTGAGCAACCTCCCAAAGAGAATCCAAACTGTCCCTGGGCACAGCTCATCGGAGAGGTGCCAGACAGAGACAGATGTGAACGATCAGTTCAGCAGTGTCCCCAGTCTGGAGCCTGTGCTTAGCTGCTCCCTGGCCCTCTTTTACTCAGCAATATAAATCTTGCACTCTGGGCAAGGCCCAGGTCTTAGAAGTGCAACAGCTTAACTAATGGGAAGAGGTGTCTAAATTTCTTCCTTTTAAAGAACAGAGATGGGAGCAGTAGTATCATAACAAGCACATCACACTGTGCCTTTCTTGCCCAAATTTTCTCCCTCCTGTATTAGAAAGCTCTGTCAACAGAAGTGCAGCCAGAACAGTGTTAGTGGCAATATTTGGATAGCACACAATGTTCACTGTTGCCTGTTTGTGTGGATGTTTTTCTTCTCACTCAGCCGTGGAAGGTGTCTCAATGTTTGCTGCAGTTCTGTCCCATACTGAGATTCAGTGCTGTGATCAGCTCTCTCTGAATCCTTTTCCCAAAGATCAGTTGCAAATGGCATTTCTGAGCCCCATTTGCAATAGCTCCATCTCTGTCATCCCAGAAGCTACTTCTGTTCACACTATTTTCAGACGCTGTTGCAAGCATAGATACGGCACTATTCTGCAATTGTCCATCTGTCCAATCAAACCAATGCTGCACACCAAGGTACATGATTAAAAAATCAAGTTTTCTAATTCTGCATCCATTTCAGTATGTGTGACTCATAACTGCACTCAACAGCTGTGACTTTGGCTTCTGTGGGCATGTCCCAACAACTCATTTGCAGAAGGAGTTCTAGGTGCCTATGAACTCACCTGAAATGCCTTTTGTTTTAAGATTAGCAAGGGGTTATTCATGACAAATTTTTACTAGACCTACTGATGTAGCAGTTTTGGAAGAGTAGCTGAAGACACAGGGTGGAGTTATCCTTAAACACTGCACAGTAACTTCAAGATTGGAAGACACAGAGTGCTGTGACCCAGATTTTGCATCTGAAGACATAAAGACAGCTGGGTAACATAGATGTAATAAAGAGAAAGCACAGCAAGGGGAATTTAGGCAACTTGATAATTCTCAATCACCCACACAAGCAAAAGATTTCTGATGGCAGAAGCTTTTATCTAGTAGGAAAAAAAAATCATCAAGACATGAAGTCACTGGAAGCTGAAGTTCAGTAAACATGGGCTGTAAGTAAAAGGCTGGGGTTTTGGGGGTTTTTTGGGGGTCTTTTTGGTGTTTTATGTTTTGTTTTGTTTTTTGGGGTTTTTTTGGTACTGTAACAGATAATTAATCACTAGCAGACTTTGCACAGGGACATTGTGGATTGTTTGGTGAGTCTGCCCTGGCAGTGTCTCATACCCTGGTCCTTTTCTCCTGACACAGTTTTCCACATCCAGGCTCCTGCCTTCACTGCGCTCTGATATGTAAACAATAACTCAACATTTATCCAGTAACTCTGCTTCACATTTATGAATTTTAATCAACCATTGACACACTTACATGAAGTGAAACAAATGAGCAGAGTTGACAAATGAGGTCCTTGCTTAGAAAGGACTTTAGATTCATATTAATATTCAGTTCCTTTCTATGATTCTTGACATTTCAGCACTGTATGGCTGTCTTGAGCCTACAGGATTGTTTTCTATAGCCCAAACAGGGAGCCCATTTTGCTAAGCATGTAACAAAAAGACAGCCACTGCTTCTGAGAGCTCATGGTCTGAGGCAGAGAGAGCAAATGGCTGGTAGATGAGGGAAAAGTAAGTGTGGACTGCATTCAGTGAGGTAAGAAGCACTGTTGGTATACCAGTTAACTAACTGTTGGAGCCATGTAATTTGATCTGTTCCAAAGATGTGGAAGATTTCTGTACATAACACAGTACTCACAATTTGGATCAGATTTTTTTAAAAGCTGTTCCTGGTTTGTTGGCTAATGCAATTTTCCCTCTGCTGTCCTGAATCACTCCCTGACCAAGCTCCCCTCAGGTAAAGGGCTCTGTGCCTCTGATTATTTTATGGCATTTGCTGCAGCCCAGTTTTCATCAGAGATCCTTCCCAGCAGACTAACAGCCCCATGAATGAAATCAGCAGGGAGGCTCTTCATTATCACAATTCTGGCAGTGAAGTCTCTGTACTTTTACCACTGTACTGGTATCAATTATTTGGAGCCACATTAAATAAATGAAGTCAGTAACATTAATATGTCATGCTCAATTCATACAGAGGCTCCTGAACTCTCTTTAAAAAAAAAAAAAACCTCTCTTTTTTGCCTGCTGCTTCCCTTAGTAATTTTTTGTAAGCTCTGACCTTAGACATATCTCAATCATTGCAAGCATGCTTGGTTCAAGATTGAATACACATCCATTTTGTATGGGTTGAGTGGGGCAAAAATCATGAGAAAAGCAGATGACTTTAGAAAAAAATTACTTCTCAAAGAAGGTTCAATGACCTCCATATAGATATGACATGTTAAAATCACTGACTTCTTTTTAACTCAGCAGCAGCGTATATATATTTATATTATATAATGTACTTGTAAGGGCAAAGCCTCTTCAGCATTTGATCTACAATATTTATTGTAGAGTTCTGACTCACCTTCCTTGGGTGTTGCCCAGAGTCACCATAATACCAGTAATGACAATGAAATGGACTGCATTGGCCGGTGCCCTTTGCTTGTTTGATGGGTCACGGCAGCACACTGACTGCAGTTTTCTGCAACCTAAAGACAATCTTATTTATTTATTGATTCTGCTGAATCAGAATTCAGGCTTGGCAAAGCCTATTCC
>VXAX01001390.1:805306-896331 GCA_013399835.1 Leptocoma aspasia | reverse complement strand
AACAAAAAAAAAAAAAAAAAAAAAAAAAAAGAAGAACAGTTTGGGATTTGGACAGTATTTTTCTAAAATATTTCTAACCAAAATTAACTTATTTTAGTCTTAAGTAATAAAAAGAAAAATAAATCTCTGATGGACCATTCACCATAAAGCCAGTTAATTTTGTCTGTAATTCAACTGATCTGCTTTAACAGAGTAGGAAAAACACAGAACTGTGATAAGAAAGGAGATTTCTTGGATGCTGCTTTACACATACTCAGAATAAAAAAGATAAAGAAGCCTAGTAAGCCCTTTGAGCTTGCTGAGAGTAGAATTATACATAGATATAAGGAGCAATGGGTAGATGCTTTGCAGGAGTGTTTGTAAACTCTGAAACTCCGATTCAGCCACACTTGAATATGTTACGGCCTCTTCTCCGTTAACATTAATCAGAGTGGCTTTTGTTTACAGGAATGTTGGAGAAAGCGTATTCTAAACTCAAATACTCTTGCAAACACATTTCATTCAAACCTGCATGAGAAGTGTTTTCTCTAATAGTCAACCTGGCAGCTGAAAGAATGGAATGTTTCTTAGGTGGCCAATTACACACCCAAAATAAGGAAGAGTGAATAGATACAAAACATAATTAAAATAAATGCAGCCTGTAAATAAGCCCAGTCAGAATATAGTCTGATGAAATGATTATTCAGTCTGTTAAAATTTGCATAGATGCCTCATTCTTATGCACTCCTGCTGAAATTTACAGGGAAAAATCCCTTAAATTTCCTGTTACAGACAGAGAGCAAAGCATTGACGTCCAGATTTTGGAGGGCTTGCTTTGAGTTATATTTGTGGCTTCCCTAGGACTGTTAGTGGTGTGCAAATCTGAGCAGGTGTTTGCATCTTTGCAAAACTAAGTCTGACCTCATTAAAAAACCCAACAAACCTACAAACAAAGAAATAAACAAAACAGGTTTTGGAAATTTATCAAAAAAGGAGGTGTGAGTGGTGTGATTCAGACCAGAAACTGCAGCCAGTGATGAGTGTAAAGCATAAAATTGGAACCCTTGAGCTGGGATGCTTTCTTGTTTTATTTTTAAACAATTTCTTAAACATAAAGTGAACTGAGAAACCAACTATTCACCTCAACTATTGAACCTCTGAAGAAAATCTTGACTGCCAAGTCAGCAAGAGGAATAATTTGAAAGTTAGTATCACCTGAGAATTTCCAAACAGATGTCAGTGTTCTTTGATCAGGAAGCAGCAGTACTGAAGCAGAGAAAGGGTCTTTATCTCAGCCTTGTGTCATAAAATAACCAGCTGGAAGAATTTAAAATAAAAGGTAGCAATTGTATATTCCAGCTTACCATTCTCCTCTCTCTGGATCACTTTTTTGTAATTTAATGTAAATATACAATATTTCACAATGGGTATCTCATCATGAGTTAAGCCATTTTTGAAACCTTTCATCCTGCAAAGTTTCCCAGCCACACTGAAGATATAAATGCAAAATGTTCCTGATTTGGTGGGTTTTTTTTTACAGTCTCTTTGCATGTGTTGTCCAGGAAGATAAGCATGGGAGATGCAGAAATCTTTCAACTGACGTGCATTCCTGGCATCATCATGTTATTTCATGAAGACTGTCTGGTTTATATCCACAATGAGAAGAGAAAATGGTATTGTGCTGCTGTTCAGCAAAAGAGAAAGCAAAAGAAGGATGAGTCAAGTGTGCAGCTCACTCATCAGAAATTGTCTCTCAGTTTGGACGTATTTCCACACATTCCTGAACTGTTCATAATTATTTTCCTGTGTCATTACCCTGCACGTGCTTGTCACCACTGCAGGGGCAAACCTGAAATCAACCTTTCTTGAAATTCATGAATTAAAACAATCAGATAAATGCAATGCAATGCATTAAACATGAAATGACACATCTGACTGTTGGTAAAGGCAGAAAGACTTTCCAGAAGACCTTTCTGCAATGCAGTCTGCCACCTCCATTTGTTTCTGATTGCTATCACACTGCACAGATGCAATGATTGAGAATCAAACTAGAATTTGGTGCTAGAAGTCCACTGTAACATCAATCATGTGAAATAAAAATGTCATGCTTATGATTCTTTGGAAAATGCTGCACTTAACTTCCAAACTGTTGCTTTCAGAAAAGGCTAATTCAGGGCTGGGTACATTAATGTCAATGTCCTATAAAAGTGCCAGCTAAAAAAAAAATGTCAGCAAAGACATTTTTTAAGCCTGTGTCAGCACAAAAGGGTGCCTCAGTTGTTTCATCTCACAACAGCTGCATGCTTTCATTGACATTTGTTGCCCTTTCTTTGTGCACTCATCCTAACCTCATAGGTTATTTCCTGGCCTCCCTTCCATGACCTATGACCGATGATGACCTTTAGCTAGAGAATGTGACATTTTGTTCTCCTCTGGCTGACATGTGATGCCCTCATTATTCAAAGGTATGTGAAAATAATGACCTGTACTGACCCCTGACTTTCCTTTCGTTTATTGGTCTACACTAGGTGCTTGTTCAGCAGATTGCTATGACTAGGTGGTGGGGTGTACAATTTCTTTTGAAGAAGGAAGCTTATGAATTGCACCAACATTTTAGCTCTTTGTGTCTGTTGTTCCATTTGAAGAGCAGTAGATGAAGTGGTGCAGCTGGGGGAAGAGGGTTCAGGGTTCACAGTTCAGTTCGGTGTGTGTTGTTGGGAGCATCCTGCAAAGCTGGCAGATCTGGCTGAGGACTGGGGGTCTTATGGAGTGGCACTTGAACCCCAGGCTGGATACCCACCTTAGAGCATCTCAGATAGTACAGGATGCCAGTGCACAAGGTGCTGGCTCAAGTCCTTAGTTCTCAGTCACCAGAAAGAATGGATGACTGAGAAACCTCAGGAATTCAAAACAGGAGTGAATGTAGCTTTCCCATCACCAGGATTTCTACACCTTCCCTATTGTGACCCCAGTGGCAACACGGTCACAGTTACAAGAAATACAAAATTAGCCTAACATGCTGTCTTGGGTATGTCTCATTTCGCATTTCAAGTGGTAGAAGTTTCACCGCTCTTCAGAAATGCAAGCCTGAACACATGAATTTTTTTTTCAAGAAGTAGATTTTATCTCCTGTGAGGCAAGACATGTCCTCATTGACTATAGTAAATATTTCAAATGCTGAGAGTCTAAGGGAGGAATAAACCACTTCTGTGTGGGAGATTGTGACACCAATTAAGAGTTTCTTCAAGACCTAGCCAGCATGAATATTTAAACCTCCTTTGCTTGAAGAAAGGATGATTACTTCAGGTCCGGAATGAGGGCATGTATGGAGCAGCATAAGGAACAGATGGCTGCTAAAGACAATTTCAGACTATAAATAGTCCCTATTAAGAATATAGAAATAATCAGTTAGGGAATAGGCTCTGCTCCCTGTTGCACAGGAGCAGAGCAGCAGCAGAAAAACGTTAACATATATGTCAGTGTTTGTTGTTTGCTGGGAAAGAGATATCAGGCCTTTCCCACTGAAAGGTGGGAAGCTCCACTGGATCTGTAGGGTTAAGACAGAAGATTATCAACAGCTCTTTGGAAAAGGTTTACGTATTTGGTATGCAGACCAGGAAATGAAAATCAGGATCCAAATTTTGACCTTGTCTCAGCACTCTGTGCAAACTAACACAGAAACCAGGGGAAAGGTCCTTTATTGGTAAAGAGAGAGCATTCCCCACCACCTGGAGGCTGTAAAGAACTTCATGTTGGAACATGTTCACTAAAGGTATAAAAGGTACTAATAACTCATGCCCAGATATCAACTTGCAAACTTTGAGGTTCTACCTGGGTGCGTGGGCCAGACTTTCATCCTGCATTATAATCCAGCTAAAGATTGAGAGTTCAGGCTGACACTTGGAGGACTGCAGTGCAGTGGAAAGGGGACTCCAGATTAGAGACAGCCTGGCTTAGGGTTGAGCTAGAAGTATTAGTAAAACCTGATGAAGAAAAGTATTTTATCTGTCTTGGTGGAAAATGCTACATAAGTGACCTAACCATGGATGTGACTTACCAGTCATAGGTATGTCTTCATCTGAAGGGAAAAAAGCTGAAACATTTTGAGAGTACTGCCCTCTGTTTACCATTACCATCTTTGTCCTGCTTGGACTGAGTTTTGCTGCATCAGTCCCAGCAGCAGGTCTGAACAGAAGCCCAAAACTCAAGAATGGCAGAAAGAAATGGCATCTGTAGCAGATCATCACAACTCTTCTCTCAGTCATTTCACAAATGCCCCTGGTGTTATATTTCTGAGGGCCAGTTACTGATGGATTAACTGAAGGAAAAACAAGAGCATAAAAGTGGATATTAGCTGGTGCCAGGCAGTCCCCCTGTCACTGACCTGACAGTGCTCCAAACCCTGTCACTGAGCACGGCTGTTACATGAATCCTGCTGACCTACTAAAAGTGCCAGCTATTTTCATACAAAATTACTGGCAGTAATTTTCATACAACTCGCACATGGAATGCTTTTAAAGGATTCAGCTAAGGAATGGACACACTTTTACATGTGACACAAGCTCAGATCAGATGTCAGATTTCTTATGACCAATCATATAAATGAACTAATCCACCATAGCAACATAACTCTGGAAGGTCTTGCAGGAACCTTGTAGAAATATATTTATCATGTGCCCAAAAGATTGTGACATGTGAAATCATGAGTTGCTCGTCTGCTTTGCTCAAAAAGGCAATGCTTTTGTATAGTACAAGCATGAATGTAAGAGGATAGTACTGAGGTAAATCTTTAAACCAAGGGCATGTTTAGACTTTGTTGTCTTTGTTTTTCCCCAGAAGCACAGCCTTAGAAATATTCTGTTTTTCTTCCCCTCCATCTCATTTGCCTCTCATTGTTCAGGAGTTTGTAGGGTTTCACTCCTCCCAAGATCCATAAATCAGATTATTAACTTTCATTCCAAGCCTGTTTTATATGAGCAGAAGAAATCTAATTGGAATACAATCACCCTCCTACTGCTTTGCACAGTTTTCTTTGCATCTCAATGTGATCTGAATTTCAGATATCTCTTTCTGTGAGATATTTATTTTTCCCCATCATGCACTGGATCCAATTGTGCTGCTATCTTTTTCTGCCCTTTTAAGCTCTGGCTGTAAATTAACCGTTATCCAACTGAAATAAGTTCCTTCAGAGTTCATAAACAGTAGTTCAGCATGAAAGCTTCCAGACTAGTTGCACAGGAATAAACTGTCCATTCCCATGAATATGAGGGTTTAATATCAGTTTCATTTTCCTCTGCCTCAACATGGGTGCTTAGAGAAGTTCTTTTGTTAGGTGGGATACTGGAGGGATAGTAAAGGAAGAGAGAATCTGGAAATGCAGAACTCCATTTGCAGGTGCTGGATGAACTCCAGGTTGGGGAATCTTCACATTGCAACTATGATTACTTGTTTTGACTTATGCTCATAGACATTTAGTACAACTGAAAAATTCTGCTGATTATGGATCTGTTCTTGCACTGAAATTTACTGGCTTTTATTTTTCTTTAAAAAAAACCAAACCCAAGTTAAAACCTTTTCTTTTTCACACGGTGTTTAAGGAGCCTGGCAGCCCAAGAGTTCTGAATACTAAGATGTTTCCTTTCAGGATGCAACCCCCAAGTAACACAAACTTTTCTTTAGTTTCTCCCGTCCTGCACTCCAAGCCTTCTCCAGACCAAACAGGGCATGTCTATGGGAAAAACTAATAATTCATTAAATGCTTGCTTGTCTTCTCAGTTACTAATGCTGCAGTGACTTGTTTGTGTCTGAATGTGTTACAGGCACAAGCCCATCTGAGAGAAGATAAATTTTAAGTCTAATCGCTTTTACACATTCAGATTTTAAATGAAAGCTACTTAATTATTACCACATGATCATAAATGGAGACTGCACACAAAAGATCAGTCTACAACTCAACAAAGCCTGCAAGATGATGCATTCTTCTGCCCACATCCTGACTGCTTTATGGTGGGGACCTGTCAGAAAGAAGTTTCCAACTTCTCCTCTTCCAACAGGCACCAGGGTGCTGTTCAGGCCAAAGCAGAAAGCTGCATGCCTGGATTTCATCCCGATGTGGAGTCCCGGCAGAGTAGACTCCAGCTCCTCATTCCACAGTTTAGACATAGCCTATCAGTCCATTAAGCAACTGAGTGTCATTTAAATAACTGTACAAAGCCCAACTTTGTTTCTCCTATTTTCAGCAGCCACACCTGCCTCAACAGAGCTACCTGTAGAAACATCTTGGGGCTCTGACCTGTCAAGTGTGAGAACAAAACCTTGCAACCAGTTACTTCTGAGTCTGAAGTGTGACACAGACATTGAATGGAATTTCTAATCTAAAGTCAAATGAATCATTAAAATGATTAAGCCATTAAATAAATACATCTCAATTCACTGTGGGCTGTGAATTACCGACACACCAATTATTCAAAATGAAATGGACATTTCATTTTCTGGGTGTTCATGTGCATTGTTTTACAGTGAGGGAACTTTCCTCACTTAGGTTAACAGCAGTCTGAGGGAAAAAGAAGAATCTGATTTAGTATAACAATCCTACTAGCATGATATGACTTTTTCTTTATTGTCTCTGAATTTTTCTCTAGTTATTTTCTAGCATAGCAGAGATTATACAGCGGGAATTAAGTATTTATGACACCTTAGGTATCTCCAGTTGAAATGTTTAAATCTGAACCAGTCTGGAAGGACTCCCCTTATAAATTTCTTCAATAGGAAATTCATCTGGAAAAATGAACTCATGTATGTCCCACTACTACATGGAGCCAAAGTTGATTAGCTCAGAGGTGGAAACCTACATTTAATCAGACTAATCCCATCCATAGGTCTTTCCTCAAATCTTTCTTCCCAGTAGTGCTGTGTGACAATGTCCACACTGGTGCTCCTCTAGCTATACTGGAAGGGACATTTTGTTCAATATTCTCCTGGTTCTTAGTAATTCATTAAGTGGGGTTGTCATGGGGATACAGTCCCAGGATAGCCTTGCCTCTTTCTTTCATCCACTCATGCACAGTGTGCACTGTACAATACTTCATGCAAATAAGTTCCAAGCAGAGTTGCTTGTCATTAGCACAGACAGCTCTAGAGGCAAAAACAAACAGAATTTGTCAGTGACAACTCTGTCATTAAAGAATTTTGTTTGCACCCCTGCAGTGATTCATAGTGCACTTGACTGTTTTCTGCCTACCTCTTCACATCTCTTATTTATTTACAAAGTGAAAAAAAATGTCCTTTCAGTACCTTTTCTCCAATTACAGATTTTATTGATATCAAACCAGAAAGTTGATTTTAGCTCCTGGCAAACTAGTAGAAAAAGAAGGTTTGCCTGGATGTCATCTTCATTCAAGCACTGATAAAGTGCTGCCAAAGCAGGGAAGGTAAACAAAATATTTAATGAATTGCTGGAGAAGTCAAAAACTAAACAAGAAACCACAGCCTGGCTTTAAAGAAGAAATAAATCTGGAAAACCATCAGCACTTAAACCTTGTTTTTGAAGTGAAAGCATATATACATACATGTAGCCTGACTTTGCTGAGCATGTCATGTTTGAACCTGAGGATACATTTATGTGACTATCAGGTCTCACTATCTTTGTTACAATTGATATTTGTTTCATAATTAACTGATTCAAGCACTGACCACCCAGCCACCAGTAAAAAGCCTATTAGGCCCAGCCCCTGTCACATCTGCTTCCTGAAATGGCCAAATTTTAACTGTGTGAGCAGTACAAAATATTCTGTTTACTTTCAACTGCTGAAGGAAAGAAAATAACCTACCATCCATGAAATATTCAAACACAGCTTTAAAGACATTAGCCACGCAGCAATACTTGTGTTATATAAAATGTTCCTCATGAAACGGTGGGATATCTGTCTGAAATTAGCAAGGATTACAAAACCTCCCACTCTGAAGGTGAAAGGATGAAGCAAGGTTATAATTATATAAATGACTATGGGGGAAACAGTTGCTCTGTATGGAGTGTGGGATCCAAGCAGTGTCAAACACTACTTGGAGACAGCTTTCCCAAAGGCACAGATTTGTCCTCTTTTTTTGGAACCCTTTTTGTCTCTTAAAGCTCCAGTCACTTCCCTGGGGAAATTTCCACTGTGGGGTGTGCCCTGCCTGTACTCAGAGGAAGGGATCTCAGATGCTGTCTAGTCTGAACCTGATTTGGTGGCATCACTCTGTTTCACCCCACTCTTTACATCCTCACTTCATTGGTGGGCTGCTGAGTATGGATCTGTAACACCTGCAGGACTGAACAACAGGGTTTAGATAGCTTTAGGCTCCACAACTGTGTTTACCCAGGGTAAACTAGGATTACAGTCCGTTCTTCTGGGACATGTGGCAACAGAAACAAACAGAAATATGACCTTTGAAGGGTTCTAAACTCCAATTGTATCTTACATCAGCTCGCCTCAAGAAACATCCAAACACATAAAAATATGGCACTTGCGCACTTTATCGATTACATTTCCTAACCTTTTTGAAGTAATCCCTGAATCTGAATCAACAGCAAATTAAGGTCTTTCTCTTACACATGCTTTCCTCTACAGATCCAACAGTATCTGTTCCCTTGGCTTTCTCCTCTACAGTCTTTTGCATTTACAGCTTGCTTCAATTTTCTCAGCAGTCTCCAGAAAGGGCATCTCAGTCACAGAACCATTTCCCAATTTTACCTCTCTCCCTATTTGCATGCATCCCTTTCCCTAATCAGTCTGCAGTCAGGTCAGATGATCAAACTAATTTTGCAGCCAAAGCATTCCTAGAGCCACATGAACTGTGAGGACACGGGGCCTGGGCTGAGACAAGCCAACTCTTCCTCTTTCTGCACAGCTCACTTCAACCTGAATTGAACAGAAAACATTCAAAATTTCAACAGCGTGATGTTAGCAAACAAGACTGCTGCACATCTAAAAGAAACACTCAGGTGCCTGCAGCCTCAGACCTCAATAAACATTTCAAAGGGTAGGATAGAGCAGAAGTATCCTTATTGTAAGGATAAAGAAGTACAGGTCCTTAATACTGCTGCTGTAACTGTTGACAAAAGCTGACATTTAAACAGCAACCAAAACAAGGCCTGACCCTGCAGTGTCCCCACAAGTACACTAGTCACCTACTCAAACCCACTAAAATCAAATGGAATTCGTCTCCCATGACTGCAGATTTTAGGATCAAGTTCTTACTCTGAAAAAGATCTTTCTTGAAGTAACGTCCTGCTCCACTCATGCTAATGGGCATGTTCAATTGTAGCATGACAGAGCTTGTAGTATAAACATGAAGTCTGTAATTTTAAGGCTCTAAACTGTTATTAAGCCAAATATCTAAGGTATTTTAATTTAAAACTTCAAAGAATACCTAGTTGGGCAGTAGGCATTCTTGCCATTAATTAAAATTCAGTTGATGAACAAAGCACAGTCCATGAAACCATACAACTGAAAACCCAGCAGTTGTGACCCAGCACTCCAGTGCAGTGGAATCAGGGGGAAACAAAAAAGGTGTAAAGCCACATCTTTCATTCTGACAAATTCTTAAAGGTAAAGCTGTGTCTCTTTGTGCCCCCCTCACTATTCAAGAACTTGTCAAAAGTGCTTATCATCAGAGATGACTTGTCAGCAGCTCAGTGAAGTTTGGTGGCATGAATTTCTTTGAGTTTTAAATAAAGCAAAATCCTTCATAGAAATGCACAAGACTGAAAGTAGAGGGTCTTAACAGTTTTAAGGGAGTTGTTAAGCTATCTGATGTAAATATACGTTAACTGATCTTTTCTATAATGTGGATTACATAAATCTCAATTAAGTGACTTTTAGGAACATTGACTATTGATCTGATAAACTATAATGGCCATCAGAAATATTGGGTAAATAACCATTTAAAAAAATTTGTTATGTCATAAAAATACTTATGGAAAGTACTTACGGTACTCTATATGCTGAGTAACCACTTTTCAACATGAAGTATCTCAGCCAAGGATACATTCTTAAATTAAGCAGCTTTTAATTTATATATGATTTTAAAAGAATGTTTTTAAACCACTCAGCATGTGCTTTCCTGTACTTGTGTAATTTTGAAATTGCCATGTCATTTTTTTTTTTACTTCTTGAGAATGAAGATAATAGTAAAATAAGTGATCAAGTGGCTGTATGGGGCTCATCAATGGCTCTTTGTGACCATACAGCTTTTGTGTCAATATGTACTGACAAAACATGCACAGGCCCAAAGATGAGCCTTTCAGCTCAAATCTCATTAAGAACTTCCTCTGAGAATTTGTTTGTGCCAGTTATTTCCAGCAAAGATGGACCAGCTATCTATGCTCAAATCTAGAAAGGCCTTGTTGAACTGGCTTTATGCCATGTAATGATAGAAGTAGAGGAGTTCTCCTCTAATGCAAGTGACCTGCCATGTGGTACCAGGAGGGGAAAAACAAAAAAAATGCACACAAAAAAGGAAACAAACCAGCAACTGAAAAGGTTGAAAAGGTGGAGTGCTTTGGGATAAAAGGCACTGACACAGAAGAGTCTGCATGAATTGGAGTCGTTAAAGGCAAGCGGAAAGGGGAGCAAATGAGGACCCCTAGAAATGATGCTAAAATAAAGCAGCTACATTCAAGCAAGCAGGCCTGCAGTAAGGAGGGATGATGCCCACAGCAGGAATGCTGTGGATCAGGAGCGGAGCCCACAGAGGAGAAAACAGAGGTAAAAGGGCAATGCAAATCCCACCCACACAAATTTCTTTGCTGGTGTATTCAGTGGAGCAGCAGCATGTTGCAAGAGGGATATCAGCCCCCTGTGATTGAGCCATTTTGTTACGCTGACTCTCCCTAACAGCCTGACTTAAGTGCCAGGAAGTGTTTACAGTACCAGCAATGTCTAACTGAGTATCAGAGAATCTAATAGGGAAATGATTTTACAAAAGACACTGGAATGGAAAACTCATAGAAATGGCCATAGGGCATACTTCTGGACATGTTTTGGATGCTGTTGGTCTAACTGGGGCCTTTCAGCTGCATGGACTGGTGTACCTCCCTCAGCACCAACATTTGTGAGGGCAAGAGTCCAGACTGTGACCCAAGGCTACCTCAGGTTTCAGTGGAGACCTCTGTCCTTTGGCAGTGGGATGTCCCTGTCCTCGTCTGTCTGTGCAGAGGTGGAATGCTCCCACTCCTCCCTCCAATGGCATGAAGCTCTCTTACACCAGGACTCTGCACCACAGCACTGCAGGAACTCTGCTGAATATGGCTCCAAGGCAGAGCTCAGAAATTCAGGGATCAGGAAAGATCCCTGGGAACTGGAACTAACCCCAGCTTTACCCACGTTCCTCTCTGGCTTTACATAAAACTGGCTTGACCCTCAGCTAGCACAAACAAGAATGACAAGGAGGGATAATTGCACTGTAAATGCCCTGCAAATCATTGCAGGGAGGAGTTTTATCAGGATAACAAACTACAGTCTGTGGACATAAAGCTGTTTGTTGCAGGGGCCAGCATGTACAGAATTAAAAGCAAATTCAAGCAGAAGCAGCAGTGTCTTAACTGTCTGCTTTTATTCCTGTTTTATCAACAGGTATTTAATGTTGCTTCTCTCCATGGTGCCATCCATTACTAGGCACATTTTCCACATGGAGCCAGCAGACCTATATCTGCAAAGAGAATATACTTCAGGGTAGCTTAATAATGCCTCTCTCATGCCTCTCACCACACTTTGTTTTTTTTCCTCTCTGGGGACTGGGAACATGTGCCAAGCAGTGTGTGTGCTGTTCTGAGGTAACCTGGAGCCAAGGTGTCCCACAAAGATTCACCAGCACCAGCAACATGAGCTCTGGCCTCACATGGCCCCTTCCAGCTTGCCCACGCTGGGGCCTCGTGTTCCCACAGCAGATGCCAGTGCCTTGTGTTTGCTGGCTACACAGATACTCCGAGGGAGTACTTAGGTATGCAGCTACATACANACTTCCCCTTGTAATTTTGGTGGGAGTTGAAAGTTTGGGGCGTTTCTCCCAATGTGCAACACCATGCTGTTTATGATAAAGTAATAAAGTGTTGAGTGACTGATTAAACAGAAGTGGATATGTCAGAAACTGCTCTGTAGGTATCTGGGAGAAAAGACACATTTTCCATCTGTCTTGACTACATCTGTGCTCTTTCTGGTTTTAATTTCCCTGCAGGTTCTAAGAAACAGCTTTGCAAGACCTGACATTGATGTTTTTAATTTTTTTTTTTTTTGGTAGAAAATCTAATAAAGCATGAAGGAACAGTAAAGTGAACCTACTTTCTTATTGGTAGCTGGATTCAAAAGAGTTACAGTAGCCACTCAGGAAGCAAAACCCAGGCCCCTCGGCCTTTTGTCTAGCAGGTTTAAATGCCACACATTCATGACAGATGTCTGGAGAAAAATCTGATGACCAATACTTATTTGCAGCAAGCAAATGCATGATTTCAATTGGGGAATAAATTTTTTCAAAAGTCCTTGGATCACTGAAATAAAAGCTCCTGTTAGTCAAACAAATTATTCCCTACGAACTATTCAGCCATTTGTCATAAGAGCATAACTTTTTTCTGTGCATCCTAATAATTGTTCGGGAATATTACTCAATATTTTTGTACGAATGTCTGGTGGATAAAGGGTCCTGCACAGTAAAAAGCATGTTTGATGTCAGCAGGGGCTCATGAGGAACCTAGGGAAAGGTCATCTTGGTGTCAAAGGCTGTAAGAAATGTCACATGCCTTCTCTTAATTAATGCAGGCTAGGAGAGAGCCCTCAGGGAGGACACAAGATCAGAAGGAGGAAACAGACATTGTTGTACCAATTATCACTGCCTATTTGAGCGTCTCCCTCTTTGTGATTACCCCAATTTAACCAAATATATAATTTCTAGGCTGCATCAGCTTATCATAAGTGAATCCACTTGGATGAGTGTTCATTCTGTATTTAAATATAGATAGACCTATCCTTGCCAGGTGCTGAGCTTGCTCAACTCCTACTGAAATTAGCAGGGGCTCAGCATTTTGCAAGAATCACTTAGCAGTGCCCAGAATTGGGTTCTTTATGTGTCTTATACATCAAACCAAAATCTGTGCTCCTCTAATGTCCATTTGCACAGTAACCCATATTTCTTTTCCTTCATTTATTAACAAACAGACATCCACTTGGTATTTGTCCTAAACAAATGTTAGTGGCTGTCGCTACTAGATACTTAGGCAAATTGAATGTATTCCTATTCCCTTTTGCACCATAGCAATATTAGGCAGTGTACTTTAGCTTTCAGCTTTTCCTTATGTACAGAATATTTATGGTCCATTTTAGAGTTGTCATCCCAACACTTGGGGTCATTTTCTTATTAAACAGTACAATATTAAAGCAATGGGGCACAGCAGGTGGTGTGTTTCTGACTATTTTGTCATGCCTCAGGCTGAGTTGCCATCTTCCACTCAAAATAATGTCATACTGAATATTAGCACACACACACACACACACACAAAATCCCAGTAAAAACATATTAAAAAAAAATGTAGCATTGTAAGTTCCAAACTTACATGGCGGAATTTTTCATGTGGGAGCTCTTCAGAGAGACAAAGTGATTGATTTTTATAAAAGCTGGCATGCATGACCAAGGGCAGATGGTACATAAATTTGGGCTCTGGTCTTACATTCTGCTCTGTGTAGGTGGACCACTGAACTGCTGTGACTGAGAAAAAATAATACAACCGTGAACAGATGCAAGACTCCTGGGTGCGATGATCAGGCTGCAGGACCAGGATACAAACTTGCACTGCTATAATAATTTTCATGACAGCTTTTGGTGATACATTCAGGCAAATAATTTATAATTTGTATGCTGCTGATTGATTGTGTCAAATGTGTGAGGTGTCTCTGATTAAGATGCACTTCGTGCTGTTAAAGATTGTGTGATGGATGCTTGCTCACACACCCTGCTGACGAGTAGGTGCCAGCCATCATCAGAACTAAAAGAAGATATGAAATACCCTCCTCAGATAAAATTATTGCAGTGATGAGTAGAGGGGTGACAGGAAGGTGAGGAAATGGAGAGGTGGACATCATAGCAACACAAAGGACACTGTCAAAGGACAACCCCTATGGCTCGCTGTGTCAGATGGCTGTTAGATGATTTTATGTCCTCCTTTTTCCGTATTTGTTGTGTTCAGCTGACTTTCTTTCACTGTAACAATCTAAGACATCAGTTCACTGTTGTTTCATGCCTGATGACACTGAAAATATATAATTCTCTCAGAATATATGCCTTCAAATTGATTAATCACATGACCCATGTCATCACATGACCATGTCTTTATCATTTTGCTACATGCTTGCATGCATAAAGAATAAGATCTCTCCATAGGGCAACAAGCCTGTAAGGCTCCAGTTTGTTTAGCATTTTCCACATTGTAAAATGCCCAACATTCATATTTTTTCCCTGTAAGCCTCCAAAAAGGTGTGCAAGGGTGAAGAATTAACACAAATGTCCACAGAAAAGGAGCAAATATATGGGCAAAGCTCAAAGGAAAAATCCAGTGTCTCTAGAGAAAGCATATCAAGAATTAAATTAATAAAGAATTAAACCAGCACTCTTGGGAAATGAGGGACAATATATACTACAGATTGGTGCTTTCAACATTTACAAGCTTTTTCTAGCACGTGCAGTTACCAATCTACTGTTCCAAACTCCAACAGGAGATACATTTCTTTCCTGCCTAATCACTTTGGGATTATCACAGTGCCTCTCTCACAGAGAGAGAATTCTCCACTGAACAATGGGGAACAGCAGTAGCACACAAAATTGATGTGATGTACTGCATCTGTTTTTATAGTGTTGTCCATAACTTGGGAGTTCTTCAATTCATTGTGCCATGGACAGGCTCACAAAGCCTCAATCTGTATTTCAGTTTCACATGATCCTTCAGTACTTCCAGATCTGCTGGGAACCTGGACCATGGCAGAAAAGAAATCCTCAACATTTAGCTCAGAAATGAATGGATCTGGCTGCTGGTCCTAGAGCAGCTGGACTATGCAATTGCACAGAGTAAAGGAAACACCTGGTGAAGACTCCATATATACTTATTTGCTTCTTTGTTTTACCTGTCTTACGAATATTTTAATGAACAGGTTTTGACTCACAGTGGGAGACTTTCTTTTGTATAAATATCTACGGTAACATAGCAACAAGAAATTTTGTTCACAGAATTCGTTTTCTAACTAATTTATCTTGATTTCTAAGATGATTGCTCTGGTGGAAAAAAAAAATTAAGTGGTTAGTTTGACTTTGGAACCCAAGCTCACCATTTCTTGAAAATTTTCATCTGGGTTCAGCACAATATTTACTACAGCTATATTCTTTAGTTTCAGATACCTTGAGCATATTTTACAAATGGCTTTTCATTGAAGCAGTACTGTTGCAAAGGTGTTCTTTAGGTGGCCATTCTACAGCAAGTCTTTTTCTAGAATTTGTATTTTAAAATTAATAATTATAAGATTCCATCCTATATTAAATAGGTGAGATAAAGTGTAAAAACAAGGGCTGTACCTGGTACTTAAAAGTTGCTATTCCTGACAGCACTTCATCTTTTTCATACTCACATTGGCTTTTATCCCGGCCCATCTATTCCTTAATGTAAGTGTTATAAATTGTTGTAAAGTGCCATAAAATATAATAAACATGAATCAATATTTCTTGGTTAAAAAACTTAGAAATGCTGATGAAGCTTGAGTTTATTATAGATGTCCTGAACCCACAATGTCCCTTTATTTTTTTTACCTTCATCATTTTTTCAGGTCTTGACTTCATGTGTGCACACACATTCATTCTTCACAATCAGAGGCAGTGAAAATTAAAATTACTAATGCAGAGCTAATAAAGCATCTAACGTTTTAACCAGTTCTTTTGGGCAAGATATCTTCTATATACAGAGCTATTATATTTGGTGTGAATGACCCACTTCAAGCAAATTCCTTCTGGATCTACAGAATATTAAGCACATGCACAGCACCAGAAAATTTGGGGATTACTCAGATATTTAAATTTGAGCATATGTTTAATTGCTTTGCTGAATCAGGGCTTTAATGAAGAAGCATGGCACAGTAGTGCTATTTGCCATAAAAATCCATCATTGCCAAGGATCTCTGCCCATTAAAGAAGATGCTATGATTTGTGTTTAAAATATGAAAGAAATACGATGCCTGCATGGTGCATTAAATGCCCAAGCATACACATGCATTTAAATTCTTTCTATCTTTTTAAGAATATTGTTGTGAATTATGTTCTTGTATATCCAAGAGCATCCTTCATAGTGAAGTGACAGCTCCTCTCCACATCCAGTTGATGCTCTTTACATATTATTAGTATTATTTATTCTTGATCCGAAGCTGATGATGGATTTCTTTGTCCTTGGTTGGGTTTGTGGTTTGTCCACAAGAACCACCAAAGGCCATGGTGTTTCCAGGGGCATTGGAAGGCTTTCCTCAGGCAGGGAGATAGCTAGGCTGGTGCCATCCCTGGTCAGGGAATCTGGTCCAGCCCAGCTGGGTGATGTGAGATGGGGCTGTTAGCAGAGGAAGAGCACCACACCACCTGTGACCTCACAGCCCCCTCTACTCTGGACCTTTGCTCTAACCAGAGAGAAATCCTGACAGAAATCTATTGGAAAAAATCCACATCCTGGCAAAACAGTGTGGCTGCTTTATGCTGTGGCAACAAATATGACCAGGTTTTCCCAGGGCAGGGAGGCTGTCAGAGCTTGGGACAATGACTTCAGCCTGGTGCCACACAATGTGACTCGCCTGTGCTGTCTGGACATTCTGACTTTCTGGCTGGAAATGAGGCCACTACAGTGGAAGAAAGATAACATGTCTCTAAACTATGTGTTGTTGTGTGATGGGCTTGTGGTTTTTTTTTCAATTCAGCTATTTATAAATGTGATAGACCTCTGTTTCTTCTGCCTCTTTCAGCACCCCACTGAAGAATGTGTGAAAAGCTCTAATTTCCCTTGAGGAAAAGAGTATCTTGTGATTTCAGTGAAAAGCTGTGTTCGCACTGTGGTCAATAAATTCCTATAGACAATTTTCCCCCCTTGGAATTCTCCTATCTTGTTATTTTGTTAATGCTTGAGATGAATATTCCGGCTCAGCAAAGACATGGTGGAAAGCTATCACATTTCCTGTCGGTCAGCTTCAGAAGGAGAATGTCAGAGCTTTAACAGACTTTCCTGGCATCAGGTTTTGCTTTTCTTTCATAAAAACTTGAACACTTTTGTTTTCCTTCTAACTTGGAGCAAGATCAAATTTCAAAATATCCAAATCCTCCATGAAACAGCATTACGTCTTTCTCTAGAGCCTCAGTTATTCCTTCTAGCGATGATAAATCCCACTTGTATCATAAAAAGAAATTATTTTCTTGAGAAAAAGGTTGAGACATCTCCCCAGACTAAATCCATAACTTCCTTTTTTGTAGGAAAAAAAATATAGTTTGAAATATTTGAGCTGAAAAGTTCCTGCCTCAGTGGTTAAACTGCTTCTACACACACACACACACACTCCCCGCCATCTCAGTGAATTCCCTGACGAAAGGAGGCAGACTTCAGGAATAACTGCAAAGGAAGGCATAACTCCAAACCATGTCTCCTGTACCCATGTGCCAGACTGCTATGTGGTAATTCCAAAGCCATGGGAAGACCCTGCACCCTTTAAGTCTAGGGATCACTCTGACTTTAACCCCATCAATCAACCTTAGTGAAAGACTACATGCAAAATTTTAATTACTGCCTTTAGATATTCCATCCTTCTAATATCAGGTTTGAATACTGTATTCTTTCTAAAAAGGCAAACAAAGCAAGGGTATTATCTCTGATGATACTATTTTTCTTCATGCTTTGGAGAACATTATATATATGTCTTTCCCTTTTTTTTTCCCTTTAAATGTATGATTTGTCCTAGTAGTTAAGGGGTGTTATTTCACACTACTAGAATTCTTATTTTCCAAGAGTTATCTTGGTTTCCATAAGGTAAACATGGCTGTCAGCACTATGTCCCAGCACGGCTGTACAGAACACCACAGCAGTGCTGCTGATCTGACCGACAGTGCACGACGAGATGGAAAGAAAGGCAGAAGAAAAGTGGACTAGCCTGATGAAAAGCTGTACTCAGGTCTTAGCAGAAAATTCAGAGCAGGAACTGCAGGCAGAGTGATTAACAAGGAGTTTCCAGAAGTTAATATACCGGGCAAAAGGGTTGCTCCTTTGGAAGCTGAGCACCGGAGAGTGGAAGTCAAAATGACTTGTGCACCATTGAGCTGGAACGTGCTGCTCCTGGGTCATTGATCCGCTCTGCTCTGGCAGGGCACCGCTTTGGTATTGTTAATTTTCAATGACATAAAGACTTGCATTAGTACAGGAAGCAGAATTGAAAGGCCTGAGACTAAATGG
Organism: Leptocoma aspasia; assembly: GCA_013399835.1. Taxonomy (NCBI): domain Eukaryota; kingdom Metazoa; phylum Chordata; class Aves; order Passeriformes; family Nectariniidae; genus Leptocoma; species Leptocoma aspasia. The sequence goes on along the minus strand of VXAX01001390.1, from coordinate 877,868 downwards.
AAGACAAAAGAGAGGCCAGCAGTAAACACGAAGGGTTCTGAAGACTGTGATGCAAACCCAGAAACAAATACAGCCCCTGAACAATAAGAAATTCATTACTTCATGGATCAAATGGACCAGATCTGATACTCAGCAGTTGTAGGATAGCATTTTTTATTTCACATCAGGGAAACTAGGCTCACATGAACTGGAAGAGTAGGTGATCCATAGTTTATACAGGCAGTGAAGCCGTATATAAGGATGACATTTTTTTCCTCTAAAAGGTGAGTGCACACAAAATTATACAATGCATTTTTTTTAATAAATATTTAACATCTAAAGCACACTGCCACCACAATCCCTTTTTATGACCCCCACTATAATGATGAGTATGAAAAGGTGTATAAACCTCAAAGACCTATTCATTTATCAGGAAGAGAGATGCTCATTCTAAAAACTGGGGGTAATAATTTATTGTTTGGATCTTCTGTAATAAACTTGAAATAATGCTCTTAAATTTCAGAATTTTACTGTCAGTGAGACAGTCATTAGTTCTTATGACTGAATTTCCACTCCATAACATTCATCAGCATCTCAAAACAGTCCTCCTGTACTTTTCCCCAAGCCTTACATTGCCTGGGGTGCTGTGGGGGGTGTTGTCTCTGGACCTTGTCTGGGCTTAATATAAAGCAACAATTATATAAATTACTTATTTAAAATATCAACAATCTTCAATTAAGTAGGGTAGATGAAGAAAAGACAGTCCAATGGCAGCATGAGAACAGGCATAGTCAGACACGCAGGAAGGAAGCAAGAATTGTTTCCTGCAGTGGCTATAGTGGTATGTCTGATTACATCAGTTCATTAAGACCAAAACTGCATGTTTAAAAGGACACAACTCTTAACATTTAAATATTAATACCAGATTTTATGCCCAAAGAGAATCTAATTCAAAAGTCTAATTCAAAATTTCCTGGACTTTACAAGATTTATTTTTCCCCTCTTATTCTCATTCAGCCCTTCCTAACTCAAAGGCTGAGTCAATGCAAAACTTATTTAAACACTAAGGCATTGATTCTTTTTATTTATTTTTGTTGTTGTTTCAATAGGAATAACTTGCATGGTATCAAGAACAGTGTAAATCACTAACATCAGCTCAACTCAACAATAACCTGGCAATGTGCAGCATACCTCAATTCTAATAAATATGAAGGAAGCATCTGAGTCTTCAACACCACCTGTAAAATGTCTCAGATCTTAAATACTTTCCTGTCCTAGGATTGAGGGCGATCTTTACTTGCTCTACAATGAATGTGGACTCAGTGGTGCATAATGAAAAAAAAAAAGAGATTTTACATTAGGAAATGACAGCTTTTCTTTATAGATTTGTGTGTAAAGCATATGCACTTGCTCAAACACAGTCAGTTTCACTGGGATTCTTTTTTTCTTCCTTTATATTGCTATAGAAAGAAAAGAAGTACTGGATTGATTTCTGTGCATGAAAACCACAAAGCTTGACCGATTTTCTTTTTATTCTATTAAGAAATTATGCCAGTACTGTGTTGTGGATTTAAAATGTTTGATATTTTTTTTTAAACACACGCAAAACTCCCCCTATGTGTAATTTGATTCACTGATTCTCTTTGACTGTATCTAGACTAGTAATTTAAGTAGTCTAGGACAAGTAAGACACTAAAACTCAATTGTTTATAAAGTTAAATAGTTTGTATGTGGCTTGATTTTGTTCTGGGCCACCTTGCACTGTCCCAGAGAATTCCCAAGCAGATCCTGAGGGGCGGTGTGGGACCATTTGTATTACTGACAGCCATATCTCACTGACCAAAATGCAGCCATCCTGTTTTGAAGACCATGAGAGAATTATAGTATAGACAGGCCCATCCTGTGGTAGTTGGTGTCAGTGACAAAAAAATGGGGTAGAACTGATTTTTCTGGACATGGGGCTGCTGGAACTGTGAGGCTTCTCTGCACAATCACCATAGGCTTTGGTCTTCACTAATACTTTCTATTTAAACAATTCTCTCTCATTTCTCTCATGTTCTACCTCCATAAATCTGAAAGCCTAAGTTTCAAGTAATCCATTGGAAAAGGGCATTCTTGAGAGTATATTCTCCAGATAATAGAAGAAAGAGAGAAATCCTCACTAATTCCCGTAACACTTTATTTTTTTAGCTCCTTCTTTTCTACGTCATGAGCACTGTACTTGAAGTTCTTCAAGACCAAACTTGAGATATGAAAACAAATTTTCTTAAACTCTATATTAGGAAATTAATCTAGTAGCAGCTTTACAAAACAACTTACTGTAGTATTTTGTTTAGACCCAAGAGAGCAAAGTCAGTCATCTCAAATCCTTGGTCTTTCCCAGATGTGTAGAATCGAAAACAAGGCAGGCAGGCAGGAAGGGAGGGAGAGAGGGAGGAAGGGAGGGAGGAAGGAAGGAAGGAAAGGAAGGAAAGGAAGGAAAGGAAGGAAAGGAAGGAAAGGAAAGAAAGGAAAGAAAGTGGGTGCAGCTTTCCTGTGTGCCTGGTGGCAGGAAACCATTTCCAAATTAGGTCTATCCACCTCTCTTCTCAGACCCTTTGGATGGTAAAAAAATTTGGTTTCATAGTAACACAGTCCTACTGATTTATACTAGATGAGTGTTATATAACTTAGGCTAAGACAGCCTGTGACTGTTCTATACTGTAAAGTTCAAAAAACAGCAAATTGATCACAGTTCAAAAGACTGTGTAAAGCACATTACCTTAAAAAAAAAAAAAAGAGAAAGAAGGAAAATGAAACAAAACAAACAAAATACACACACACAAATTAATGTTGAATGGCAAAACATAAACAAATAGTATATTCTATGTAGTTTGAAAGTAATATGATTACTCAAACAATTTCTTTCATTTATTTCTCATTTTCCTTTTACTAAGTTTTTTTTTTTTTTCCTTCTCCTTTAAAATTCACCGAGGAAGAATCCCAGACAGATATTATCTAGAAATTCATAACTACATTTGTATTCTCTTGTTATCAGGGGAGAGGGTCTACTCAAACACATTAGTTTCTTTTTTGGAATTTTCAAGCACGTAAAAGAGTAGGAGATTCTGATAAGGCCCTATTGTAGTTATCATGTGGTATAACTACAGCTAAGGTCATGTCGACCTGCTCTTGTTAGAGTACATCATCTACTTAGCAGAAAAGAAAACAAATTGTGTCACATTTTATTCCATCAATGGCTGTAAATGAAAAGGATATTTTGAGAAACTGAATTAATAATATGTTATAATAACTAGAAGGAAGGGATTATAATTAAACACGCTCTGCAATTCAATCCCAGCAGTGAATCTACTCTTTTGGTAACAGTTCTTTTTAATTATAGAAGTGACAATTCTGAATGACTCAAACCTGTGTCATGTTGCACACAGGCAGAGGCAATTAAGGTGAGACTGAAGCAAAAATACAGTTTGTTCATTTTTCACCCAGTTTACACAATCACTACACTTCTCTTTAAAGAATGCAGAAAGTAAGCAAGACCCAAACCTGTTATATATGGAATGGATTTGTTTGTTTGTTGGTTTGTTTTCGGATTTTCTTTTTAAAAGGTCAGGGATGTTCAGCAGCATGGGTTTCCAAATGTGATACAGAATGATCAGCATGGTCCTTCAAATCACTGCATTTTATCTTGGGGTAAGAAATTACACAAGTAAGGCAGGCAAAATAAACTTGAATGATAGCACTGGTAACTTATCAGAAGCAATTAAAACTTCAGCTAATCCAGGTTAATTTAACACAGAAACATTGTGAGACTAAGAAGCATTGTGAGATGTGTAATCATTGTATCCTAGAGACAAACAACATTTACTAAAAGGATTTTTTATTGCAAGTTTCTAACCAATTTTTGCTCAGAAGATCAAGATAATCTTTTTCTTTGTCTCTAGAAGCTACTGAAATAAAACGATTGTCAGTACTACTCAATTTTGGTAAATTGGCATTGATGATGTTATATGAAATTACAGTGCCAGCAGGTATGGCTTGAAGGATATCATGGAGAGAAAAACAAACCAGAAGAGTATTCTTACTAATAGCTCTAATGGCACTAATAGCAGTCTGCACCCATGTGCCTGGTTACATTTGGATCACCATCCTGCTTCTCAGTGCGTGACGTATTAAAGCAGATAGATTCAAAACAAGATTTGGCAGCAAATTCCAAATTCTTAAAATCCTTTTGCAAGGACTGTGCTTCCTCACTGCTATTTTACTGTCTGGCCAAAGGGCATTCCTTCTTGCAGAGGGCTTTGCAGCAAAAGGGTGGAACCAAGCTGGGGAAGGGACAGAGATGTCGAGAAACTGTGCCAAGTCCATAGTGCATCTTTCCCTCTTGTATTGTTCAGGTAGGCTGACTCTGAATAAAATCTTGCTGTAGAACATGCCTAAACTTGACTGTCACCATTAGATTTAAGGACTGACACCTCAAAGAGATGAATAGAATATATTAAACTGACTGTCTCAGATAAGCTGCATCATTATCATATCACGATTGTGTCCTGTAAAGGGTGGCATATTCCCTGGGAAAACAGCAGCAATTGCTTCTTTTTCAGTGTGTCTTGTATTCCTTGCTAAGGCACTTTTCACAGAGCTGGGTGATGGCTGTTTCTTGTGTGGATTATAGAAACAAATAGCAGGCTGCAGATGAAAGCCTGCTCTTCCAACAGTGCTCAGGAAAAGTGTCATTTCTAGCTTGTGAATAATGTGACTTTCCTGAATTATATCTTTCAGCACAGTTGTGCAAATAATCTTGGTTTGGAGGGGAAAAAACAACCACACACACATGTGTTGTGTTTTGTTTTGTTTTGTTTTGTTTTGTTTTGTTTTCCCTTTCAAAGGAAAGAGAAAATTTAGAATGTAATATCCCTTCCCATCCATTTCAAAGTCTGATCTTACTGTATTGGTCAGGGACAAGTCCTGTGTTCCAAGAACTTGCAGAATACTTGCTGTTTGGTTTTTACACTGTGAACATCACATAAGATTAAATGGCAAGGAAAATTCCACATTTCTTCCAGGTAGATTGGCACTAATGTTAATTAAAAAATGAAGGCTTTTAAAACCCAGAAGATTGATTGTCTCAGGTTTAGTAGAGGAAAGTGCCACTGTAATAAACAGCTATTTAACATAGGCCATGTGAAGTGGATATTTTATTGCAGGGAGCAGGAGGGCACTCACACTTTTGGAATACAGACATTATGCTTTACTAGGAAGCTGTGCTGAGCCATATCCTTCCAGAAGCTCTTCATGACCTACTAATTGATCCCAAACCACAATTTTGGAACTAGATTATAGCAATAACCATTCCTTGCTATACAGATATTCCTGATATAAAGAAAATCAATCGAGCTTTTAAGAAAGGTCAAGATTAATCCATTCCAGGTATGGTTTGGAAGTACAATTCAAGTCCAACAAAGAGGAAGAACCCCTCTATCAATATCACAGATTTCTTGCTGAAACCCTCCATACTCCCTACCCTGCCCTGCCCTTAAGAGGACTCATACTATTGCATCCTTCAAGATGTTTCATGTACTAAGATCAAGTGAAGCTTTTCAAGCTGCTGAAAGTGAGTATCCCTCTCTGAGGAAAAGCAGGATTCACTGCACACATGGAACCTGGTACCATCACGTTCAGAGTGAAGAACTGCCACAATCACACATTTTTTCTTTAAGACTTCCACAGAAATCCAGCCAGGAAATTTACCAAAGGCATATTCTTCAGAGGCAGACAAATGCCTATTAATATCCACTGTGTTGAAAGGAGAGTCACTGATCTGTGGGATCATCAGGACCTAGTTCTGCTTTCCTGGTGAGATTCAGTGGGTGATGGTGTTGCTTCCTGTAATGATCCTCATTGAATCAAAAATCTAAATTCAACAGGACATTTGATGTTTATACGTAAAATAGACATCCTTAACTTCTCTTTTTTTTTTTTTTTTACTTTCAGTGTGAATATAGACCATAGTTTGTGTAGTTGAGAGCCACGTGGCACAGTCTTATCTCTCCAAATGGAGCCTATACCCATATGGCAAAGGATGTGCCACATTATCTTGAGCAGTTCAGAAATACCATGGCCAGCTACTGAAATCTAAGAAAATGCGATTCCAATGAAAAACTAAGCTTTTTATATTGTGGTGGTTCTTTGGTTTGTTTTTTTGTTTTTTTTACCTCCCAGTGAAAATGCAACTTTATATTCAATGCTTTCCTAAAGTTCAGGAGAATATGATCAAATATATCAATTACCACTTTTGCTACTAGGATTTCTTGTACTACTTATCTTAAAAACTCTAAAAAATAAAGTCAGAAAGCTAAAAGTATAAAAAGGCAGAAAGAGTCAAGTTATCTAGATCCTAACAGACAAGACAAATAAATACTATTATTTAAGTTAACAAGAGGATGACTGATTTGGGCTCAAACTTCGGAGCAATACACAAAGCTGTGAAGGACATCAGGAAAGATACAGATTTCTACTTTTAGATCATGCAATGAAACATCAATAATGGACGTAATATAGTTAGTGCCTGTGGTACCTTTGAGCTAATTAGTAAAATGCATCAGTGCATTGAATAGTTAATACAAAAAGAAAGATAAGCAAAGAAAATGCAATATAATCTACAACAAATACTACACTTCCCTGGTTAATCACTGAAGATAAAAAAAAAAAAGAATTATATAACCTTATATCCCAAACCAAAAAAATTTAAAGTGTTCTATGAAGAAAGTTAAACAGCCAAGTACAAGCATTTAACCATAGAGTAAAAGTGGCAGAAGGACAGTAAACTTGAGAAAACAGGAGAATGCAATTCCACAGATGGAGCACAGACAGATCAAGAGGAGAATCTTCATTGCCTAGAGAAGGCCTCCCAAATACCCACCTAAACAGAGCTACTTTAATAATTTATCTAATGAAGAATTATTTCCTGAGAGGCAGAAACTGTATATTTTAAACTGAGTATTAGCACCTTACAAACACCAACATGTATAGGGTGGGAATTTAGAGTCCTGACCATTGCTTTCACTATGGGCTCAGCATTTTCAGCAGCAGAGCCTAGATATGCAGTAAATTCTCAGTTAGGGTTCTCAAAAAGCTGCCTTCAAGGATTCTACAGTACATTTAAAACTACTGCACTAATGGGTTTGGCTACAAAAATGTGCCCCCTTTCCTCCCTGCCCTGCTTCTCTGGTCCCATCCTTGGAGTGCACTGGACCTCACGGCTGGAAGTTGTGACAGGGCAAGGCAGGCTCCCTCCTCCAGGGTTAGTGACCATGCTGGCACCTCATCCTGCTCTGCAGGTGGCTGCAAAGAGGCACAATCCCCTGCAGGCAGCAATTCCAGTTCTCCTGGACGTGTGCATGTTCATAGTACTGCAGTTGGAGGGGAAGAAGCAACTGCTCCTGGGTGACAGCTCTGCAGCCTGGAAACAACGCCAGGCTCTGATCAGCTGCACGAATACTGCAGTGAAATCGAGCTGGGTGGGCACTTCCCAAGCATCTGGGACACGAATTGCCTCTCTCAGAGCTCCTCTAACTCTTCCTACTTACACAGAGCAAGAAGTAAAGCTGCTGTGATCCTTGGTGCAGTTGAAAAATGACCACGTGGGGTGCAACATAAGAGAAATATTATCGGTCACAAGCATTCACGGAGGAAGAATCTTCATTGTATTAACAGTGGATTAACTCCCTTGGCTAGGTTTCTGTCACTCTCATTTTTCAGCCTTCTGATGTTTTCATTCTTGTGACAGAGTTTCTCACACTGCTTTTGTAAACATGCACATGTTTTTCTGTCTTCTTGTTTTTCATTCTTTCTCCTGGGAGGAGAAAGATTTGATGGACTTTGTAATTGACCAGTGTAGTTGGAGAGGATGTAACTTCACCTTCCAATCAATAGTCATTCCCTAAACTCTATATAATGTGAAAACCAAAATAAAGTTCTCTCTTCTTTGCCTTCACTCAGCTGTGTCTCTGCATGTCGTGTTGCGCACTAGAGTGACAGGTTTCCACAGTAAATATCTGTATTTATTACTATTTGTTGCTACTCCATTTTGTATTTCACATCTTCTACTGCTTGTGTTGTACTGAAGTTGAATTTCCATGTTCCAGGTTTGTAAGTGCTTTTTGCCAAGAGGTACATCATTAAAAGGTGACAGTACTGAACCACAGAGGCTTCCACTGAACACACAAGTCAATCTTACAGCTAAAAATCTTCAGAAGCTGTATGTAAAATGGATTTCTCTTCCTAAAACTAAATTTTTATATATGTGTGTGTGATTTAAGACTGTGTTCCAATAATAGTCCATAGAAAAATTACAGGAATGCCTCATAATTGCCAGTGCTGTGAAAGTCCTCTTTTAAAATATAAGATACTTTAGAATGGAATGCTTGGAGCAGTAAGGTTTCACATTCTGGTGTGCTTTTGGTTACTCTAAGCTCTAATGTTGACCAAATGTTCTTCCCCACCATAAGCAGAGAAATGTTTCTTGAATAAGCTGTCTCTGAAACAGATACTTCTTGGCACAAATTTCTATGACTAGGCACTTTCTAATGAAAAAAAAGTCAATCAAAAATTCTCAGTAAGTTTCATACAAATAATCATTGAAATTAGACAAGAAGTAAATGGACTTGGCATGTTAAATCAGCATTGTTTCCAAGACAAAGCATGGAAAACAGAAGCTCCTAGAGTGGTTTTAAAGTGAAAGTGTAATTGAATTGCATATATATTAATCCAAACAGTATTTTTCTTGCTTTTAATCCACTGGAACTGGCAATTTATATGCACAAGCAGTTCTGCCCAAGAAACCAACCTTAAAATGCCTTTGTATTTAAATAGAGTGACATCTGACATTTCTGTGTCCATGCCTTACCAGACCTCTGTTTACCCTCTGCAAAGTGCCAGCATAGGGAGAGAATAAGGTAAAGTGAGAATTTGCCTGCTGATTCGAGGACAGCTGGAACTCTGATTTATTCTGAAAGTTCAGGACGTCCCAATTAAATCAGGACACTTGAGAGATATGAAGGCTTAAATGTCCCCCAAAAGCTTTGGTCTAATGTGATTAAGCTGGCTGGTTTTTCTAATTATAGACATATTCCAAATTGCAGAAAAATGGTAAGTAAGTATAATGGGGTTTTACTGTTGTGTACTTATAGGAATATGCCCCAAAAAAGGTTTATCTTCCCTGCTTCCATTTTCTATTGAGTGCCAATTATTTTTAACTTCTGGAACATACAATATAATCCTCCTTGAGATACATGATGCCCTTAGCTCTTAGGAACATCATGGCCTTTTATTTTTACCCCTGCACTCCTTGCTATCTTTGATTATTTGATCTTTACTTGGTGATTTTTAGATTGCAATGCCTTTATGAAGAACCTATGACTTCTTCATGGGAGCAACGTTGTTTATGCAGTGGGTGCTAACTGACCACAAGGTGCGAAGGAAATGTACTGCACTATGCAGTGTAATGCTGCACAGATGTTCAGTGCAGATGGAGTTTTGAACAGGTAAAAAACCATTAAGACCTAAACATCTGAATATCATTGGAGTTGCTCTCAGCTGGAATCATTGGTGAACTGTAAGTAAATATAACTTTGTTGCTTAACTTGCACAAAGGCAAACATTCTCCAAGAACTGAAAGGGCAAATAGAGGAAAATGTGTGTTCTGCACTGCAGAAACAGCCTAAAAAAGAAATGAATAATAGAAAGAAAATCCGCTTACAAGCTCATAATTCTTAAATTTCTGTAATTGTTTAATGTTATTTAAACACCACACACACACACGTTTTAAGTCGGTGATAAGTTACCATTTGTCACAAAATGTCTTTCTTTAGCATGATTGCGTCCTTCTCTCCCCACCATGACAGATTGTATTTAATTGAACAGTTGCTGGTTTAGAACTGTCATTAAAAATGCATATATTCAAATAGTCTTAGTACAGCGTATTGCCCTTTCAGTTCATTTTCTCCTTTTATGTAGCAGTAAATATCCCTTTGTGTCCTGGTTCTAATTTATTTAGAAATAATGTGCTTCTTACTAAGTGCAAAGAATTTTTTAAAGTATCAGATAAGCTGGTTAAGTTGCTTGTTAATATATTTTTTATTGACCTAGTGTCTCTCAGTCCTTATACCATTGAACTCCAGGGTCTTTGTTGACAGGATACACTTAGAGGAAAAACTTGGATCTAGTTCTCAGTTTTTTCCAAAATGGTTTTAAAAGGAAATTCCTGCTATAAAAATAATTCTGGCCTTACATGAGAAAGAAATCTTGGACTTTAACCAGCCAACACAGATCCTGACTGTAGGTAAACAGAGGAGACATGTCTACCTCACTGGAGTTTTGCCAGAAGGAAGAACCAGGGTGCTTAAGCCATATCCATACACACATCCTTAAACCATGTCCACACTGTGACTGGCTGAAGAAAATGGTTTTGGCTGCCTTCTCAGTTTATACAGTTAGAGTTGCCCTTTAATCACAACCACAAAGAAATTCAAAGAGCAAGCTGGTCATAGAGATGTTTCCAACAACTTGTATATCCACACTTCCCTACTAACCTGGGATGGAACCAGCAGGAATAATGACTATTAAACATTATTGCCTACTCTGCAGTACTCACTACTTAAACATTTTAAATCTATTCTTTCCTTCCTCTTTTATTTGTTGGAGGGATCAATCTAGGTACACAAGAAGCTTAAATTAGAATAGCTAATTCTATAAAATCTAATAACTGTGAAATATCATCATGCTGGAAGCAATGGGCCAGACCTGTGGCTGCTGTGAGCTGAAAAGCTTCATTAGCATAGATGGAGCTGCAAGAAATCTCAATATACTGAGGACCTGGCCCATTGTTTGCCGATGATGAAATTTCACAATGCCTGTGATTTTTATATGACATGTGTGGAGGTTGCCCTGAAAGTTTCATAGACTATGAAAGAAAGGGATAGTTATCACCAGTGACAAATCTAATGCTTGAAGAACTCTGATGTTGCTCATTCTTCAACTGTCTAAATGAGGTTTTGCTTTTTTTTTTAGATTTTTCCAGTAATATGGTTATATATAGAGAAAATAAAATTAACACTTCATTACTATTCATCATATGGCACTGGAGACAAACTTGAGAAAATATACATTATTTACCATCAGCAACCTAACATTTTTTCAAATTAATTAAAAGCAATAAAATAAAGAAGTATCACTAAGCTACTCACTAAGAATTCATCCAAGAAATAATCTAGCAAAGTAATTGGATGAGACATAATAGTACATTAATTAGGGAAACCTAAAACCCATCACAATTAAGATGAAAATTAGAAACAAAAACAGAGGCGTTAGAGAATCACAAAAAATTTCTTTGGACTAGAATTTCTTAAAACTCTTGAGTTACCAACAGTGGGAATAGAGTACTTAGAATCAGAAAGATCCATGATCACTGATAAAATTTGCATGAGAGAGATGTACTTTTGTAAACATAGTTAATTTCATTGCCATGGACAAATTTTAGGGTGATTTTTCACACAAATATAGAATAGTTCCAGCCAATTCTCTGTCAAGCCAAACTTTTATGTGCCTATGGTAGAAAGATAACACATATAGGCAGAGACCACCATCTCAGTGTCAAAAATCTTTGCCAAAAGGATCATATCATGCATGTGTACCCATGAAATATTAAATATAATTTGCAACTGCATGTTTCTCAGTTGGCAAGCAGATACAAAATGTGTGCCTTTATTTAGATTTTACATGGGTACATAATGAGACATACACATCTTTCTTAAGCTGATGCAAAAACTTTTTATATCAATGAGAATTAGAAGCCTGTTCATAATCTGTTGTGTCATAGTTTAAGCAAGTGGAAGATTATCCGTGCTGTCATGACACTATTGACAAAAAAAAAAAAAAGGAAGAAGCAACTCAAAGGCCAATACAACTGGAGTGTAACAACAGAATCACTGAGGTTGCCAATGACTAGTTAAGCTGTTGTAGTGACATGCTAGCGTGGGCTCTCTAAGTATAATTTTTTGGTCAAGGACAGATTACTGTAAAAATGGTAATAAAAGCAAATTTTAGATTCCTTTGCAATGAGCCTTCACAAAAGCAATATTAGTAATATGTGCTATATAAGCATATTTTGTACAAAACCAATTAACCTCTTTATTTGAAAACAAGAGCTTCGTTATTGTTGAATACAGCAGCTAATCCTTTGCAGCAGATAACTTTCAGCAAGTATGAGTGGAATGAGTTGTACTTGCTATGCCCAATGTTCTTCCACAATTGAAAGATTAAATATTTAATTTGCTAAATACTGGTATATATGAAGGTTAGGAAACTTTTGGTGTAGGAGAAGTTGAGGCATTATCTGAGGACATGATAAATGTCTGCACTAGGTCCATCTTTCCATTTATTTCTTTTCTTGACCAGGTCAGCCCTACAGGTAAAAACACACCCTTTTTTGGGCAGCAAAATTCAGCTTTTGTTCAGTCAATAAAAGTTTATGATCAGCTTGAAATTAGCATCATGATTGTATGGCTAACAAAAACACTGCTAAAACCAGCTATCTTTCTTTTTAATTTAAAAATGTAGCAAAGTTGCATTGATAGACAAGGCAGTGCAACCATTGTTTCAACCAGTTAAGATTAATATATTTCTATGAGAAGCTTAATACAGCAGGTACAAATACCTAATCACAGTCTTGTCTTTATAATTAGGACCACACAGATTGATGCAATGGTAATTCCTAATTCATGGCAAGACTGATGAAGCGAATTAAGAATAAATGGTACAATGAATTAGGAACAAAGAGTATGACAACATGGCCAGAAAAACCTTTGAAAATTAAATTCCTATTATAAGAAGATTGTAAAACAGGTTATGAGGAGGCAAAACAGGGCAGCAGATCCTCCATTCTAGAGATTAGGTTTAAATTAAGATTTGTTCTCTGGCAAAACCTCATTTGCAACGTTTTCATCCAAAAGCAGCACCAATTTTTGGTCTCTACACAAGAACAGAGAGACACTGAGGAAGGCTTAACCTTTTGTTCTTCCCAGCCACAAAGGACTACTAGACTGTGGCCTCAACAAGGGACAGGGCATTAGAAGAATCTATTATCTTTCTCTACTCAAAGAACAGAAAGCTTCTTATTACAGGTAATACATTTAATTTTGAAAACAGATCTATTTTCCTTACACGTAATTGAGTTCTGTTACAGAACACAAAACAAGGAGGGCTCACTGTCATCTGCAATGGAAAGAGGTCGATATCAAAGGACACAGACTCGAGTTCCCTTTTATTTTCAAGGGCATAAGTTTCTTTATGAAAGTTTCCAGAAAGTATCTCTCCTTTCTGCATCTATACAGGCTAAATACGGTTTTCACTGGATTAAGGTACAAGCTGAACCTAACACATAATTTTTCCCTCTTCAAGCAGAAGTTTCAGTGAGCAACAGTTGCAGTCAAGTCTCCCATCTCTTAACTCCTCCTTGACTGGATTTCTCTGCTCTTACTTTGCTGTTGAATGGGGTTCTGTTTTTTTCACCTTGTGTAAAGAGGCAGCAGGACTTGCCCTAACCTGTGTGACCTTCTTTCAAATCCTGAGGGAAAAAAGGCAGGCTGCTGGCTTCTTGCAGGTTGGTTCTGCTGCAAGAATGGCTGTAGAAGAGGAATGGCTGATTCAGCACTATCTGAAAATCATTTTGGCATGTCTTAGTAGGATGTTACTGGTGAGCTAAAAGAAGGATGATGATGTTAGAGCATAAATATAATTTTTTTCACAAGACAAGAATCATCCAATTAAAATATGTCAGGGACTATCAATTTGTACATGACCAACATTACTGAAGAACTGGTTTATAAGATGACAAGATTAAATCAATAATAATAATAATAACAATAAGAATAATAAGAATAGAAGAGGTGTTGAAAGTCTTGGGGATTTTTTAATGGTTGGAAAGAAATACATAAATTCTACATATATATGTCAAGCACACAAGTGCTGTGATACACACTAAGCTTCAAAACAATATTATATTTGATCACCTTGGACAACAAAAGGAGAAAAATGGCTTTTTTTGGAACCTGGGTGTTCGGATGATGGCACAAAATTATGTCTCTGCTTTAAAGACATAAGCAGATTGTCTAATTTCTCCATCTATATATTACTATGTCCTTTATCATTTCTGTATCTCAGCAACCATATGTCCTCCAATGGACACAGGACTTCTGTGCTCATATTCTGGAAACTGTGTCCATTTATACTCACGCTATATCACTGCCACCTGCTGAACATGACATTCTACTATGGCTTTCTTAGAAACATGAGGTGAATATAGCTCCTGATGAAACCTTTCCTCATCCTCTCATTCTCAAAAAAGTGACAGCTGGGTGGGTGACTTCACTTGGCTGCTTTAGGTATCAGCGAGGTGCTGCTCAAGCTATCTGTATCAAGACCCCTGGGTTCCTATATCCATGAGGATAACTGGAATTTTCCCTAAGGTACATCCAAGCATTTAAGTGAGACAGTAGATAAAAAGGATATTTGTCATGCGTTAAAAGTGTAGACCTGAAAATCACCAGTGACTTTCTTTCCTTGTAAAAAATCTCATGTTCATCTTGCGCTGTCTCCATTTTGCAGTGGGAAAGCACAGAGTCTTCTGTAAAACTACCATACACAAAAAGCATACACTGTTGTATATTTTATCTCCTTGTATCTGTACATCTTAAGAAACTCTAACTGCAGCTGGATATTATTTAAATAAAAAAAATCTAAACCTTCCAAAACAGAGAGAGATAATTGATATCACCTTACACTATTCATAAAAGGAGTTTCTGGAGAGGAAGTATAATCAGGATCATTTTCTTACCCTCTGCTGAAAGAATGCTCACTGTTGAAATTAACTCTTAAAATAAATGTAAAGTAATGTTTACAGCTGCTTTACTAAAAATATGAGAAATAATGGGAACATGTGATCCTGTCTGCAGTTCCTGTCAAAATCACAATGCAAGACAGTTCTGCAGCAGATAACATTGATTAATGTTCCTATACAGCAATGACACCGTACATTTATGGACAGACTGGTGAACCTTTGCCAAAGCTCACTAAAAGCAGCTGCAAGGCAGGACTGACTTTTAACCTCCCCCATTTAATGCAGGGACTTCTTGGCATAAAAATCATGCTAGTAGCATACAACCTGCAGGGTTACCATTACAAAAACAGATTTGGCCAGCAGGATATCTCTATTTCCTGAATAAACTCCTGACAGATTACATGGAAGTTAAGTTATACAGGCATATCTGAAAACTGGAGGAAAAAGCAACCAGAAGACATTAATTCTGAGGATACTCTGAAAAAGACACCCACATTTTTGATGTGACAATTTCCATTTTCATTGGTTAACAGGTAATATTATTTGATATGAGAAGTAAACCCTTGCAGAGTGTTCTCCATTGGTGAAAGCTGTGCATATGAATCCTTATTTCTGCAGACAAAGTGATCTCTGAACAGTGGAGTAGAGCTTTTCCTTTTCTCAAAAATATATTGTGAAGGTGCAGGAGAATTGTTCTTGCTTTCTGTAGAGTCATGTATGGTTGAAGCCAGAGTGCCAAAAGTAGCTTGTCTGTGAGTCAAAAAAGGATATTGTAGGAAAACAATGGTATTTTCCTTCTCATTGGGGACAGGAAAACAGGGAATTCCTTAATAAAGGATGCTGATTAAGGAAAGATGCTTTTTACTACTCAGAAGGCTATATTCATGTCAAATTCCATTTTCTCAATTCAGCAATATATTATTAGTGTCATTTTCTGGAACAAATGATGCTGTAAATAATTCCAGCAAGTGCACTTAATATAGATTTGTTTGCTAAGTGGTGGTGTCTCTCGCCAGGGTTAAAGGTAGAATAAAATGTTGTTTATCCCACGGGGAAAAGAAATGACGAGATTTCTTGCTTCCTCTCTTGTTTCTGTCTGTGAGCCATTGTGATCCCAGGTCAGAAGGTCTATCACATGCTAAAGGAGGGAATTCTTGCACAGAGCCCTTTGTTTCTGCAGGGCAGCATCAGTGGCCCATTGTGCCATTCATTAATGCCCCATATCTTTGCTTCTTCTTCTGTTCTTTTTAAATAAACCTCTGCCTACCTTTGAAAAAAAGTTCTGTGCTCAGCTGTTTAATTCTGGATTACAGCCTTAATAACCAAAAGTGAGGGTGTTAAAGCAGCCGGAAGTGACATGTTAGAGCTAGAAAAAATTAGGTACTCCTGAGAAAAGATCTGTGTAAGATATATTATTATTATTTCATTCAAATGAGAGCTCCCAGAATCCTTTAGGCCCCAGTCCCACATCCACTCACACCTTTGATATTTCACTCCAGGAAAGCCAACAGAAGCATCACCAGGCAGCCACCTGTGAGCACCTGCAGGTACAGAGCCTTATTCCATCAGTCTGGTGGAAGACAAAAAAAGATGGAGACAGTTTTGCTGTCTCAGCTACTGGCTGTGAAAAAAATCACAAAATCCAAACAGCTGCTAACTGGCTTAACTATGTGAACTACTCTCCTAAAAAGTCCAGATGATCTTTAGTGGTGCAGAATCCTATCAGAACACACACTTTCTTTAAAAAAAAACAACAAAACTCGTGTTTTCAAACTGGAAGCTGCTAGCAATTCTTTCAATGAAGGAAGGTTTGTAAATGGTTCATCTTTATACTGTTTGCAGGCAAATTAAATGAATATTAACAGAAAAGTTAGCCCTTCCAATTGCATGTAGAAATCATGACCTGCTTCTTCCAATACACACTATTGCGGGTTTCAAATCAAAGTGTCCAAACTCCTTTCATTTTTGGCCAAGAAGAAACTAGGCTTGCAGTAGTGAAATGAGAATGCTAACATGGGTAAAATTTCCTAAAGCTGTTCAAACCTGCAATCATGCTAACATGCTTTCATATCCAAAATGTTTATTCTCTTAAGAATTAAAAAGAAATTGTTGAAAACAATGAATCTACTTCTGAAAACTCTTACTTTTTCTCCTGAGAATTGGTCTGTAAAATCACATCTGCAAGTAGAAATAAGCAATCACCTTTCAGACAGTGACTCTGGTAGAATCCTCCCTGTCAACAGGCCCATTTTAATCAAATACTCTCTTATCTGGTAACCCACACACAGAAACTGTAAATGCATTTTTACATGGAATATTTGTATGAACATTTGAATAACTTTAACTTGAAAAGTCAGCTTGATTACATGTAAATTATCATGAGACACAAAAAAATTGCACCTAAATCTCTAATTTATCTACCTATCTGTTTTAGTTTCAGATAATTCGTCTTGAGAGCATTAGAACACCTCCTGAAACATGCAAGATTAATCAGCCCTGCAATGGACTTATGTAAATGTTGTACTGTGAGGATGTGAGTTGTGTTGTTGACTTCACTGAATCTACTCACTGGCTTGGAACTTAGTCAGTCTGAATAAACAAACTGCAGAGGTTTCATTTCTCTTCCTATCTTTCCCATAGACCAGATGGATTCCTTGTCTTCTTTTCCTACTAATACTTTATTTAATTTTTCTCTTTTCTACCACTTTATTTTTCTCCTTAGTATAAGTATTTCCCTTCTTAGGAGAAGTTTTTACACTCCATAACAAATTCTAACAGAGGACTTCGACCATCTTAGATTTTTAGTGCACAATGGGGGTCTCAGCTATAACCAGAGCTCGTCAATATTATTTTTACATAAATATGTTCAACAACAACATCCATAACAATTTCAACAGACTATCAACTGTGTTAAACATTCTGATATATCTAGGTCAAGAAGCTGGTTTTCTTAAAGTCAGCTTAAAAAAGTGTATTTTCATTTTCACTTTCATGAGAAATTCAGCAGTATACAAATGAGGTTAGAAAATAATGTGAAGAAGGTGCTTATCAGAAGTTAAATAGGGTGGATTGAAAGAATCTGACTGCTTTTCCACTTCTCAGCTGAAAGGCCATTTCACTTACATGCAGCTTTGTCAAGAAGCATCTTTTTCCCAGCGCCACAACAGGAGAATGTCTTTCCTCAAGGAAGAGCTACAAGTATGCACCTATGACTAGAATGGCTATTGACAAAGAATTAAGGGCATTACCATGACTTGGAATCATTCCTACTCTTCCATCATCAATGGGATTTAACTTCTGGGATTTTTTCCCCCCTAAACTGATGTTCAAAATAGACCTTCAGTACAAATTACAACTGGAAACTAGAAGTGGCCTTGTTTGGCTGGCAAATAAACCTCAACCAATTGTTTTCAGTTTCATCCATACTGGGTGTGCCTTATTTCTCCCTTAAAGAAATTAAAAATGCCCATTTTCAAAAGGAAAGGAGCTGTGAATAATCCACATTTTATATAAGCATTGCTAGTAAGCAGAGCAGAATAAAGATGCCTTCATTTCACTAACAATTATGAAAAGATCATATCAGACAATGACCTTTAGAAATGCTTCAGTGACCACTGTGTCAAGCTGTAAGTCCTAAGTGGGAATTTTTCACATAAGCTTTGACTTCACTTTCACTTATATGCCTAATTTTGCCTCATTCATGTTAACATGATTTTTACTGATGACTTTAAAAAGGAAAGAACAGAGCCCTGATATGGAAAAAGCTAAAATAAATTAATAGACAGCTATGTGTACAGTGGAGAACTGGATTTAACTGTGCATTTCCACTTCCTGAGTTTCCAAGGACATCCTTTAGCATTTGATGTTGGTGCCAATTAGAGAGAAGGTGGAGGTAGAATTTACGGCACTGCCATCAACAAAACTCTTGCTGAAGCAAATGGGAAATACGTGCATGAATTTGGCTGAGTATCAGTAAGGTAGAAAAGAGCCAACTGACTGATTCTTTTCAGTTTGTAGATGGACTAATAATCTCAAAAAAGCAGTGGGAGAGAAATGTCTCTTTGTTAGAGATTAAAAATAAAGTTTGTAGTTGAACTTCTTATAACAACAGTCCGCATAAGATTCAACAATACAGATCTGTAACATTCTCCTGCCATTCAAGGTCATGTTAACCTTCTTGAAGAAGAAGCCAAGAACTCCTTAAGTTAATCATCCTCTACATTGAAGCTGGTGCTTATTTGATTCTGAGGTTTTGCTCAAGACGGAACAAGCACGTGAAAAATTGGTGAAATGCAAGATTTCATTTACACAAGGTCAAACTGACCCAGATTTCAAGTGAGGTCCAAAGTATTATTGGTCCTTCACACAAAAAAAAGTTCTGTGCACAGCTCATTTAATATTTAAGAGGTTTGCATAAGAGTATGTAAAAGAGCATTTTCTTCTTCCTCTGCCAAGAAAGGTCAAATAACTGTTAATACTAGATAAACCTCCTGTGAGTTTTAGTCCCCAGAGTACCTTGGATTATGCCTAGTATTCTCAATACACAACAGTTTATTCAGGCAGGAAATCTATAGGAAGGGGCTACATACACCACAGATGCAAGTTGTGCAGCTCTGTGAGCTCTGGTTGTGCCTGCTGAGGATCTGAGCCCACAATTTACTAAGACAAGTAAGTGTAATGAGAACAGACAATTTATATCGACTATGAGACTGGTAAAAGCTTTTCAGCATTCAGCTTTGGCTGTGATGTAGCTCAAAAATACAGGAAATTTTATTTAAAAGGAGTCACATTTTGAGTTGAATGGCTTTATGACAATATAAATCTATGTTGTTGTGGTGTTAATATCTCACTGACTCAGACCTAAACAACCAGTGGTTTCATTGGTGAAAAAGTTAGTGGCTTGAAAATTAATGATTAATTCTATGTTAAGTTTCAGAGAATGAGAACAGTGAAGTCAATAGCTCTAGCAAATAGCATAGTTTCCATATCACATGTAATTACACATGAGTTCTTTAATATTATTTTTTTAAAAAAGCACATTAAACCTTTCTTATAAATATTTTAGCAGTTACATAATGGACTGAGTAGTTATTTGCTGTAGGATATTTTTTCTTCATATTTTCCTTCTATCCTCTCTGTCGGCATGTCAATAGACAGTGCAGGGCCACGGACACTGAAGACACGGAGCCAGTATGGGACGAGCACCATAACTGGTACCTGTGACAGGCAGAATCAGATCTGAGGTGATCTTTTTGTAGAGTGTTAGACTACATTGAAGCAGTTACTCACTTTTAGCGAGCAACTTTTAAGAGTTTGTCAGCTACTGCAATTGAAAGGGGAACACAAAAAGTTGTGACAAGTGGTGATATTTTTCCTTTAAGTATTTCCATAAATTAGAGAGACAGAGTTGAGAAATCTTCAATGTAGAGGTCTTCTAGCATATATTGGTTATCTGCTGACTTTCCTTGTGCTGAAGGTCAGAAAGTTCGAAATTCCAATTCAGAGGGAGGGCTGTATCATGCCTTGAAGACAGATTACTCACTGGGGAGGCAGGGTCCCTGCCCCATTTCTGGCACACAAGAGCCCAACTCCCTCCACCTATTAACACAAGGGCAGAAGAGACTCTGCTGCAGCCCATTCCCAATCTAACAGCAGTTTGGCAAAGCCAGAAGCAGCCCTTGTACTCTGGGAGAGTACAGGCTCAGCAGTGGTACCTATCTCTTCATCTGTTCAGTCACTTCATGAGCTCTCACTCACAGTAGCCTGCGGACAGGCCAGGAATTCTGCATCATTTGTCTGTAAATCCAGGGCCTGTCTTGCAACCACAAGCCATTGCATTATTTATAAAATGCAGGCTGCTCTCTGCTTCTTAAAAACAACCCATCCTAGTCTGAGCACCTCTTTAAATTGAATGTTGTCTTATGCACTTTGATTGTGTGTGGAAATATACTGCTTCAAGGTAAAAGGAGAGGAGTTGAATTATTATCCTGAAGGCTGTTTGTACACTTCCATGATCCACCCACTCATCTTACCTTGAGGGCAATGTGAATTGCATGGGCTGGTCAAGAACAGAGCAAAGCAGTCAAGTGCTGACTGACAAGGTTGCCCCTCCTAAGTGCTGGCTCTGAGCTCTGATCTCTGAGCACTATTGATACTCGGCAGTGAAGCAGAACTGCTGACGTTCCTGCTGGGCTCCACACAGAAACCTGAACATCACCACTGCATTCACAAATTGGAGCCAGAGTTCAAGGAAGAAAATTTAAAGCAGGAATTTTCATCTTAAATGAAAGATGTTTTTGCTCTGGCTCCTGTTCAGTACCATACTCAAACCTTAACCTAACTTTAAACATTGCTCCTAACTTGAAACATTAAAACCCTATTGCATGCTGGAAGGCTAGAAGTCGGCTGTGTGATTGAACTTAGCTTGCTGAACTTAGGCCTATATCAAGAGAGAAACCTCAAAAGCACTTCTCTTTATTAAAAATATATTTCTACCGAGAGCTGATATGTTCCAGATATGGCAGCAGACCACAATTCTTAAAAGTTGCCTCACAGTCTCAACCTTCCTAATGACACTAATTATCAAACCAGATTTAAAGTCTGTGCATATAGAAAACTCTGTTACAAAGAGAACTATCACAACTGGCCTGATCATTCTTACTTTATTATAGAAGAAAACCAAATATGTGTATCTACATATCTGTATGCATTTTATTTTTAAAAAAACAAAGGGCAAATTCCTGGCCCTTGGAAAATATTTACCTTCCCATATATTTCAGCAGGGCAGGATTTCTCATATTTCTCATCAGCAGTTTGATTTCTTACCTGATTTCCCTCTGAATGTGGTTTAAACTTTACCCAGTTCTTTTTCTTCCCCCTACTTCTAGTTTTATAAATGCAAAAACATAATTAATTAACTGTGATTATAAAAAGGAAAACTTTACATTTACACAGGCATGGTTTTTTTACCTTCATTGACTGGAAACATGTCTTTATAAGTTTTAGAACTATAGTAGAGTATTAGCTATAAATAGTTATTTTGCACGAATCCTCTGAGATACACTTGAAACTTAAAGTAATAATAAAATAATCAACAAAATTTTAAATACTTCAGTGTGCTTAAAAAAACCCAAACAACAAAAAAATAAAGAGAAGGGAAAATATGCAAAAAGTGAGTGTTAAAAATGTTGCTGCTCTTAGAACTTTCTTGTGAGACTAATAACATTGCACAGAGCAAGCCATGGATGGGCACGTGGTGGGCATGTCTCTGTAAGGATTCTCACCATTGCCATATGCTGCTGCTGATATAAAAGGGGGAAAATCAGAGATGGAGGAACCACAGACTGTAAACTTAATGCAATGCTTTCAAAGAAATTGAGTAGGATGGATTCTTAGCCACCTAGTTCACATGTCATAGAGAACTTTGTGTAAGTTTTCCTGCTTTTCCACTGAATACTTCTCCCAACAACATGAAGTGTATGTGGATTAGGAGTGGATGGCTGAGTCAAGTTCATTGGAAATGGGGTAATAAAGAAACAAAAATATTAGACCTGGGTAGGTAGAATGGAAGAGGAAATCAGCACCGGAAGGATTTTCCTGTAAAGAGGATACGGTCAAAGGGTTAACCATCACTGGAAAGTCATCTTTTATCTGGTATGGGTTTACAAAGACAAAGTACAATCAAAACTTATGTGGGATACCTATGTATGTCATGCAGGTGGATATATGTAAATAATGCTGAAAAGCCCTAGACATGCAAATCCTTAGACCTTTTGAAAGCAGGGAGATGACCCTTTGCTCCCTCAACCCTCTGAAGTCACATTCTGACTCCAGGGTGGAGAAATCACCACCGTCAGCTGCTAAATTAATTGAACCAAAAATTGAGGGAGAGGGACCCACACTTCACCCATTCCACATGCATGAAAGTTCAGGAAGCGGGGGGGAGGAAGGGGGAGGCTTCCTGATCTGCCAACTAGACCACTCTGTGAACACTTTCAAACAACACACCTTCAAATCCTTGTCTAGACATGGCCTTATGCAAGCGAGAGATAAGAATCAGCCCCTGAATGGGTGTTTTGTTATATAACCACCCATGAGGCAGGGAGAGTTAAACATTTGCAGTAGTTTGTAACATTCCTAAAGCATTACGTTTTCAGCAAAGTGGATTATCTTGTCTCATTTTTCTCTGATGAACAATCAACTTCGATCTTGACACATGAATTTATTATGCTTGGGTTAGACAAACTGAGCCTTAGTAAGCTGCAGTTAAAAACCTCACTTTGTGTTTGTGGAGAGAAAACTCAGCTCCTAGGTTGCATGATAGGGGTATGAAAACGAAATCAGGCTTCTCTACCCTCGTCCAGCTCAGGTTGGATGTCTATATACCAAAGATGTGATTTTTTTTATAGGTTTTGCTAGATATTTGATTGCTTTGTTGGAACAGTTCCACAGTAGCTGACTGAGCTGACCTCCAGATGTATCTCCTCCAGGGCATTATGTTCTGTTTCGCATTATCAGCTGCATGCTCCAAAGGTTAGGCTGTGAGAGCTTGGGTGGGGCTCTTAACTCCTTCTTCCATCCCAGCAATCCTGACATGCCTGTTCTCCTGTTCTGCCATGGTTAATTCTACCCAACAGTGGAAGAAACACAATACAAACTCAGCTTGATTTAATAATTGCAGTCATGATTTATGTGCAACGGTGTCACTTCACTGAGCATTGATTTGATAGATAACGGAAAGCATGTGCCTGGCTTATTTGGAAAGTTTATTTGACACTACTGATTCTTGAAGGAATGTGCAGAAACTTCTAAATATATGGAACAAAATCACCTGGTGTAAATCAGGTGTCTGAATTGACAAGAGCAGTAATGGGTAAGGCAGTAATTAGTATGCATAACTATTTCAAGGTGAGTAAAGTAATACAGTTCCAGCACCCAGAGTGTCATTGATTTACGCCAGCTGAGGATATGGCCTGTAGAACTGGCAAGAAATGGCTATGCCTACTAATTACTGAAGCTGCTAATGTATTTCAGCTGGTACTAACTGGTTTTATGTCACTGGAAAATTACAGAAGTGCTAGCTCTTGCAGATTAGACATCAACCTGTTTGTGCAGTTTTTTTGGTTAAATGTCCAGAAAAGTGGGGCTGGATTTTGTGTGGTGACTGTTCTTGTTGACATTAAACCCTGCTTGACACACTGATCAAACTTCTCACTAGCTTGGGCATCCCCCTTACAGTTTGCACTGTCTTCTTGTCAGATTGAGGCAGGATGAAAAGCTGATTTTTTGGTTAGCCTTCTGGCATAGTGTGGTGATACATTTAGGATGCTTTTGAGGCTATTACAATTTCAGGTAGTCACTCAGGAAGAAGCAGCTGGTGAGTAGAGAAAACTTCCATACTTGGTATTTGCTGTGGTTTATAAGTAGCGAGAGCTGAAAATGTGTGGGAAGTGCTTTAAACTCAATGGGCTCACACAGTTTCTAATTTATGTAGAGGGTATTGAGGGTTATACTGCATGCCATATTTTGTCCTGTCAGATTTATGTCTCAGATCACTTCAGTCACAGGTATGTCTTTCCAGGGATTCAAATCATCACTGAAGGTAAAAGCCCTCACAGACATGAGGACACCGAAGTCCTTCAGAGCATGGCCATAGGGTGAGTGAGCATTCTTTCCCAGCTTCTGTTTTGTTCAATTCAAGGCCTGTGATGTTTTGAAATGCAAGAGTGGTTTTTTTTTTATTCCTGGATCAAGTTTTCTTTAGAATGTCATTGGTGACTGTTGGCATAATTGCCAGTGGGACTTGACCATGCAAGAACATTTAGAAGGATTTTTAAGACTGAAGTCTCTGCCCTGGCATTACTCTACTGCCAGTGATACAAGAATAGTAAAACTCCCTGGAAATGTTCAGCTCTAAGACATTTTTCGTATACTGGCATGCTCAGCATACACAATAATGTAGGAAATAACTAAACCTTTGTTGCTACTTCCCTGCAAGGAAGTTCCCTTTGTAGTTTTGGGCTGGAAGACAAACAAGTGAGCCCAAGACTGTTCATGCTCACAGAGTAACTTTTATTTACATCGTCAGTAACCCTGGAAAACAGATGGTTACAGAAACATGTGGGCAACTCCTTCATCCTCCATTCCCAGTTCAACGCTAGTGGATAAAAGCCACATTAAATCTAAAGCTCAGTGTAGTGCATGCACTAAGAATTAGCAGGAAAAGTCCCCTTAACGAAATACAGTTACAAATCTAACAATTTATATTCTCAAGACTAAAATTCCTGTCCACAAGAGAACAACAGAAAAAAAAAAAGTAAACATCTCTGCACCTTCTTGTGACCTGTGCTAGGAAAACATAAATGAAGAGATAAGCGAATAAGGTTGTCATATTTTCTTGCTTTCACAGTCTAAACCAAAACCTAATATTAATTGTCACAAGTATCTTTGTGCTAATATCTCCTTTTCTTTCAATTGACAGGCTCTGTCGTGTTATAATGTTAATCCATTTTGACAATATAGACAGGATATCTTCATAAAAAACAGATCTTAACAAGACTTTCTGTTGACCTTTACCACATAGCTAGGTTATTTTCATAATTTACCTTGATTATCCTCACTTCAGCTATGAAGAGCCACAGTACTTCAGGAAAAAACTCAACTAAAACTAAATTGGCCAATAAAAAAATCATCTCAGATTTAAGATGCCACTTGATGAGATGTTTTGAGTTTTAAATTACTAAGTTTGTTGCAGTTTACTTGTCTTAATATTATTGCATGCTTTTACTAACACAACTGCTAATAAATAATTTTGAAAGAAGAAAAAGTATTATTTAGTATTAAGCCAGATTGCTTTTTTTATCCATTTTTCTTTCTTTCTTGGAGTTGTTTAACCACAGGGTTGGCTCTGGCAACATTTAAGTACCTCAACTTTAAGTAATAGTTTTAAATAAATGAATAAACAAAATGAAAAATCTTGTCCAAGCTCTTGCTCTCATCCATTAGATCTCTTACATTTTCCTTATTCTTACATAGAAAATAAATATGTTAGGCCTGGTTCTTCATTGTCTACTCTGTGAGTAGTCATTATGCCCTTGCAAGAAAAGCACAACATGAAAGGAAAAAAAAATCTGATTGGTAGCACAATGGATTTGTTTTGAACTCACCACAATAATTACAAAAGGTGATGAGTGATGAAGAATCCAGCTCGTTATTGCTAAGAAGCAGCTATCTTTTAGCTAGTCCTGCATATCATAGATATAAAGGCCTGGTTTATTACAGTGATTATTATTAGTCCAGTTGCCAATCCAAAGATCATATTTGATTGTCCCATGTGCAGCAGAATACTAATCTATTTCCCTTCTTCATTCTTCCTCTATGCTTGTATAGACAGGTACATTAATCTATTCTGCCAAGAATGATCTTTTTATCTATGCAGAACTAAAATGATTCTTCCCTCTTATCAGCATCTTCCTCTGTGCAGAAGATAAACCAAAAATATTTCTTCACCCCATGTTTTTTGTCAGTTCTCTGCTTGGAGGGTGATCAGATCATTTTTAATTGCATTCTGAGCAATAAATATCTGATGTTTGCCTTTGAGTGACTAAGAACTGAATTTTGTTGACAATATTAATATGCTCTTCTGTTTAATGTCTATCAATTTTTAGAAGTTTAATCAGATTAACACTTTGCTGAGGACTCACAGGAATACCTCATTCTGACAATACTCAATGTTGTTCACCAGATAACACCAAGCTAAATTCCTTCACCCAAAAGATCCTGCATGCATCACATGCCAGTGTATCCTGGGAAGGAAAGTAGAAGTGCAAATAGACCCAGTTCTTAGCAAAGAGGTTTCAAAAGACAGGATGATCCAACCAAACAGTTTGCTGGCAAGAAAAAAGGGCAGTCCCACTCATCCCCTTCCCTTTCCTTGGGCGCTGCTCTTATCTCCTGTCAGACTAAGCACAGTGAAATGGCCAAATGAGTCATCTGCTGG
Source organism: Leptocoma aspasia (assembly GCA_013399835.1). Taxonomy (NCBI): domain Eukaryota; kingdom Metazoa; phylum Chordata; class Aves; order Passeriformes; family Nectariniidae; genus Leptocoma; species Leptocoma aspasia. Next base: position 850,998 of record VXAX01001390.1, on the reverse strand, counting down.
GGGCCCAGTGACCTCACGGGAGGAATTTCACCATCATCTCTTTGGAAGACAGGATCAAGCCTGTAGGGGCACTTTGAAGTAATTTATCTGTGGGAGGAAGAATCTAAACTTATATGATCCTCAGCTTGGCTGGAGGGACAGGTTTTTGTGCAGAATTTTCATGAAATTGAAAGCGGTGAAAAATTTTCTTTTGACAGTGTTTGGCTGTTTGATTCATTTTTGGGAGTTACCTAGGGCTCTAACTAAAAGAGAGAAATGAATGAAGAGGATCTCATCTGCTTGTCAGCCCATGAGTCAGCGTGATGAGAAGATGCAAGGCGTGATCCAAGTGCATTTTTGGGTGACATGTTAAAGCAAAGTTCTGACCACCTTGCTCATTAAAGATCCCACTGCAGTAATTATATCTGTAAAGTGTGTTAACTCTGATGGCCTGGCCAGATGCCAAGCTTAAAAATTGCATTCTCCCATCTTTGTTTCAAGTGGACACTATAGTCTTCATTTCCCCTCCAAAACAGCTCTCTTATTCTAGACTGCTAAATCCTTCCTGTGTTTCACCACAAAGTTTCAGCACTGTAATAGATTAAACAATCATTATACAGTTTCTGTATCAACTTGTAAAGCAAGGGAGTATTTCACAAGATGAAAGGCAGTATAAAAATCTAAACTACTAATAGTTTTGGCCTGCTCACTGCAATACGAAATTTGGCCAGTGGCAAAAAGTAGTCAGCTGAGGGAGAGTTGAGTGGCTCCATTAACCATTGATGTGCAACATTTCTCCCAGCATGTTCAGTGTCATGAATGCATAAGTTTGACCTAAAAATCAGATCCTTATGTACATTGTGGTACAGGCTCATCTTTCTTTTTTAGGTCAGATTCTAATCAGATTTATGCTCCAAGCAGTTACAAGTTCTGCTTGAGAGACACTTGTGTTAAAAACAAAAAAAGGTAGTTGGGCTTTTTGTATGTTCTTGGTTGTCTGTGTGGGCTCAGTGAAGGAGAGTACTTTCATAAAGGACACAAACAAGCCATCTGTGTTAAAGTTCCCCCCTGTCTGATGCTAACACTGGGTGTTTAGGGAGAGAACATAACAAGAGGGCACACCTGTAGCAGTATTTCCCCTGGTAGTATCTCCCCAGATTCTCCCTCTACAGGGCTGTACACAAAGAAACAATACACAGGATTGTAGCGTGAGGAAATAATATACAGATGTAGCTGACACTGAAAATGCAATTTGCATAATATGGTAATGTATGCATTATAGTTCCAACTACATACATGATCAAAGCATCCATTGTAAATGATAATGCAAATTAATTTTAGGCTTATTATTATTAATTGAACCTGAATATAAATCAGATTCAGTAAAAATAGAATAAAGAAACAAACTGAAACTATTTAGGGAAACAGACATTAAGGCGATTATTCTCTCTCACTTACAGTTAGGCAGGCACATGCTCCTTCTGCCTGTGCTTCTTCTCCTTCTGCCTTCTCTGGTATGATTTCAGATAGAAATTACCCTTTATTCTGCAGTTCATTCTCTTGGTTTTTCTTTTGATGTTCATGTCACTCTCTCAGCACAGTTTCTTAAATGTATTATTAAGGTCTGCATGGTCTAATAGGTTGCCATTACCCTAAGCTTTATTCATTCCTTTTCCAAATTAAATCAAGTTTGGGCTTGAATAATGTTGATAGGGACATTTGCGTAAACTAAGTTTGTTACTCCAGTAATGGGGTTGTTTTTGTCAATTAATGGGTCATTTGTTTTTAAAAACAGAATACCAGCATGTTCCTGATGTTCCTGCCCCTTCTAATAACTCTGTAATGGTGATCTTTTTGTCCTGCTGTAATGGTTTCTAGTTTCTGCAGTGCCTGGAGATTAAAGAAGGATAAAACTCTAGGATCTAGCCATTACCCAGTACTGAAGTTCCTGTCCTAAAGTGGGCTTAAAATCATTTAATCATGTAATGTAATTAAATCCTGATTTTTGCTAAATATTTTCATCTGGTGAGACTACTTTTTTTTTTTCCTAGACAGTACTAGACTGGGATCTTCAGTGACTACAAAATTATTTAGCATTGATAGCTCTCGACTGTAAGAAGTGTATGGTTAGTTTCCTGAGAATTAAAGCCACCATTAGGATATGAGCATCTTTTTTTCTCTCTGTGAATATTTGAACTTAATAATAAACATACTTTCAGCATAGGATAATGCATTGGGCAAAGACTGCATGCAGTTGTAGATGCAAAACAATATTACATTTCCTCCTAAATTGAGGAAGCTAAAGAGGACAGATAAAGTTTGTGATCTCATTTCTAGAAACATTTGTCTGTCTCTCCTTAGTAAGATCTTAACAACTTCACTCTGGCATTTTAAAGGAAATGCCATTTTAAGTAATAATTAATCTTATTAATTTCCTTACTGTTATTATTTTCTTTATTACCGTTCCAGTGATTTATTTACATCTGGCATTGTAAGAAATGTTAATGCACCAGCATCTTTTTTTTTTATGGTTCATACTCTATTGATACTTATAACTGCAGTGACATTGCACAGAGCTTATTATCTTTGTATCACAGGATGTATTACTTAATACCCAATCACTTTCCTAAAATAATTTTGGAAAATGTGTTGAGTAGTGTTGCATTTATATCGCAGTGGCTACTTCTGAACCAACAGGGCCAATATAAATATAATATATTATATATATTTATATATAAAGAAATATATATATATGTATATAAATATATGTATGTATACTCGGATCCATTATTGCCTATATCACCTCATCATCAGAGAGCAAAGGTAGAGTGAAAACTGGAAGGCTAAAGGGAGATATTTTGTCTCTGTCTCTTGATGGCTACTCACACTTTTACCCTGCTGTATTTCAGATGTTCTCACCCTGTCTCCTTCAAGAGAGATTCATGCAAGGAAATGCTGAAATACTTTTCCCGTTGTCCAACATACAAAACATTTTGCTGGGGAAGTCCTGGTTACCAAATGTGTCTGCAGAATGTGCATACACTAGCAGCAGTAGAGCATTCCCAAAAGATTGCCTTTGTCACCTTTATTCGTAATAAATGACATTTTACTTCATGTGCACTCACTGAAATCAGCAGGGCTTGAAGCAGAGTATCCAGACACTGATTTTGAATCCTGGACCAGAATCTCTCACTCTTCCCAAATTCCACATTTTTCAGAAATGCTGGTCACCATTTCTACAGCTCTGAAACTGGATGTTGCAGGCGTCTTGCATTGGCAGCTGCAATTTTACTGGTGCTGTGCAGCACAGGATGTCCACTCTCATTACGTTTCAAGACACAGGAAATGCAACTCAGTATCTGAATGTATAAGAAGGAAGGAGCCTTTTAAAGTTCAAGGTAAGTGCCATGATTTTTAAGTTGCTGGAGGAGGAGAAGAGAGCATTTAATGGATCCTTTACTTAATTTTGAAACTTGCTTTTCATTTTTAATGTTTCCTACAGGATTTAAGAAGCCTGTTGACACCAGTACACACTGGTATATAAAAATCAATTACAGACTAATACTTACATGTGCTGGCTTCCAACCCCCCAAAAGCCTGCAGTGAGGAGGTTCAAAAATGGGAAGTGAAGACCTGCCAGGCACTTGGATCCTTATTGTGAAGACTGACTGAAGAGAAGCATGCAAAACACAAGGTGCTGCATATAAACCTTTGAATCCGAATCGGTAACTACACAAATGATAAACAAAATAAAAATATGTTCAGAAATATGCATGTGTTCACCGCACTCAAAATTAGTCTGTTGCATTGTTTCCTGAGGCCATAATTTGCATCAGATGTTCAGCAGGACTCAAAATCTGACAAAATATTAATGTGGACAAAATATTAATGTGTTAATTAATTAATAATTAATTAACAGGAAACTTCCAAGGTATAAACCCAGGGTTTTTTAAAATCCTGCTAAAGAGGTTATGCCTTCCTATATAGTAAGGTATAAGGCAATTCCTTGTTGTCAAGAGCAAGAAGGAGAATTTTCCCAAGAATGTATGTTTATTTCTTCCTTAGTTCTTTACAGTTTCTCTAAACTTCTGCTCACTAATGGTATGATGCTGGAATTCATGGTCTCCTGTGGTCTGAACCAATATGGTAATTCCTACAGCTCTAATCAGGATGGATATTCAATAAATAAATAAGTCTTGTGACATGCAGAAGGAGGAAAGGGACAAAGCATTCCAGGCCAAGGTCAGAAAGTCCCTATGAGCTCTCCTCTAGATTAATCACTGTATTTTCTATTTTCACATGGTTAACCCTTGCAGTCTTTGACTTGTCTGATGCCTTTCGGTTTCATGGGATTTTTTTCCAGATATTGACAATAGGTGTTTTGCCTTCGATGACAAGCATGACAAACTGTAAAGTCATGTCCTAGACATTCTGGTATGTGCTCATATCCTGGTGTGATCTCATTTTAAGGAATGTGATTGTGATTTCCAGCATTACAAGCTGAAATCAGGATTTGGTTTTATCTGCCACATACCATGTGAAATACTCTCTCTCTCTGAATTTCAGCTCATGAAATCTTCATAGCCATCTTCATAGCCAGTGCTGGGAAACATCACCAATTACTGTGGCTGTTTACAGAGCACAAGAACAGAATATTTAATTTTACCAGCCTCTAAGGACAGCAGAGCTGGATTTGAACTCTAGTTAAAGTTTTGCTGATTACTCCTGACCTTTCTGGGACAAAGACATGAAGGTCACTGGAGTCATGACTTTTTTCACATTCTGCTTGTCTTTGTCATTCCCCTAATAATGCGGAGGACTAGAAACAAGAGCTGGGTGGTGTTTTTTTCCCCCTGCCTGGAAATCTATTTAGATTAGTCACCAGGTTTCCCAGTCTACGGTCATTGAAGGTCATTTGGTTTACAGCTGAAATTCTCAATTGGAACCTCATCTTGTAATCAGAACTTAAAACCCAAGCGAGGTTTTGTATCTCCTCTGAAAGGGTAGGTTGTTGTGTGATTAGCTTCAGAATGTTAAATGGACTGTCTGTGTAATGATGGGTAATTTTGGGGGGCTTAAATTGCTCTGTGAGAAGACCTGTCTTGAATAATAATACTGGTCTATATTATAAAGAACAGTATTCTAGGCTTCTCCTAAATGCTAATTCTATTACACATTAACATTTCCTTGGCTGTAAAATGGCAAAAGGCAAGCCAGCAAGATGTAAAAATCTTGCAAAGTGCATTTTTACTTATAGACTTTTCCTAAGAGCAGGCCGTTTCCTGAAAACGTCCCTTAAATAAGCATCCACTTACACTGGCCATCATCATACAGTCAGCATCTGCTAATAGCTGGTCCACAGCCTCGGCTGCTGGCAAACAGAGTATTTGTTGTAATCTATAGAGTGATGGAAATGCCTTTGTAATTTTTGCACTGGTTTTTTTTTTTTTTAACTATTCTTGGCCCTAAGTATGAAGCACCAGTAACACAGTAGAGATGTACTCCCAGGGGCTGTTCACAAAGCCTGGTGTCCTGTACATTCTTTGGTTCTGGAAGACTACCGGTGAGAATCTGAAAGCCCTCTTAAATTTTTTGTTGATTGATTGATTATTTTCATGTCTCTTTGGTCCATGTGCAACTCAAACACAAATATTTACATTTACATGTATGTATGTGTATATATAAATAGTTAAAACTGAAGGCTCCTTGAGGGAAACAATCCATCCCTGCCATGATATTGTTATTGAGGATAGTATTTAGCGTTGTTAGGGGAAATGAGTTTTTTCGCCAACATCTCCTGATATACAAGTTGGTCTTTGATTTCTTCATTGTTATTGTACTTTAGGTTCCCAGCTTCAGAGACTAACCCATGGATGGCTTCAGAACGTTCCATCTCCCTGTTTGCCCCAGTTGCTGCCTCCCTTTCTGTGTTTCCATTTGACCTCCATGTGTGGATATAAGCAGGAGGTTATCCTGCATAGGGATGGGTGTCAGACACTGCCCTGTGCAGGGACAGCTTGATGAGTGTCTCCATTGGATATCACCCCAGAGTCCCCCACATCACACCATGACCTGTGATGTCAGCTCATTGCTTGTTCCAGCAGGCATTATTGTCACTCTGACTGGCAAGCTGAGCATTTCCAGAACGACTCTGTGGGCAGATGGTGCATCCCCATCTTGGCTCCATTCTGAAGGAGTGTGAATCACCACCCTTTGGACACACCTTGATTCCTCTCAGGGTTTGCAGGAGCTGACGTCACCCAGCTCTTACTCTCTTCTTCAGAAGGACTAAACTCTAATGACAGATGACCTTTCTCCTTTACCTTCTTTAGCCACTCTACAAACAGAGCTCCTATTAAGTGATTACTTTTATATAGTCACATTACAGGGATTAAAAAAAGTTCCATGGATTTCAGAATAGTTCACTTCAATAGATTCCAGCTCAGCAAGTCCACCAGCTTCCCAGAGGTTGCAGACACCACAAACATGAATGCACCCCTACTCTCCATGGTTTTAATATACTGGGATCCAAATTATGCTGCTGTTGCTTCACATCTCTCTGATGCAAAGATGGAAAAGTGAATACCTGGAAAAAACCCCAGCAATATAAGGAATCAATACCATTCAGAGCTTCCTGTGTTTTTCAGTTGTCATTAACCAAAAAAGACCCTGACTACGTTGGAGAACAAAAGGCAGCAAAGTCATTAAACAATTTTCTTTTACTCAAATTCATTTCATGAGTCAGATACATGCCAGGGATCTGGGCCTACATTTCTAAAGCAGGTTATTTTACTGAGGCCAGGCTGACTATTCCAGCTAGCTTCCTTTCTCCACAGCTGAGATCTCAGAAGAAATAAAAATCAGTTTAACTCATGTTAAAAGGGCACCTTTTAACTCTATGTATCCAGACCCATCAGCCTCCTGCCTCTCTCAGGCTGGAAACCAAATACCAGCATGTTGGAGGATACATTTACTTTTTGATGAAGTACAGACCTTAAAAAGCTAAGTTCATCACAGACAGCAAGGTCTTTTGCAGACAGAAACATGCAGCTGCAGAAAGGGCCTGCTTACAATGAATTGCAGGAAGGTTATGGTTTGAGATATTTTACTTTTTAATAGGCCATGGAGCCTCCTGGATCTATGTGGACACTACACTGGCTCCAGGGGTCATGTCTCCAGCAATAGTGTAGGTAGCTGTGTGCTCCCTTCTAGCACATGATTTAGTTGACGTTCCTGTACCTAATGAATTTTGGCAGCAGGAATGATAATAGCAGACAATTGTTTGTCTCCAGTCACTAAATTCTGTTAGAGAGTTAAAATAAACCTGTCTGCTTGACTAGTCTCATGTGCAACAAAACAAAAATAAGCCTTCACAAAGAATAATTTTCAAGCACCATTTTACTTTTTGTCTTAGGCTCGCAAATGCCTTTCATGTTTTCTGATATGTCAGATATCATAATGCAAAATAAATGACCAAGTGAAACACACAGACATATTCTCTGTGTGGCATGTGATGTAGAAAAAAGAGCCTTCTGCTGCTTCCCTTACCTCCTTACCTCCTTCCTAGTCTTTTTTTTTTTTTTTTTCTTTCTGAGGCTTGCAATAGATGCTTCTTTGTAGTATGGGCATGAAACACTAATGTTATTTTAATATTGTACCATTTTGCAGCATTTTGGAGCCCGGTGACAGCTCAGGACCCCCTGTGAGTTAGACATCGTGCAGACAGAACAAAGTCAGCCCTGGCTGTGAGGCCACACTGCACCTTCCATGCCACAGGAGCCTCACACTGTAAATGTTGCTGCATTCAACGCATCTGCCACGCACACAGACCATGGAGACAGTGACACTGCCTGAGACACTGGGGGGTTGGCAGCAATGCCTATTGCTTGCTAAATACATCGTTCAAAATGAACCATTTAAAAAAAAAAAAGCTTAAAGTTGGTGTTTGTCGTGTGAATTCAGCTTTGGAGAATCATGGGAGTGGAGAAGAACTCGTTAGGTCAAATATTTAAAAGTCCCCCAGCCATTTAGGAAGTCAAAGCCTTAATTTCAGAAGTTAATTGGAATTTAATTTCAAGGAACAAAGAACCTGGGACATTTTTGTAAGGAGAGCTAGGCCCCCATTTCACTTTTCAAAATATTACCCCTTCTGTTTAAAAAAACACCCTCCCACATATAGACCCATTCCTGACACTCCAGAACAGACAGAAAACACCCATAACTCTCTGCTGATTAGACCAGCACAGTGCTTGCCCACTAACAATGACCAGAGAAGAAAAATCCCTGTTATGGTCCTGCAACAGGGCCTTTTTTCCTTTGTCTGTAAGGGTATCACAACCAAATTTTACTGCAGCCAAATTAAACTAAAAACTAAAATCTTGCTCTCCTCTGGTCCCTATCTCTAGCACTGTTGCTTGACTTCACATTGAAGCCATCAAATAAAACTTCAAAATGGCATAGGACCAGTGACCTACCATTTACCATCAACATTTTTTCCATAAAAGCAAACCTGCTTCTGCTAGAAATAGCTACAGGCATTTGACTCATTAAATTTTTCTTTGAATTAATATTTTTTTGATCAAAATAAAATGTTATTTCTAAGTTACCCCCCTCAAAAATCTATTAAAGCTCTTCCTAAAAACAAAGCAGATTTTCTATCCTTTAAAGTAGGGATCATAAATAAAGGCTGTTATTTCCTTTTTCTATGCAGTTATTTGGGTAATTAAATATATTCAGAAAAAAAAATTCTCCTAGAAAACTCATCAGTTTGTCCCCCAAAATAATAATAACAGAATGGAGTAATTCCTTCGAGAAAGATAAATAAAATTGTTCTCTGTCTCATAATTCTTTTGTTTTGTAGGTCAAAATAGGATAATGTTTCTTGTTAATAAAAATAGCTCTGTAAGGGGAAACATGTTGACAGTGACTTCAAAACAATTTCAAACAATGAATGATCCAGCATCCTTGCTTAAAATCCCTCATAAAAATCTCTAACTTCCAAGACTGTATCCTCCCAAGGCCTGTTCCCAAGGCTGGTCTCTGTGCCCAGCTGATGTTGGATTTGCACTCACTGCTGGACTGTGTACGCTGTTCTGTAGGTGATGCTGTCCAGGGAGATGCCTGGCACCAGTAAAACACCCTCCAAGCTGCTGCATGTTATGTATTTCCAAATTATCTGCTGGTTCATTAAAACACAGTGAAAAATTATATACTTTCAAAAAGTCAGTGGAGGCAGCTGCAGGAATGTGATTTCTCTTGGACAAAGAAACATTGGTCTCATTAGGATCCTGACCCATATCTAGACTTTAAAACAGTAAAAATTAGCAATATTTTGCTGATTTCTTGCAGCTGAGGGACTTTCTGTAGATTTTTAAAGGGCTTCAAACTACTCTTATGAAATACCTGCCACACTGATAGACACAGGTTATGCTCTGCACAGTGGGATCAATAGGTCTTTTGCCACCAATTGGAATATTCCACATATGATAAAAGCTGCAGCCACAGAGAATCCTGCTGCATGAGAAGTATATTGTGGTGGCCATTGCTGGGAGAAATTTGAGTTAGCTCCCTTGATTGCATAAATGTAAAGTCCACTTACACCAGCTGTGTGTCTGGCCTTAGAAGCTGATTTATCATTTGGTCCCTTAGCCTAGGTCAAAACTGTCATGCATGTATCTAATTGAATGTGCAGAACAGCTGACATGGAAAGAGAAAATACATTTGAAAAAATAATTATAAGTATGTCAGAAAGCTCCAAGATCATTCCTAGTTATTTTTAGAGTGCTCATGATACACTAACCACCTGTGAGGGCAGTGCTAGCTCCTTCTAAGTGAGAAAGGCTCCCACTAGGTCTTCATCGTTACAGCCAAAGTTTTCAAGGACATGGCTTGTTTCTTAATTCATTTGATCCTATTGGCTAGCTGTCAACAAAAGTGTCAATCCTGTATTTGTAACGTCATAAACTTCCAAGTATGATGTTGTAAACTGAGGACCATGACTTTGACTTAAGGGCAGCAGCAGATGGCCGAGGCACACACTTATGAGCTTGTTTTCAGGAATCGAGACCTTGCGATCATAACACTAAAAAGTTACTTCATTGGAAAAGAAGGCAAGAAATCATTTTGCTGAAGTGCCCCTGCTGTTTCTTCAAACCTTCCTGAAAAAAACATAATTGATTTCTAAGATCTGTGCAAGACTGTATATTTACTGCACTGAATGAAATATGGATTGCATGAATTCTGCCGGTGTGACATTCAACCCACTCGAATATTATGAGTTTGACAGTTTGACTCTTACTCAGTTTATTTCCCACTTGAGAGACTGGAAAGGAACAGATGGGGATGTGAGAACGACCAGGGAGGGGAAGAGCGTGCAGCAGCTTGTGCTGCCGGGCCCTGGTGTGAGCGCACCTCCCCGCAGCCACGCAGGGGTTGTGACCGCCACCGGGAAGTGGTTTTCCAGACATTATTAAAGCTGCAGAAGTGCATGCAGCTCCTAAAGCAGGCATACCCCAGAAGGTAAGAGAAGGTCTGCTGAGTATGGGCTGTGCCAAATTTAGCACTGGAGGAGAAAAGGTGATAGAGGTCAACTTTACAGGTCTTGTAGGACATTGGCTGTCTCAGCTGGTCATCACCGCTGTCAGGCATACCCCTACATTAGTGCTGAGTTAATAAATAACTGGTAGCTGCATCATCACAATATTTACTCCACTGGTCTGAACATTTCACCCCCCCAGTTGATAGCATCTCTCTTTTTAAAATGTTTTGTGTGTTTTCAGGTCTTTTGTCTACTTACCACATTTTGTGTCCTTATTACATATACTGCTTAGTCATATATTTACTGAAAATTAATGAAGAAGAACACTTGGCACGTTCCAGAGTCAAAATACTTTGCAAACATTAACTAATTAATAATGTATCCCTTATTTTCAGACATGCTAGCATGCTTGAATGCCGAGTGAAATTCTGCTAAATCATTCTCCCTGCATGTCCCCTGCTCTTTTGCTAACCCATTACATGGTTCAAGAGTCTGATTATTCAGTTTGGTTATAGACAGCAAGCCTGATTCAAACTTTTGATAAGCGCACAATTTCCGAAATGTCTCTATAATCCAGACCATGCTTCTAAACAGAGCTCAATGTGACACACAGCAGTGTCTGAGTGCATGAGGTATGATCTTAAAATAAGCTGAATGTCTTCCACCTGACAAAATATAACCACCGTTTTAAGGTCTGGCCCCAGCTGGCAGAGGCTTTGCCTAGGAATCAAAGAGGTTTTACTATTTTGTTGTACATTCCAGTGCAGACCCTGAACTGAGCGCTCTCCGTATGCCAACAGGGATACTGCAGTAGCACCAGCGCTGACTTCTGCAGCAGCTCAGGCCAGGGCCGTGCATTTAACTCCTTGACAGCCAAGACGACTCAGACTGTTGTTCTCCAGATAGAGAACCAAGATACAAATCTTATAATTAACATCAGCTATGCCCATTCTTTATAGAGCGTTGTAATTGGTTTGGTTCAAAGGTGTTTGTTTTCACAGCAGAGTTTACAGAGGCTGCACCTTTATTTATCCCAGGACACCCTTATAAATGCTTGAGTGCAAGGCTCAGTTACTGCAATTCCCTCATAGCAGGAGTTTGCCATAACTCAGCTGGTTCACAAGGCTTGCTCACAGATCTGACAGCTTGAGCGATATTGCTCCCACCTTGCTTTCCCTGATTTTTGCCAGCACTTGTATCACATTCCCTTTTCTGTTTACCATCTCCTTGATGCCTTACCATGATGCAAACTGTTGTCTTGAAAGAATCATGGAGCATTTGGAAAATATTCCTTTGTGAAACTTCAAACAGATAAAGTAATGTGCAAGTCCAGATGCCTCTTCAAGGGTTTTCATATTTTAAAGGTGAGGGAGGGATTGTGTGGCTTAAGGTTTTGTTTTTGTTTTACAAATACGAGGAGAGTGCTCTGGGTCTAGACAATGTATGGTGTTAGACCAAGAGCACTGAACACTGCTTTCATTCAGGTACTACAGCCAGAAGAGATGATTTCCAATGATTCACTTCCTAGAATGAGTGATGCCCTTCTAGGATGTACCATCCACTTACCCAGAAAGAACAAAAGGCACAGTATGTACATATTCTTGGGTAACATTGCTAAGGAAGGAACAACTAATCTCTCTCTTCATGAGAGGCTTATCTGAATTCTGTACACCAGTTCTGAGTCTGCGATGTTTGCAGTTCAGTCACAAATTTTTCTCTACATTTTCCACCTCACTTGAGTGTTCCAAAGCCTAATATGAGAGCAAGCAATGTGCTTTTTCTGGTCTGCAGAAACCAGTATGCCCTACTTTTCACTTTCCTTAGATAAGAAATTTTTTTCTTCAGAGAGTGCTCTGTAGAAATGCAATGAATCCTCCAGCCTGCTATTTTATAACATGCTGTACTCCCAAGGTCAATCGATTATTATTCTATATTAATCATTGAACTTCTGATTAACTCTTGCCATCCCTGAACCCTTATAGAACTTGCAGAGAACAGTGGCTGTACTGATATTTCTTGCTTTCTTTGTTCTTCGGGTTATATGGAGTAGTTAGGGGTGAGCCTGACACTACTAGAATCTAGATAACAAAGTAGAAGAGATTTCTAAGATAATTTAAGAGAACTGCAATGGCATCCAGGCACTGATACAGAAACAGCAGCTCTTCTGTCATGCAGAAATTAAACCGCTTGCCTAAGAACTTATTGCTTCTAGGACTCCCAGACTAGTCCTTATAAATAGCAAACTTGTAAATAGTTTGACAGCCTTCAGGGACTGCTGACCTTGAATTCCCTTTCTCTGAGTACATCCAAGATCGTGCAAGCAATCCATGTTAAGCAACACCTATATTTATAAAACTTATAGAAATGCATAATGTAGCAGACCTGGCTTGGAAACAGCTACTGTTTTTACTGGTTTACAGTTCCATGGTTGTAACACAGGGACAAAAGAAAATTCAGCCATTAGTTCATCCTTGCCCTTAAGGAACATCACTCCTATGATTAGCTTAATGCCTTTTGTTTGTAATCCATTCAACCCCCTAGGCCTCCTAATCCAGTTCTCACTCCCATGCTACACATAAAAATAGTCAGAATAACCCATAGTGAAGCAATTTTTCAGCGTTATACCCAGACCCAGCTTTTGGATCTCTTTGTCCTAGATCCTTGGAGCTGTTTGTCTACCCTAAATGTCAAAGAAGCAGACTCCCATGAACGCTCCTGTCTTTGGGGATTCCCAGCTGCCTCTCAGACATCTGCAGGCAAGCAGGGAGGAATGATTCAGAAAAAAGGCTTGCAACTGAGGTGTGTTTCCTTGACTTAAAGAGAACATAACATAAAGCAGCTCCTTGGATTTTTTGACAAGGGCCAGGAATTGGATCAGAGACCAGAAAAGCCGTGTTTCAGAGCTCACACTGGCATCTCTGCCTCTTTCCAAACTCACATCGAGTATTTCTCAGTTACTCACTTAAAAAAAACCACAAGCAAACACAACCCCACACTTCCACTCCAACTATTAATTCTGATTGTTGACATACTTAAGGGGTTTTTCTTCACCTTAAATATTATTATCAAGGCACTGGTGTCAACTGAAATGTTTCTATTCAATAAAGCTGTTGATTCATAGTGACAAAGGATTTAGTAATTTTTTTTAATGGATGCTGTTTTATGGGAACTACTATATTTGTCTGTTTTTTCAACTGAGCACTGAATTGCTCTGGTGAGATACTTAATACTATTTCTTCAGGCTAACCTTGCAAACGTAGCTTAATGGGAAAATGTGTAACATTATTATTAATTTAAAACCGAAATAACATAGGTTCTACTTCGACTTGCATTTAAATTTGCTTAATAGTCTCTATATATAATTTAATGCATTTTGGCCTATCAGAGTTGACTGATAAACTAATAATATCAGGGGGGTTATTTAAAGCAGTGGAGTTAAAATATGCTTGTTTGCAAAATTTAAAGAAGTGCACTCATTAGGTGGAAAATTGAAATTTGCAATGTGTCTTGAGTTCTTTTGGATTTAAGGATCCTGATTATACAGCATTAATGCCTCCAGCTTAAACTCAGTATTTAAACCAATGCAAGCAGGAATAGGGGACTATAGATCTGCAGTGCATTGCTTGGGCCTATCGAGTTCAGGCCATTTCGGGGGATTTACAATGAAGAGATAGATTTGGGATGGAAGGCACCAGGTCACAGGGGCACTCTGATTTCTATGCAGGACTCCCATCCCCCAGCTGCCTAGACTGCATGGCAGAGCAGTTCCCATGCAGCCCCTGAAACTGGATTTCTTTTCCACAGAAACCAGGGAGTTGGTTCCCAAACCTAAGCTGAATGTGCAACTGGATGCACTGGGAATTGCTGCCAGGCTCCTCAGTTCAGCTGTAAACCATTCAGGACTGGTCCTCTACTCCAAATCACTATGATTATGTTACAACAGCAAAACATAAGATGGGAAAAGAAGAGTAACTCCTGACCAAAATAGCTTCACCAAGGACTGAACACCACACCAAAGAACAAAAAGGCCCCAGCTTACAGTTGAAAACTAGTTTGTCCAGGCATAGAACTGCAGTCCTGTAGTGCCAACGGTAAATTAGGGGAAAAACAAGGCTTTAAAATGCTGCATAAATAGAGCAATATTTCACATAGTAAGCCTGTAAAGACAAAAATGATCTTGTGCATTTATTTCTGTGACAGAGCCTTCAGTAGCACTTTGGTTCAGAGGTGCAAGGAGTATGGGGAAGAACAGAATTTACCAGCGTAGGTGCATTGACAAACCATCTGAAACCTTATAAATGCAAGAACAGATTCCTTAGTTGCCCCAAGTTGAATTTCACTTGTTTGGTTTAACAGAACTTCCATTCAAGGTCCTCCATCACTCAAGGATGTTTTGTAGAGATACTGCAAAAGGGCAGTTGTTTTATTAACAATTTTACTTTATCTCACCAAATGATGCAAAACAGGTTGGGACTCCCAGTTCCCATCAGATAGAGCAGGGATGGCTGAAGAGGTTATCACTGCCAGTTGTTTGCCCTGTCCCTGTCCCAGAGGCCAATGCCACCATCACAAGTCAGCACAAGAGAACAGGCGTCCTGTCTGTACCTCCTCCAGCAGAGTTCATAACCCAGCATATTAACTTAAATTGCTACTTCTGTCATTTTAATTTGCCAGACTGTAATTTGCACAACACGAACCCTGGTACATCCAACCCCCCTCCACAGCCTTATGGGAGAAGGGGGCACACAACAAAGACCTTGGCAAAATCCAACATGGATTCCAACTCGGAGTCTTAAATTTCTGATTTTTCAGGGCCACGTATGTTATATACTGTACCATTACACACATCCTTTATGAGATTCTCTCCAAATGCACCTGCAAAGGTTTGTCACCAGCCTTGACTTTTAATTAGAGCTGGTAGGGAATTTCTGCCTGAAAATGTTTATCACTGATAAATACTGATGCCTCAAATTTGCGTATTGCTCCAAAAAAGAGATATAAGCAGGAAAGGGCTAATTAGCCATATGAAGAGTAAATGTATTTTGAGGTGGAGAAGGCTGGAGGAGACGAAGGAGATGTGTCAAATGGGGTGGATTGGATGCACATATTTTTAATTGCTGTGATTCAGAAGGGAGGCGATGTTTTATGCTGTGACAAGTCTTGTAGCAGAGGAGAGCTGCTGCCAGCTCAAATCCAACACTAGCCCAAAGCAGAGGAAAACACACCCATGACTGTCTCCTGCAGCATTTCCCTTTGGATCAGGCCGAACCTCCTGGGATGCAGCACATTGATGCTGTTTGCCCCACATGGTCCAGCTGCAGAGAGCTCAGGGGCACTCAGAGCCTCCTCAGGCCCCGCAGCTGAGGCACCCGCTGCTCTCCAGGGCTCCCTGCATCCCGCCAGACATCCCTCCATTCCTCCGGCATCAGCAGGCACGCTCTGCCATCCTGCCAGCGTCACTGCAGACGTTTCAATAATGCATGAGCAAGGCTCCTGCCCTCATTTTTTACAGTTCTTAATCAGATAAAAATTAGATGTTTGTTAGGTACTGCCGTGTACGGGGCTGTCGTGGCGGTTTAGTCTGTGGCGAGCTTTGCACGTAGAAATTTCTCCGCGCGCTCGGGAGTTGGTGCCGTGGCTCTGGAGAGCAGCCTCCCAATTAGGCACAACAAAGCACGTCATTTCCATTCTGAGACTACAGGTAAATCCTTTAATTAAAGAAGTCTTACGTACTTCAGTGGTTCCTTCTGGAACCACAGGATCCTCCTGAGGACACAGATGTCCTGCTCCACTTCTCCTACCCAGTCCTATTCCTGGACCTCCTCCTTTTCATTAACGTGAGCATGACAGGGTGGCTCTTGGCTCATTCGCATTCAAGGTCTGACCTGACAACTGGGGGTCACTCAAGGACACAGCTGCAGCAACTTCTCTGTGCTCTCCCTGGCGACTCCATGGTAGCCAGGATGCAAAACCCGCACAGATGAGGCAGAGCTCCCGCCCCTGCGGGCTCTGTGTGCTGGCTGTGATTTGCCTCACAACAAATAATTTCCATCCACCTCTCCCCCCCATCCTTGGCTTTTGCTGCACCCAGAAGCAGGTGGAACACAGCAGACATTCCCTGTGTAGTGCACCTTGTGTACGCCAGGTATTCCCACTTTCTCATGTGGCCAAGCCAAAGGCACAAACAAATGGGGGTTGTGATGAGATCCCGAGCAGAGATGATGCAGAGCATGTTTGCACAGCTGGCGCTTCATGGTGGTCCTGAGGTGAGGCTGAACCCCCTCTGGCTGCTCTGGGGAGGGCTCCTGACCCCCACTGCTCTGGGGTCCAGCCCCAACTGCCCTGGGAGCCCAGCACAGACCAAGGTCCTTCCCACAGGCCCTGAGGAGCAAACACAGGGCAGACTCAGCCAAGCCTCGAAACAGAACTACCCTGTAGATGCACAGTTCTCCAGAATACCTGTCCATGAGAAAGGCAGCAAAGTTTACCCATTCAAGGAGACCGGTTTTAAAGGCTTCTTTCCCCCCACAAATTCTAATACCAGCTTGGTATTAGAATATCTGCAACTAACATTTATTTTCAATCAGTGGCATAAATGAGGCTGTGAAGTTATTTCAGCTACTATGAAATAATTACGTTTTGGTACCACATGAGCTTATGCTTGCTTTTCTTTACCTTTTTTTTTCTCTTTAACACAATTTAGCAATTCTGCTTTTCTGCAGATGGCTATAAAAATTATTCAGGAAAAAAAAACATTTGAGGACTTTTTAACCTTAAAAAAACATTACAGAACTTTTTGTAAAACTTTGCCACATATTTAAATGTATTGGGGCAGGTCCGGTTAGTATTCACATTCCTACTTATAATAGTAAAAATATTTTGACATATTTCTGGGAGTAGTCAACCCTGTTAGCTCCCACTTAAAGCGCAATTATTCAGGAATATTATAGATCATTATGTGGCTTTGGGGAAAAATCAGTATGACTCAAGTGCCCATTAGTGAAAGTGAAATGGTAGTAGGACACCTAGGAAAGCACATGTGGTATTCCCATGAATATCAAATTAATTCATTATGATAGCATTGGTAAAGTGTTAAACTATTTCCTATTTAATGACACAAGATTTATTTGCCAAGGCTGGAATATAAACACTACCTGACAAAGTCATAAGAACGGGTTTGTCTTGGACAGGTTTATGTAAGAGGTGGCCGTGGGTGTCCATCCAGTGGTGCTGGTGGTGGCTCATTTATTCTGTCTCCTTTTTCCCAGTTGGAAGAGCTTACCTGTGGTGTTTGGATAACAACTTAGGTGACAAAGAGCTTTTCCCTTCCCAAATTCTGCCTGGATGCAAGCAATAGCAGCTCTCCACTTGAAGTAAGACATCCCCTGTTGGGTGGTCAGAGAGAGCACACACCCTGCAATACACAAAATAAAGACACATTCCCTAGCAGGAGTCAGGGAAGTGGCTCCCACACTGCAAAGCACACACAACACTCTGCCTCTGCCTTTCCTGGCCAGCTCCATGCCCTGAGGAGATAAAATGAAGAGCAGTGATCCCCTCTGCCCACTACAGAGCAGCCACTGCAGCCACCTCAAGCTACCTGCACACCATCCCCTGGAGCAGAACATCTTCTCCCCCATCCTTTAAACAGGGCTTTAAACAGGACTCACACAGCTGCCTCCATCCTCCTCTGAGTCATGCATTCTCATGGCACATCACCACAGCACCTTTATTGCTTCAGCTCTTCCTGAGCCAGAGGCTGTTCTTCAGTTTGTGGAGTTTCTGACCAGATCTGTTTATTAGCTAGGAATGGACAGAGGTTGTGAAGTGACCAGAAAGGTGACATTCTGTGGCATCTCTGCTATGTTGTGGTAGATCTACCCATTATAGGCAGACAAACAAAATGTTTTCTCATGAGTTTCTCACTCAGTGCTGTTTCAGTTCAACATCCAGCATGGCAATAGGAAAAATCCACATCTCAGGCCAGGGTAGGGACACAAAATGGGAAAGAAATAAAGGAGTCTGGACATTGACAGGCTACTCTCAGGTGTCACAAATGGGAGAGAACTGGAAAAGAAAGAACAAGGACCTCCTGCCTTGCCACAGATCCCAGGCTTGATCTTCTGCAACGCCTCCTGCTGACTGATAGATGGGAAAAACACAGTGTGCACCTCCTCTCCTCAGAAGGTACCTTTGTAACCTTCTGGAGTTTCCCTCAAAGGCTTCAGGCATATGAACATTAAAACATACTTCCAGTCCCACATCACACAGGCAGGACATGCAGTGATGCTTGTCTGAAAGAATGATGGTTTTCTAGACCTAAGACAGGCATTTGCACTGTGACCATGATCATTATATGAAGAGAGGGGAATGATTTTGCAAAATACCTTGACCTCAGAGAGTTATTTGCACAAAAGAGCTTTCAAAATTGACCCAGTTGCTAGTTTTCTATACTCTTTCAATGAATGATTTTTAACAACTGACCAAATTTTTGCATTTCTCCTCAAGTTTCCCAATTCTTATTACCCNAAAAAAAAAAAAAGATAAAAAGCACAGGCCAATCCACAGTCTTTGTACAATGAGATTTAGAGACGTATTTCCAAAAAGGTTGCAAAGAATAGAATCTTTAATATGAAAGAGATGAAATTTTCTCTTCCTGAGAAAATTCTTTGAAGACCATTTACTAAGAAATCTCCGCGGTCTCCAGTTGAAAGCAAACAAATTATACAGGAAGCTTATTCAGGATGTGAGCACCACACTTCAAGGCACCAGTGAAGTTGTCACGGGTCATTTCTCACTCTCAAGAAAAGGTCTGCAGACCATCCCTTGCCCTCTGCTTCCCCTCCAGCCCACCACCCTTCCTTCAGTGACCCATTCAGTTGTTCACCTTCTCCTTTAGGGAATGTCTCCCAGCTGCCAGGGCATTTTGCACCTATTCCCTGTTGTCACCTCATCTGACATAGATTTAGTCACCCAGAAGGTTCCCAAGGCAATTGACACCCAACTGACTCATCTCCATGGTGTTGCAATTAAAAGCCTGCCGACCTTGCAGAGGGTTGGGAGTGTTTCCTGTTTATGATGTAGGTGCAAGTTCTCCTGCTGGGCCCCAGAGGCTTCCCTGTGACAGTGGTCTGCAAGCCTGATGTCCTTCCAGAGAAAGGGCCCCCAAAAATTATGACACACTTGAGGAGGATTAAACCATGAGCCTTTTCTTCATGGAAATGCAGGAATCAACGTGCAATGGAATTAAACCTGGAATATTGTTAAGAAAACTCCGTTACAGTCACACCAAAGTCAGCATATGGCAGACCAATAAAACAGAAGCATTAGGAAATGGAGGAGAAAACAGCTACAGCCTGAACCATCAGGGTACACATTTTCTCTTTGCACACCAACACAAAGCTCTCACAGTGATCACAACTCAGTAAAGACTGAGACACTACCTTAACACCACACACAGTTCTGAAAAAGCCCACACGCTAAAGAAAAATCAAGCAAAGGGAGAAGGCCATCTTTTAAGACTTCTTAAAAATAAATCTAAAGAGTTGCTGATGGTACTGAAGAAATATATGTATTACTGTTACCTCAATAATTTTAAGGGGGGTTTTGTCAGGTAGTAAAGGGGCATAAGAGTAAAAATACACATATATAAGGGAGAATACGATAGAATTTATGTGTCTAGATTTTAACAAGGAATTCCATATGTTTCCACAGAAGTTAAGCTAAAGAAAGCCCATCTTAGTAGCCATGTTGTAGATGTACTTAAAGACCTTTCTAACGAGTGGCAAAATGGAAAGCATGAGGATGCAGGAGAACGATGCAAGGAAAGGTCTTGAAACCTACCAATCATTCCCTAAGGTTCTTGGCACACAGAAATGCACAAATGAAATTTGCTGATCACAATGTTAATGTTGAGGTACTGTTAATACAGAGGACTATTAGGATATCACATGGAAAGAAATAAATGACAAATGGAGCAATATAAATTGGATTAAATTCAATTATACTAACTGCAAGGTGACATGCTCAGGGACAAGTAGCAGAAATCTCTTATAAATTGGGAACTTTCAAGTGAAAACCAGCTGAGTACCCTACAGACTTTGTTACAGCTCTTCTTTCTGCATAAATACAAAGCCCTTGTAAAACACAATGATGAAAGAGAGAAATGCAACCAGTCCTAGATGGGGCTCAGCAGGCTCCCTTGGAATTCTGGGCATCTGACCATCCATGTTCAGGAAAGGTTATTTCAGATGAAAAAGATATGGGCAATGATTGATGAAAGAGAACAGTCACAAGTAAATGTGAGATCAAAAGAAAATGTAGAGCAGAGAATTTCCAGAAAAATTCCAGAAAAATTGTACTTACTATTAAACTGGTGATCAATCAGCTTATGAAAAGGATTGGACAAAACAATTGCAGTGATATAGGATTTGAACATTGGATGCTCACAGGAAAATCCCTAAATTTAATCAGCTGAGCAAGAGAAAAAGAGGTCAAAGAGGAGAAAGAACTCACAGAGGTTGCCAAGTTGTTTCTGTATGGGTCTTCACTCCGAGGAGAAAAGGGAAATACCTATCTTTGGTTTGTGAAGGTGAACTGCTGTCAGAGGAGCATAAGAAAAAGTGCTGAAACAACTTGACAAATTAAATTGCAATAAATCACTAAGACTGGAGCCTATTCATCTCAGAGTTCTGAAGGAACCAAACAAAATAGCTGAGCTATTAAACATATGTAATTTATCATTAAAAACAGCTACTAGATCAGAGATTTGGAGGGGAGCCAGCAGTAGTCCAGATCTATAATTTAAATAGGTACCCTGGGTAAGCCTAAGAAACATTACTGTGGTCCTGACACAACTGGCTGGGGGGGAGCAACCAAGTCAGCAGCAACAACAGGGTTTGCTGCAGGAAGCCCCTTTGTGTGAACCACAGCACTCAGGGAGAGTAAAGTATTTATCTAGCTTAGTTTTGGGGCTGCATTGTTTCGAAATACACCGGATCAAAGCTACACAGGAAGAAATCTTCCTTTGTGGAGCTGAACAAGCTCCTGGAGTCACCCCATGGCCTCATATAGCTCCACACAATGCCAGGAGCTCTGTGGACACCAACAGGTGTTTCCCTTGTACATCGACTTCAACAAGCCTACTCACCATTAAAGGATTGTTTTGGTTTTTTTGGGTTTTTTTGGGTGGCGATGTTATTTGCTTTACCGTAGTTCCTTTTATGGATCAAGATCATCCCTTTATGCAAAATGTTACATACACAGGAAGGACAAGTGAGCACTATCCAATTATCCAGCGGAGACATGAGAAGCCTGGGCAGGTAGAGGGGGGCCTACAGGAAAACAAGAGCGCAGATCAGGAGGGTGAGAAGACTCCCCTGTACCCACTGCCAGTTTTCCATGGAGCTGGACTGGAGGAGAGGATTGCAGCTGCATCCTGGGCCATCAGGCCTGAGGGGTCCCAGGGTGCAAACCTGTACCTCACTTATTTGGAAGTAGAGCATCCTGTAAATGAAAGATGGCAGGGCTGGCCAGCAGACAGCAATAACCTTGCTAAGATCAGTGTCCATCACCTCCTTTCTGGTTCATTATTAGTACTGTTCTGTCTGTTTTCAGTCCTTTCTGATTTTCAGTTTAAACATTTTCTGAGAGAAGGGCAAACAACATATAACAGATTTGAGCCTAATGTTAATAGGTTTGCTTTTTGAGTTCATTTTCACAGGCCATTTAAGAGCAATTAATGAACTACGTGTCAAAAACTACTGGTTGGTACATTTCTGCATGTTAAAGAATGGAATATAGCACCATGGAAAGTACAGCTGAATTCTAATAGCTTGTATATCATAAACATTTGAACATATGCATGCCTAATATCATGGGCAGATTACAGCTCTTCTGCTTTTACTGGTGAACTCATAATAATTGTCTTATCTTAGTCCAGTTTTTAAACATTTATTCCAGGAAAATACTTTTTCTTTTCTTTCTTTTTTTCTTTTTTTTTTTTTTTTTAAGATTTACACAGCCTCAGACAAATGTTATGCAAGACAGGTATATTTAAGTAATGTCAGAGAGGGATCTTAAGTGGCACATGCTTTACAGCAAACTCAACCTTTCGAATTTGAATAGAACTGGGCTTTTGGTAGACTTAGTCTGAAGGCTTATCCTGAAACTCTTCTGCAAGAGTTGTACTGAACTGAATACAAAATAAGGACTGTCAACAAAAAGTCTGACTTTATCCTTTAAATGTTGGTAATTTCAGAGCTCTTGCCCAAAATGAAATATAGAAGATGAATTGGAGTTGACAAAAACTTTAACTGATGTAAATGCACCACAGTTGTGCATTCATCATGATACTTAAATGCCTAGAAATCCAAACCAGACCATAATGTTTTAAATAATTTCATATACTGCCATCCTGGACTAACAGCTGGGGAATTGGGCTTGAAGTCAGACATAGACACTCGTAGCTGCCACAAGCCCCATTTTTTGGCAGGGCTTCCAGAAAGAGCCTTAGCAGACATAACCTATAGAAACCCTAAAAGAATGGAGCAAGGGACAAGATTTCATCCAATAGCAATTTCATTACCTTTGTAATGCAACATTTTACATTGCCGTCACCAAAAAAGACATGAGGAAAAAATAAAGCCTAGGAATTTCAACTGCGTTTTGGGAGATGGGATATTACATAAGCATCTTTCTAGCTCTAACAGGATTGCATAGTTAATTTGAAATATATTATTTTGTATATTAAGAAAAGAAAAGTAAAAATAAGGAATCACTTATTAGAGTTTGAAAGACCCCCAACAACTCACAAAGGTAAACCATTTTTTTAAATGTAAATGTAAATGTAAATGAAATGTTTGCTGCTCAGTGAACTTTTGCTTGAAAGAGAATTTCTCCCCTGACTGCAAGGTCTGCGGTGCTGATAATTCCTGATGCAGAGACATGTAAGATTCATTGACCTATTTAAATGCATTTCCCTGTTAAGAGGCCTGATTACCAAGGACTGACCAAACTAGTCCCACTCTGTATCTCAATCTGACATCTTCACTCCAGCATGATTCATTACTATATGATAAGGATGCCAGGAAGTAGCAAACACACAAAGTGGGGAGGGAATGTGAACGGGAAATATCTGACATTCAGAGAGGGTGCTTGAAGCTGACAGTGAATGCAAATGAACAGCCAGTTTGGATCATTTTCTGCTTATGCTAAAAAAAGGGTTGCTTTATCAGAAATGAGCCCAGTTTAAATCCAAGATGAGAGTAGTGCATTAATGTGGTTGAAGAATATACCTAAAATCCCATTTGCTTTAAAAAAATATGGGGCTATTTCGGAAGCAGGTCAGGAGACAAGCCTGTTGTAACTGACTCAGTTATAATTATAGTACAGATCAGGCCCTGACTCCACTGTAATTGTATAGCATGACAGGCTCATGCATGAACGAGGAGTAGGAGTCTTGGCTAGAGCAAGAAAAATACTAATATCGTGAACGTAACAGTGGAAATCATAATTACAGAGATGTCACTGTGGATGGGGGATGCAGCAGGCAGGGACTGATTCCCAGTGACCTGGGAAAGACTGACTCAGCTCTGTGCTGCTGTGACCGCTGAGTTTTGCCAGGAGGGAAAATGACTGCTGGGGTGGGTATTCCCAGTGGGTCATTGCCAGGAGATGGTGGTGCAGGGGCTCATCTCTCACTTTGCCACAGCGTAGTGATCCCTGAAGGTGGGCAAGTGCCTGCCTCACAAAGAAAAGTTAAGGCACCAGCAACAGTGTGCCTTTCTCACTCCTGCAACTTGTGAGAGAGGCAAGTGGTTCCAGTGGATCACGCTGGGGTTGCACTGCACATCACCATCCTCTGTCTGCTCTGCTCCCCTACTGTCTCTCACAAAAAGGTGTTCCTTCTCCTCAACTAGCCAGCACACACCTTCAGAAGCCACCTCTGCAGTGCAAGAGGTGACCTACAGCCAAGGCAGGAGATGGACAGCCAGTGGTGATGCTTTTCTCCACCTGGGTTCATAAGCTGCCATCCACAAAATCACTTTGGTGCCTTCAAAAGCAGCCAGGGAACCCAGAAGAGAGCAGATGTGAAGAGACACCAAGAACAGGTGTCTTCAGCATCTCACCTCCTGGATGAGCTTGGCACCAAGCTCCAGGCTGCAGGGACTTAAGGAATATCTTCCCCAGTGCACATTCCCCTGTTACGCTTTTCCTTTAGGATTTGGTGATGATATCAGTGCCTTTTATAGAAAGGGGTTAAGCACTTCAATGGGCTTCAGGGTGCCCCCTTCACAAGTTCAGAGGCCTTCTCAGGTTTATGGATTCACATCTGACCTTTTCTGCTTCCCAGAACAGCATCTTTTAATCAACAACCTCTAGGCTGCAGAGAACAAGTGGATGGATCCTTCCTTCCCACCCTTCCAGTGCTGTGTGGAAGATATAGTTTTTATATCCCTCCAAAAATCATTGAGAAAGGGAGACAGATATGATTATCCATTTGACATTAAACAGTTACTGGAGTTGACATTTGAGCATACAACAGAAAACCAACAGATGGATATTGGCAGATGGAGGAACACGAAGAAACAATGAGACATCTTCAACCATCCTTCTCTGCTTCTGAAACATGTTATTGTTTCCCCTACCATCTCTCTTGACCCCAGCCCCATTTTCAAGTGCCACTCCATATGCTTCCTTTCTTTGCCTCCATATGTCTTAAACATGTTAAAAAAAAAAAAGTTAGAGAAAACCACAATCTCACTTGTTGTGGCCTTACTCATTCAATTCTCTCTCCCCCTATAAAATCTGCTTTCTTTTCCCCCTCGTCCATAGAAATGGCTTACAGCATTGCCAGGAAAGTCACCAGCAAGCTCATCCTCCCTTCCGTTGTAGGGTGACTGCACACCCTCCCTTCCTGAAAACCACCTGTTCTCCAGCTTTCAGAAACGCCATACGCTTCTTGTTTTCCTCCATTCCCATGTCATGACACACTTCCACATCTTCAACTACCGTTACAAACTCAGCAATTTAACTTCTTCATTTCCACTCTGCTTTGCTCACAGCTTGCCTTTCCCTTGCCAGCTGAACTTCCTCAATATCCCTCTGCAGAAAGAAAACTACATGCCAATAAACCGTGAAAACTCAAGCACTTTAAAGTTCCTTCTCTTCCTTGATGCTCGTTAAGCTTGTAAGTATATCCTCTTTTTCTGACTTACAGTTGCTTATCCAACTTTTTCCACTGCCATTCAGTCTTAAAATTCACACAACTGTATTTTCTCTGCAATCTCCAACAAACAAATATACTAGCACTTCAAAAGTTTAGATAAGTGATACATTCTCTTCTGGCTCCTGACATTTTTCCTAAGCTGATGTCTATCTTACGTTTCACTTGGATCAAATCCCATTCTTCTTCAAGTTCTTTTGTTGACCTTCCCATAAAATTTGGTTTTTTGCCTCTTGCCTTCATGGACATGCACATCTTAATGTCTTTTGTATCTCCTTCTAGTACGCTTCATCTGCAGAAACTCTTCATTTGCCACTTTTAAACACTCTATCCTGTCTTTTCTTTCTCTATTCTTGGTACTGTTCCACTGGCCCAATCCAACTAATTTCTGTTGGCTCTTCTTTGAAAAGAGCTATAAATCCTACCTTCCCTGCTCTTAATATTAGAAATTACTAATGAAGATGAATGGAGGCATTAGCCAGATGCAAGGAAACTTCACTGCTTTTTTACTTATATTTCATTGTTTATTTAAGAATTTCATTTGTGATTATAAACTGTGATAAGACCTTTGCATTTTTTGATGTATATCTAAGTATCTGGCACACTTTGAGATGTGTATGAATTACACCCAAAATGTCACAAAATTGAACTAATGTTTAAAGCTTTGCAAAATTAATCTCTACCAAATTCTGATGTATGAATTCAATACTTCATTTGGAATCTGGCATGAAATATAACTACAGTGGAAGGTGAAATAAGTAAGAGTAGTATGAACATTTTGCATACCAGCTATTCACCATCTGTTCTCTGTGATAGAATGATACTGTTTTCTTTACAGAGGATTTTGACTTGATGGAAGAGGGAGAATTGCACTTTTTATTATACTGCAGAAATATTTTTATTTTGTTTTTAAGTACCAAATAAAACAAACTTAATATCTCTTAGTGGGCTGTGATGATATATTAGATGACTTCTAGCTTTAGAAGCCATAAATTAGAATGCCATTACCAGGAAATCATAGTACTGCCTAACAGGGCTGTGAGGCACCAACAATAATTCCCCCCCTCACCTTTTGGAATCTTTTTATGCTTAATCTTTATTATGGGCTCTAAAAGGTGAAGCCACAAGAATTGGAAGTTATCCTAAAAATGTACTGAGGTTTTCACATAGAATCACAGAATGGTTTTGAGTTTGAAGGGACCTTAAAGATCATCTCATTCCATCCCCATGCCATGGGCAGGGACAGCTTCCACTAGACCAGGCTGCTCAGAGCCCCATCCAGCCTGGCCTTGACCACTTCCAGGGATGGGGCATCCCCAGCTTCTCTGGGCAACCTGTGCCAGGGCCTTAGCACCCTTTAGGCACTGGAAGGGGCTCTAAGTTCTCCTTGATCCCTTCTCTTCCCCAGGCTGAACAAGCCCAAACTCTCTCAGCCTCTCCATAGGAGGGATGCGCCAGCCCTCTGATCAGCTCTGTGCCTCTTCGGGACTCACTCCCGTGGGTCCACGTCCTGCTTATGTGGGAAGCCCAGAGCTGGACACAAGACTGCAGCTGGGGTCTGGACAGTAAAGGTCTGAATTATTAGGAAAAAATTGCCGTTAAAAGATTTGCAATCATTTCATGAACACTGGTGAAACTGAGAGTGAAAAGGTGGGCACAGGCATCTTAATGGACTGACATCTGACTTGGGTCATGGTGAGAAATGCGCTTTACCCCACAACGTGTATCCCTACCTTATCCCTGATTACCTTAACACAGGAGTCGGGAATGAGGGATTAACCGGTCGTGTGAAAAGTGGCTGCAGGTGTCATTTCTCCTGCCTTTTTAGAGCGAACTCCCACCTCGGGAATAGCATCTCTTTTTTTCCCCTGCCTCACCACTCCCTTTCTACGCAGCAAAGTTCCCTCAGCAGCGGCCCAGCCCCGGGGCCTTCACCAGCCTGGGCTTCCTGGCCCTGTTTTTTAAGGACCTTTTCTTTGCTAAGCGGGGCGGGGGAAGGGTTAACTTTTCCGCCCCAGACAGTCCCCTGCTGATCCGCTAATGAGTAAGCAATGCCGCTGCCTGTCAATAGCTCGGTGTGAACCCGGGTAACCCAGCTGAGCCCGGCGCTGGGGGGTGCCGGGCTAAATCAGCTTGACCCGCCCGACCTTGCCTAGCCCCAGCCCGCCCGGGGTCCGGCCGCCCCTGGCGTGTGACTGCTACGTGCTGCTCGCCCGGGTACCGGAGCCTCTTACAGCAACTGGGGCTGAGTCAGCTGCTGGAGGTAATATAATATACCTCAGTCAATAGCTCTGTGTTGCACAACATACGATGTGGCAGTTCCTTTCTAACTTGGGGAGCCACCCAGTCTTTTTAGGATTTCCAGGAAGAGCTGTGGCATCTGACCTTCAACTGTTATTAAAAGAAATCAAAGGTTGTATAACAGTCTGTCAGAGCTTTGCATTTCTTAGTGGAGTTATGTTTCGGCGAATGCCTCCACATTTCTGAGCTTCACAGGTTCTTTATCCCTTTACTTGTTTATCCTCTGGTAAGCATTTATTAATAGAGAGACTTATTCCTTTACTGTACTTGTTTATCTTTCAGGGGGTTTGTTTTGCTTTTCAATTTAGAAGCAGAAGGGTCTCCCACGCATTTCACATTTCTCTCTGCGGGTGAAGTCACTGCATGGCTTTGATAGCAATCTTCCAGCTGTCTGTTTTCGCCCTGGAATCCCTCCCTTCAGCTGATTTTCTGAATTATCGCCATAGTTTTTGACTAAGACTATTAATCCACCTGTCCCTCTGTGAAAGCAGCTAGATTGGTTTGTGTAAAAGGGGAGTAAGATGGTATGAACTGTAAGTCTGCTATTAATCCTGTTAATAAGGGATTAAAGTGAAGCCTTGTGAGTAGGAAAGGCTGATTTGATTGTTTGGGACTATAACTTAGCTCTCCCTTATTGAAAGCAGTGTTTGCTGTGCATCGCATTTTGTCATTTGCATATTTGGTCTCTGAGGAAATCAAGGTTAAATATAGCAAGGAGATTCTGCTGGCTTAAACTGGTAGCACAACTGTGCTCCTTCAGCCTAACAGTGCCTCGGATAGCACAAGAAGGAACCCTGCCTGCTCTTGCCTGGCAGTGACTGCATCCTATAATGCGACTTATATTGTCAGCTTATGCTTTGCCTCTGACCTTTACGTGCTCTTTGCTTATGTACCAGATAGGATGCATGCCTTATTTTAGAAAGAAAGAAGCAACAGAGGAATGGACTAAAATAAATATCTTGCTACTGCTATTTTCAGTAAAAGGCTTACAAAAGCAACAGCAGCAGAAAGCTGAAGAGCACCATATATTCCCTGGGCAAGGCAATCATATGAAGCAACATCAATCTCATTAAAAAAAAAAAAAATGGATACTGTCTCTGTCTTAGAGCTTAGCATTCTGCTTCCTCCTCTGCCTTAGGAGAAGGTCTATAAATTATTAATACTAACATCAGCGTGAGACAACAGATGGTAAAGATTACTTGGAAAAAGTCTTCACATTAACATATTACGGTCCTAGTTTCACAGCACGTTGGGACTGTTTCCTGATGCTGCCAGCCAACCTGGCCCTGGGAAAAACCTCCCAGTGGAGGGGAATCCTTGGGCAGCAGCAGAAAGGTCCTGCCCTGGTTCAGCTGAAGAAAGAGGCACCCAGCTGCAAGTGCAGAGAGGGCCAGGCGTGTGTCACGGCACCCCTCGGACACCACACTGGCCCCATGAGGCTCCTGGCATCTGCTACCAGGGGCCAGGCCAAGAAACAATGAGCTCAGGAGGAAAACTTTGAGGTAGCTGAAAAATTTATTCCTTGCTGATCTGCTTTCGGGAGGCATCAGATGTGTTGTGTGCTCTTAAAAATAAGAAATACGCATTTACAAATTTTGAACTTTTCTTGAGCTGGGGGTGACATGAAATCCAAAGCGGCATATAGGGGCATTATCCAAAAATCTGGCATGCAATTAAAGTATTTTATTGTTCCCTGCAATGGGTTACTTCAGCTTCTTCAGGTTTAGAAATGTATTACAACTAGTATCAAGCAAGTAAATGAGAAATTCCTTGTAAGAACACAGGTGTATTGCCTTGTGTCTCAAGCCAGCAGTTGGTACAGCAGAGCACGTATGTATTCTTGTTTTAGAGTTACCTCCTATGACCCTCCACTTTGCTCACACTACTTTTGAGGATAACTCAGTGCCAGAATCTCTGAGACAGAAGGAATTTATCCAGCCTTTTAAGGGACTTGTACAGGAGAACTTTTCTCATGGCCCATTACTTCTGCAAATGCATATGCCATGTGAGTGTTTCACTATGACTCAATCATGGCTTAAAAACATAATTCTCATGTTCCTACATCCTCTTTGGTGTCATGCAAAATTTTCCATAAAGCCTGAATAATGAAAACACAAGCAAGTGCTACTGTTCTCAGGGTGCTGGGCCCAAGTGGGGTTCTGTGAGTTGAGCAGGAACCAGCTTTTTTTTATCAGCCTGTTGGAATCCTCTGCTCCCAAGAGATGGGCAATGTGTGGGTGAGGGCATGGAGTGCTTGCTGGAAAATGCCTTTGACAGTGTTGTTGCTGTCCTATTTTCATAATGAGTACCGAAACCTTGGTTAGCAGCCTTTGATTCCCACCTCACCACTTTCATAACCTAGTAGTATCTGTTTTACTGAACAGATACGATTATCCCCTCCACGTCTGTGTTGTGTTGCCCTGCAGAGTCCTTCGTTGCCTTGGCTCTGGCTAGCCTCCTTTAAGGGAAAATGTCTGTGTTTGCACAGCTGCCAGTCCAAAACCCTTGCAGTGAGAGTGTTGCTTAGATCCCCGTGGCACAGTGTCCGTGTGTCCAGACCTCCCCTGCAGGCGCTCCTGGCTTCACGTTCAGCTTTACAGGGTGCCTTGGAAAGTTGGGTGCTCTGCAGGGGTTTGCTGTTGGTGTGTGATTCTGCAATTTGTCACAATCCTGAGATGCCACCCTGAAATCAGTCACCCCTAGAAATGTATTAATTTGGGAATGAGGCGGTGGAACAATTGTTTGAAGATGCCTTATGTGCCAGTTATAAAATGTTGGTTTCTGACTTTAATTACTAATTTTTTAAATCGTCTAACAATATAGTCAACAGGTTCTTGGAACTAAAGACAAGTTAATCAAGTCTACTTAATATGATTTCAGAAATAATTTTTCCCCTCTAAAATTCCACTTACTATTATAGTGTCTAATTTTGATTTATAAAAGAATTCCCCAAAGATGCAGTCTTAGGGCCATTGAAGGTGCAGGCAACATTTAGGTTAAGGTCAGCAGGGAAAGCATTCAGGGAACAGTATTAGTGGCACAGAAAAGGGTTCAGATGTTAGCATATGGTATTTCGAGATCACCTCTACCTAAAAACAGCTACACTGGCACAGATTTGCATTTGCCTGTGGATGGCTAACAAGTGTTTACAGGCTCTGGATTACAATGGTGACAATCTGTTATGTCACAAATAATCTTGTTTCCGAGTGCTGCATGTGGGTAATTTGTAATCTGCTTTCTGTGTCTGAATATACCCCTAATAACTTGTTTTTGTTGGCTGTTTTTACAGGGACTTGGGAGTCAAAGTCTCGCTTGTCAGCTGGGCACAACCCAGGGGAGGGCACAGAGCTTCCCCCCAACCCCTTCCCGGCCCCACTCAGTGGTCATTTTGGGTCCTGGGGGAGAGCTGTTGCCAAGGTTTTGCGCAGAAGTTGTAGGTCAGAGGGGTTTTAGGTTATTTATTTGCCTCCTGGATGAAATTTCCAGATTCTTCACCCCATTGCTGGTATCAGAAGGGAGATAACATAGGGCTCCAGAGGCAGAGGTGGCAACTCTGCTCCCACTAGAGCAATTCCCAGAGAAGGTAGCTAAGGCTCCCAGAGGTCAAAGGAGAAAAGCAACAAGACATGCGTTAAAAACAAAAGGGTGATAAGATATGTGTGAAAGCAAGTTTATGTGACTGTACAAGCTGTCCTGCACTTGTTCTGCCTGCTTGCTGAGCTGGCAAGCTCAAATTCAGAGCCATGGAACATGCTTAGTCTGTGTCCATCCATCCATCCTCCCTCAGGTCCCGTCTGGACCTCAAACAGGAAGAGGTTCCTCCATCTTTAAATTATTATATGCACTCCTAGTGGAGTGATCTTTTGAATTGATGTGAATCAGCTGGCTAAGAGGAAATCAAACGGTGAAGAATCAGGAAACCCTTTTTGGGTCAGTCAATGAAGTATTAGGTCTAGAAAGATGATAGGAAGATTTGGCATCATGTGAATGTATGGAGGAATGAAGGCTGTCACTAGATTATTGTAAGTATGGAATCATCATAGCTTAAAAGAGCCAGTGCCATCTCTGTCCAAATTAGCAGTACAGGTGTAGCTCTGCATGTTACCCTGTGCAGACAAAACAAGCCCTCAAATTCTGATGCACGCTATGTTTTGTGTGAAGGTCAGCTTGTGACCTATGCAAAACAAAAATGCAATTAAAGATAACTTTGAAAGCTTTGAAACAAACCTGAGTGAAGCTATTGGTATGTCTGAAGGAGTGTGTGGGGGAAACGGACACAGAGGAAAAAAAGTGTGTTAATTAAGATTCCTGGGAAGGGAGGGAAACAGCTTGCTGCTCTGCAGAGGGACAAAATGCTGAAGGGAGGAGCAGACCTTACAAGGTAATGAGAGTGCTAAGTGGCAAAGTTTGGGCTGGGAGATGGGCAGAGCTTCAAAGGAGGAATGTGCACAACTGGGGTTGTAAGCTGCCTTTACATCTGTCCTTAGCAAACTCCAAGATGAAAGCATCTGCACTCAAAGGACCTGCTCCTCTGTTGCCTTTCACCTTCTGAGCTTATTTGTATCTATGCAAAGGATATGTAAATTGCCAGGGCTCCAGTTCAGTGGTTTGTTGCTTGGCTGTGTGGGGTGAACCAGCCTAAATGCTGGGCTCTGAGAGCAGGGGGACTTTCCTGTCCCACTGTGTGCTGCTGATGGTGCCTTGTGCGTGCTGTTCTGGGAAGGGGGGTTTTGCTTCGTGTACCCGTAACAGCACAACTACAAAGGCATATGAGATGAGATACGGGAACACTGCCAGATTTTTGGTGTGGCTTGTTGGCTCCTGTGCCTAGGCCCATGGTGCCGGGACTGTGGCTCTGTCCTTCTGCCTGCCATGATGCTCCCTCATGCTGTGGCAGCAGGGGTGATGCCCCTGGGGAGGGCAACTGAGCAGAAGAGCTGCTGTGCATGAGGTCTCCAGCATTAGCCATGGTAGCAGCCTTCCTGCCAATGAAAGAGGCTGGGAACGTGCAGGAGTTGGGCAGGGGTGAGAGATGGGAAGGGTGTGTTGAGGGGTCCCAGACCTGAAGGCAAGGAGGGAGAAGAAAAATGCCTCTCCACACCAAAGTGAGTGCCATCAATATAGTTACCAGGAGAGCATGAAAATTGCATGGGGAAAACACTGAAGGATCAGGAACTGACAGAGGGCTCTATGGCAGAATGTGTATTGAACTTTTTTTGTCTCTTATTTTTGTGGGAGTGTTAGTTATGAGCCTGTAGAAATGCTTGGGAATGCCTGTATTTAGTGTGCTGCAGGACTCACTGCAGTTAAAGCCCAATTATTCCAATGGTATTAAGGGGTCCTGTGTGGGTTTTGCAAAATTCGTTTGCATCTACTTTAAGGGCCCTTTGCTCAGTCTGAACAAATGATAACACAACTTAAGTGGAAAAAAAAAAAAGGAAAGGAGGAAAGACTGATCTCAAAAAGAAATGAGCTTCACATTTTTGGTCCATTATAGCCAAAGGCACAATCACCTAATCTGACTCCTAAGGGTAACCCTAAATATCAGTGTAGGCAAGTCCCTGGCCAGTTGCCAGTGTCTCAGGGCAGATAACATCACAAGTCGAGAAGAGGTCTCCAGTCTAGCCCACGTTTTAATATACTATTAAAATAAAATGAGACAGCAATTAGTTTCTCTTCAGCTATTCCACAGCATAACTTCTTTGGTCAATTAGTATGAATAAATAAATATAGGTCTTGAATTATTAATCTGCAAATAGAAGAAGCAACTGCATTTAATATTTCACTGTTCCTTCTCCTTGCTCCTTTGCTTTGCTTGGACTTTTGACTCAGTTGGTATTACGGGAGTGCTATTGTCTATTCTTAACTTTTTCCGAACTTTTAATTTTTCCATAGGATAATTTTCTTACTCAAATAACACTTTTAATATAAAGGTTGGATTATCAGAGGGTATTCATTCACAGAGTTACAGGGAGATCAGTGGTTTAAAAAAAGAAAAAAAATCAGATCATTTAAATGCCTCAGTATGGGCTTACTAACTTTAGGTTCCCACTTACCAAAGCCGTCACAGAATCATGGAATGGGACCTTGAAGTTCATCTAGTTCCAACCCCCCTGCCATGGGGGTTTGGCCTTAATCTTTTCTGCATAGCTTCAGGAAAGTAAACAATATCTGATTATCCCACCAGTTAATCCCTTTTCCTAGTAAGAGAGGCAGAAAGAGGGGTTGATCGAGGTTAGGGTATCTTCTGCTTGTGTCCAAAGACCTATTGCTACTTTGGGCAGGGAGTGACAGTCTGACAGATTTGCTTAGGAAACTGGAGTGTCACAGACTGTAGAAACCACCCTGGACCTTTGGCACCTCAGGTTTCATATGCTGTATCTTTCCCAAATTTTATAAGAATGTCTGATGGACAGAGATCCATCTCTTTATCTACTGCATGGGGAAAAGGTCAGTCCCGCCAAAAAAAGGAAAGCCTCATTATAATTTTAGACTTTGGTAATTTTCAGGAAACCTTCAAGAAGGCATTTCTTGCTTGTTTGTTCACAAATGGTGGTGTTTCGCTCTTCGGCCAAAGGTGCTGATTCTTACAGAAATGGGTCACTACAGTTCTGTACTCAACAGTGTCTGGATGTCAGATCATGTGTTCCCGCTTGGAAATGGCCAAAGAAAATATTAAGTATTAGTAACATGTTTAACTTTCTGTTGATGTAATGTCAATGCATATAAAAGGAGGTGGAAATGTAATGTAAGTCAATAAGCTGGAGGGAGGCTGAAAACTCTCACAGTATTTGTCTTCCTCATGAGAGCACCTGCCTTCTGACCTGTGGTTTTGATTTTGGACCAAATTCACACTCTTCAGTTTTCTGTGCTGATGACAAACCTGAGCTGCTTCTGTATATACTTTGTGTTATTTTTTTCCCCTTTGGAGTTGCTTGAGGCACGGTGTAAGCTGAATGCATTCTTCTTAGCTTGGCTCACTGCAATGTATTTTACAATGTTAGTTTCAATGAGATTTGTCTTCTGTTTTAGTTTGAATATTGTTTCATGTTTTTCTGGCCTGCTTTTATGTTCTGGCTTCCTGTATTGCTAGTGTAAGACCTTTGAAGAGCGTAGTTTGGGTGTGTTAATAAAACTTTTCTGTAGTGCACAGCTTTGAGGTAGAAATCATAAATGGGTCACAGCCTGGGAAGGCAGCAGCCAGGGAAGGATGTGACATACAGTCTTGTGGTTATGTCTTACAGGTGCTGCTGTCTGATCTGCTCCAGTCTGCAGCATTTTCCCCTCTGTGCTTAGCTGCCATGGTGATGGGTGACTTGGACATGCCATAAATAGACAAACCAGCAGGGCTTTCATGGAGGCTGAGCATGAGGACAGTCCTCTCGCTTAGCGCTCTCCAGCTTCTGCTTATGTGTGTGGAAACTGCCACTGGAGGCTCTTGCCTACAAAGCCAATGTGGCAAACACCGCCGTGCCTGCAAGTGTACGAGAGCTTTTACTGGGAGGGCTGGAGACAAGGAGCAGCATTCTGGCCAGCCTGAAGCTGAGGGGTTTACCTCCTCAGCCCAGTTCCAGGCAACATTTTGCAAAACTGGCACGTCTCCACAAGGATTCAGCTCCGTAGGGAAGTGCCACTGTTGGTGTCTATGTCTTCAAAGCAGAGACAGTGTCTTAGAGCTGGTGGTGTTTGTGGTCTCAGAGCTGGGGTGGGCACAACCACCCAGCCCTCTTTCTCAGCATGCCCCACAAGTTTCTGAAATCCTCCTCCTGTATGAAATGTGTGCCAGACTATGAGACAGACAAGTCCCTCTCCAGAAGGCCAGGGAAGGATGCTCCCTGTGTTCCTGCAGGACATGTAATAACAGAGGGCTTGCAGCTTAAAGCTGGTGCTAAAGCTTGTGCCTTTTTGTGAGACAATACATGAGGTGCAGAATGGGTCTCTGAAGAGAAAATTAAACCAGAGCTAGAGCAAGGCAGGACTGAAAGAATAAATCTTGAAATGAGAGCCTGAGACTCAACTCTTGTGTCTGCAAGGCTGGGGTAGTCCACAGCATCATCCCTCACAACATTCCTCCTCTTGCTTGTGTTGAGCAGAAGGGCTCGTTCCCTGCCCATGTGCAGAAGGAAACCAGGGTGTGCAGCTGGTGCTCCTGGCCCAAAGCCAGCCTGGAGGGCTGGCAGCAGCATGGCCACGGCACCCTGCAGGGACCACCTACCCTGTGGTGCCACAGGGCTGCCAGAGGAGTCCATCCTGTGCAAGACCATCCTGTGCAGGCTGGTCCCTAACCTGGGAGAGACCAGAAGACAGCCCGAAGAAGAAGGGCTGAAAGTAGCTCAAAAGATAGAGGGAAGCAAAAAGAGAAGGCTTTCAAGAAGGGCAATTTTATTGTATGGAGGTATGCAGAATTAGTTCAGCAAGAGGGAAAAGAAGCACGGATGGAAAGAGTAAAGCAAGTGGAAGGAATATGGAAGAAAGGTGAAAAACTGTGTAGAAGGACTAAAAGCATTAATAAGGATGGTTGGAATTTTTAATCTATTACATGGGCTGGAAATACGATTTTTCAATAAAGTTAGCTATTATTTTTTTAATGTGTTAGATGAGCTCTTAAATATAATTTATTCTGCTCTTTTACATATAAATCTAATTTTTTTAAAGTAATTCCTAAGGGAGTCGATATGAAATTTTCGGATCCAGTTGAGTTGGATTTGAGTGCTACATATATGTCAAAATATTTGAAATTATAGCTTTTGCAGTTGTATTGGCCCTTTACAAAGCATAAACCCTTCAGGAATATGTCAGGTGTCAGAGAAAGAAAAAAGCATTCAGAAATTCAAGTGCTTACAAAACAAGAATTTGTAGATGATGTGTTCAAAATGGAGGTGAAAATACAGACTGTGTGTTTGTATGCTCTTATATTTGAGACATGTACGCATAAAGTGTAGATATAATGCAATTAAAGATGTTTTAACTAGTGAGATGATGGTATATCAACCAAACTTCTGCCTGAAAAGGAGACAAAACAAGGAGAGTAGAAAGAAGTATCACCATTATTCGTATGTAGTACTTTGTTGTGCTGGAGAGAAGGCACTGGATAGAGCTCAGTGACTAATTTGTTGCCTATTAGTCCATCATTAGTTTTGCTTCTACTTCAGTTTGATTTATGTGCCACATAGTAGGATTTGCTAAACAATTTCTGCAAACAAGTATTTGTTGGAAGAATATAATATTCAAAACTAAAACTACAAGTTAAATTACACAGATTAGTTACAGGCTCTGGTTTTGATCCCTGACTGGATTAATAGAAATTGGATTCTGGTTCAAGTACACAAAACAAAGACTAGGTTTGAGTTTTAAAAACAAACAAGCAATCCCCAAACTCCAACTTGATTCCTTCCCCTGACAGTTTGTGTTGCTGCAGGAGACGTGTCTGTGTTGATGGGGAGAGCACACAGAAGCACAGAGATGTTGCCACAGCAGCTGTGTGTTGAAACACCAAGTGGCTCTGTGTGTGCACACTGTGTGCCCTGATTGGGAAATGACTTCCACTTCCTTGCTTTCTGATATGCTGGTCCTTGCAGCAGGATTGAAGTACATCCTTATGGTCTCTGACATGGCACCGCATACCTGCTGGGTTTGTTGCTAGGACTTTTTGTTTCTTTCTAAATATGTCAAAATAGTAACAAGAGGCTTTGCAACCAAAGAATTTGGGTTTTCTAGGGATCAACTGATTGAGCCTCATGTCCTTCAAATACTTTAAGCTGCTGTGCAATCTCATTTGAGTTCATAAAGTTGACTCATGTTCCTAACTGCTGTATCTGTGTGGCCAGGTCTAGAATCCTGTTCTCACCATACTGGACGAGATGGCTCTAGTACGTACAACCTCTTCAAAATATGTTTTTCACAATGTGGTCCTTTTTCCTTGATAAAAACCCACATGTAATATTGTTGAATGATAAAACTGTCATTGCATTTTGCAGTGAAACTGTTTCCCTTGTATGGTAGATCTGCATTCAAAGTGTGCTAAACTAAATGTAAATCCAAGTGACCTGATTTTTCTTGTATCAGTTTTGTTGTAATGCATCCCCAATAGCTCCTGCTGTTTGGAGGATTTCTTTAAGTTTTATTTTATTTTAAATGGCCAGTACCTAATTTTTTTTCTCCCCTAAAATTCAGTGAGAAATCTCCTTTAAGTGATTGAGTATCCAGGTCATTTTTCTGTGACCTATTTTTCTGCTGGTGTTGAGTCAAAACACAGATCTGAAGTGAAAATGAGAATAGCTTGTCAAGATCCGCAACAGCATGCAAAGGCCTGGCAGTGGGTAAATGTGAGTCAGAAAGAGAGGCTCACGTGAACCTAAATGATTTTTCTTTTCCATTGTATGTGATAGAAAGGTGCTACATGACGAGGTATTTTTGAGAGAGACGTGAACTCTGCACCCTCTGTCAAAGCTTTCAGCAGAAGATGGGACATCCTTTTAGCAAAGAGGAGACAGACTTTAAACGAGCAGTGGGTCAATTCTGTGAGCTTTGTGCTTTGACTCCATGTCCAGGGAGTCATCCAGGGCACTCTTGCTAAGCCGGGAGTGAACAGGCACTTCCAGTTGGGTTGGTTCTTGTCTGCTGTGGAGTCAGCAGAGGAGGTAAAGCACAGAGATGTGCCACAACATCATGGGCAGCTGTGAGCAGCACAGTAAATCACCAAGCCAAATGGAAGAACTAGCTATTGCCCATCCTCCTGTGGGCATGATGAAGTCCTTTCAAAGATCCAGTAATTTTGGTGCCACGAAGATGAGTGCTGTAGCAGCTCTCGGCCCAGGAGTGAAGGGGGGTGTGTGCTCTCACCTTACACAGAAAATTGTTTGTGGTGTCATCTGCAGTCAAAGCTGGGTTTTCATTTGGTTACTGTTTGAGTGCTGTCTTAAGCTTCTCTTGAATGCGGTGTCTCTGAGGTGGTTTTTTCTTTTTTTTTTTTTAATATATACTCTATTTTTTCGATACTATACCAAAAGCACTTATAAAGCATCTCCAGTGCATGTGTTCTTCCTTCTGTATCTGTAACCTCATGGCCTTAACTGTGTCTGCCACAATAGTCTTTCACTTTTTCACATGGTTTTCTAGCCCAGGTCTGTGTGATATGGTACTGCTGAAATCACCTTTCTTGATAATCCTGTGACATCTGTTTTGTAAAACCCGGAACATATTCTCTGATGCTTTGAGCATTAAATTATTTCAGAAAAAGTTGTCCTGTGTCTTCAAGAGGCTGTTTGACTCAGTTTATTGCTACATGCCAGATTTTTGTTTCCTTTTCTTAAGATTTTTTTCCCCAGTCAATGACTAAAACCCTTATATCCATCAATTTTTTTCCATCTCTGTTGCTTTTCACATTCGTACTGTATCTATTAAGCTACCACCACTACCTCACAAGTGCAAGTCAAAAGTTATTAATATATTGAAAGTTGTTTCAACTGCCCTGCAGACCCCAGTCCAGCAAAGGACTTCTGTATGAGAGTAGCTGGGAGTGCACAGATTTCCCCACTGGATTTAATGGCCCAGAGTTTTTGGCAATTATGAGCAGTGGTGCCACTACTGTCCCAGAAAAAGCAAACCCCAGCAGAGCTGGATGCATGGCTGTGCTCTTCTCTACATTATTTGTCTAGCTTCTATATGCTTAAGCATTCAAAATTTGCTTGCCTGCTTGATCTGGGAGTAGGTTTGAAAATGGCAAAAACCTTGTCCGAGTCAGGTTTGATTAAAAGATTTGTGTCCATCTAGGAAATCACAGCAACATCACTGCATGGCAGCTGCATGTGGAATGGGCCACAAAATAGAGCAACCCTGAAAGGAAGACAAGAAGATAAAGGCTGAGAGTGCAAAAGATAGTGGTAGCATCCATATACTGGTGGTGAACTTAAATGATGATGCCTCACTAAATGAGGTCATCATCTAACACACCCTCCCCCCCATGCCCAGGAACAAATGCGTGGCTGAATTCTGATGAAATATTTGTCAGTCAGTGGGTGTTTCTTATGTTTACTCCTACAAGTATGGAGGCTAAATCACTTGTGTCAGGATGATATGAGTAAAATGAAGGTCACTTTCAGAACACTTCAGCATGCCTTGGAGGCACTGCTGATAAGGAAAAAGACAAAAGGACAAAAAAACCAAAATTAACTTTTAATTTCCCACCAAAACTATGGCTGTCAGAAATAGGAAGGTGAGTGAAATCTCTTTAATCTCTGTAATATACAGCACAAGACTATATAT
Source organism: Leptocoma aspasia (assembly GCA_013399835.1). Taxonomy (NCBI): domain Eukaryota; kingdom Metazoa; phylum Chordata; class Aves; order Passeriformes; family Nectariniidae; genus Leptocoma; species Leptocoma aspasia. The sequence continues at coordinate 810,691 of VXAX01001390.1, read as the reverse complement.
TTAACATCTTATCTGATTCAGCCTATCACAGAGACAGAACATGTAATTGTGTGTGTGTGTCTGTATCAAAATAAATATAAATGGATCTGTACACATGGCTCAGAAAAATTTTGGTGACACACTTCCATATCTAGTTTCAGTTTAAAAATCTTTCTACCCTAAATTAGGTGAATACATAAACAAATCAGATATATTAATTTTCTGTTGAGAATGCTTTGGTGATTGCTTACAAAGAAAAGTTATTTACATGCTGATACAAGGCATTACTTAGCATAATGAGTGGTAATTTTCTCAGCCTCAAAGGTATTAGGCTCCCTTACATGTTATACCCAGCTCTGTTACATGGCTGTGCTGCTGTGTGATCCCCAGGTGCGTGCTTGGGGTTTGTCTGATGGAGTTTTGTGGAGCTGGCACAGAGCCCCACAGCCAGAGTGGGGGTACCAGACAGGCAGTGCCTGCCAGCCCTCACCCCCTACAGCCGGGGTGCCAGAGCCAGCTGCACCCCAGCACCTCCCTCATGCCAGGGGAGGGAGGGAGGGAGGTGCTTTGAGCACCCCCTGGGCATGTGTTGGTGGGCAGCTCACCCACCTGCAGGGATCCTTAATGGATGGGTGCACTGTGGAGCTTGCTTTGGCCTTTGAAATATGACTAATACCCTCCCTGGAGATACCTGGGGATCATGTTATGTGCTTGTGAGGGATAGCTTCCTCCTCACCCTTTCAGAGTACATTGTCTTCATATAATCACAGAATATGCTGAGTTGGAAGGGACCCATCAGGGTCATCGAGTCCAGCTCTGGGCCCTCCACAGGACCATCCCCAGGAATCACACCATGTGCCTGAGAGCATTGTCCAAACACTTCTTGAACTCGGTCAGCCTTGGTGCTGTGACCCTCGGGAGCCTGTTCCACTGCCCAGCCACCCTCCGGGTGAAGAATCTTTTCCTGATATCCAACCTAAACCTCCCCTGACACAGCTTCGGGCCATTCCCTTCTGTCATTGGTCACAGAGAGAAGAAATCAGTGCCTGCCCCTCCTCTTCCCCTCATGTTGAAGACTGCAATGAGGTCTCCCCTCAGGCTTCTCCAGGCTGAACACACCAAGTGCCCTCAGCTGCTCTTCATACAGCTTCCCCTCAAGGCCCTTCACCATCCTTGTGACCTTCCTTTGGACACTCTCTAATAATTAATGTCTTTTTTTTGATGTTGTGGTGACCAAAACTGAACACAGTACACAAGGAGACAAAATATATGTAAAAATGAAGAGTCACAAATAGTAATAGTTGCAGTGTCCACTAATGACATTGATCTGGGGCTTTAAAAGAAGGCTGCTTCTAAAGAGATATTTCGAAATCTTATATATAAAAAATTGTGGTTTCCTGGCCTGAATTGTGGAATGCCCCTTCACTTATTTTGAGGTTTACCAAAGAATATGTTTGTGTTCAGAGTCCCTCTCAGGAACATGAGGACCTGTGTTCATGCACCAAATAAATGAAGTGGACAGAAAATAATTGAAATCTTCCTTGACACTGTTTTGGTTTTGCTTTGGCCTTGATGTGGTGCTGAAACCACTTTGCCTTTTAAAGCCTCTGGCTTTTTGGTTTCTGGGTTTTTCTGAGTAACCTGGTCTATTTGAAGGCATTCCTGTTCACAATAGAGGAGTCAGAACTAGATGATCTTCAAGATCCCCTTCCAACCCAAACCATCCTATGATTCTGGGGAGAATCATGGCAAGGAGAGTAAGTGCAGTAGGGGGATCCATAAGGTAGGTGAAAAATAGCATGAGACTTGCTCAATTGAGACAACCAACTTTGTTAACAGTTACTTGAATTCAAACCAGTGACAGGCTGTGAGCCCTACAGTCGCTCTCAGTTTTCTGATCTTAAATTATGAGCTGTTCAAAAATACATTGTATTTTCTGCTTAAATAGTTTTATGTCTGTTTACATTTTAATTGACATGGTGTGTAGGCATCTGCAAGTACTTTTCGTGTGGAGACCATTTTTAAATATTGTGTATCAGATGTGCCTTAAAAGTGCATTTTTATTGTGTTATGAGGTAAGCGTTTGCTGAGAACCTTGCCATTAAACAATTAAGCCTCTAAGGCTTTTGCCTGTAACGGATCTAGGTTCTGTTTTGTCAGCAACAAATGGCATGACTGCCTGGCAATGCCAAGAAGATCTTGCATTGAGCTACAACGAGGTCACTGTGCATGTGACAGCAGCCAGAGCTTGCCCATGTTTCAAAATGGCATGACCTGGTCTTCTGAAAGCTCCTCATCTGCTCCTACACAAAGGTCTGGGGCACCCACGCCTTCACCTTTACAAAGCACGCAGGAGTGGGAGTACTTTGAAGAAGAAAATATCTACTTTGTCCTGAAATCATATCTCTGATGCACCAAAGAGAAGGCAGGTCTTTATGTAAACCAAAGCCTTGAATTTACTTCTTTGCTAAAGGGCCGTACAGCCATTTAGGTTGGGAATGATATCAAGAGGTCTGTCATCCAAGCTTCAGCTCAAAGTAGGGTCACCTGTGACACCAGACCATGTTACTCAAGCCTTTGTCCAGGCAGCTCTTGAAAGCCTCCAGCAACAGAGCCTACACAGCCTGTCTGATGATTTCTTCCACTGCCTACCTGCCCTCACGGACAACAAATTGCTCTTTATATCTTTATTTCCAGTCTAACTCTCTTTCCAACTTTCAGCTGCAGTATCTTATCCTGCCCAGACACTGATGGGAGAGTATGGCTCCACCACTCCCCTGCCAATACAGGCAGCTGGACGTTGGATCTTTCCCCAGGCTGCTCCCCTCAGCCTCCTCTCAGTTCCTCCACATACTCATAGGCTAAAAAAGACCTCTTTTGCTTTTCCTGCCTTAGTGCCTGTTCAGTGAGGGTTGCTCACAGCTGTGTGACCACGGATGTTGGGAGGAGAGGAGGTGGGAAGGGTAACTCTGACAGGGCCTCTGAAATGGGACAGCATGCTGGCTTCTGCAGCTCAGTGGTGCAGAGAACTGGGTGTCCTGGCTTGGGAGCAGAAAGAGGCCTGGGCTGGCTCTGAAGCTTTAAGAGTCATCATTCAAAGTAAACAAGAGCTGTGTGCACACAGCAGAGGAACACAAGTGCGGGATGTTCAGCACCCTCTGCATCCTTGTGCTCCAGCAGCACAGGAAGGTGCTTCCAGCCTGTGTCTGGGAAAGGCAGAGTGACTCTCAGCACGGCTTGTTCAAGCCTTCAACTCTACCAGGGCACTCTTCAGGCAGGACAGTAAGTGCACAGTACAATCACTTTAGTTCTAGTATGAATACAACATTTTTTCAATGAGTAATCATTGGCAGGTGCAGTTAATAGAAAATCTCGAAAATCAGAAGGCCTGGCTTCAGCACAGGAGTACCTGGGTTCTTCAATTTTTGCAAATATTACGGGTTCCCAGCACATGTTGATTTAGTTTCACTTTGATTTCTGTCATAACTTTTGTTCACTGAAGAAAAGGCTCTTTCCCCTCCCTCTCCATTCTCTTTGTTTCTCTGTTGAGTACTGGATATGCTGTTATCCTCTCACCTAAGCCACTGTAATGTCATTAACTACTGGCAGACCATGGAGCACAAAAGAGATCTGTGATTTCCAAGGTGCTTTATTTACTTATTCATTTCTTTTCTTTTTAAGTGGGTAGAGTTTCAGTGAGTTCATTGGGGGAAGAAGCTTCTACAGGAAGTTTCTTACAAGGGTTCAGGAGAAATCTACTCCGTATTCAGGTTCTGAAAACACTGGAATAAAACCCACTTGAAAATGATTTGAACTTTAGTGTCTTCTGGCCTTAAACTCTAGAGGAGTTTGTTTTACACTTTTATCTTTCAACTGTGGACAGATGAGACCAGACAGCCAATTACTAATGGTGTATATCTGTTGACTAGACATCATGGGATAAAGCTAAAGCTTGTTTAAAGTGGTATAATTCCACTGCCTGCCCTGAGTTTTCCTCTGCTCTGGACAGGGATCCTGTCTAGTTAGTGTGTGCAATGGAAGTGTGGGCATAATTACACCTAGGTCTCCTTTAGAAAAACAAGGCAACCTCAGGAACAGAAACCTCACTGTCTGCAGGCAACAATTCTGTAAGGACTGGGACTCTTTGCCAGAGCTGTTGTGAAATAACATTGGGCATCACGCTATAGCTGAAAGTTATTTCTTTCACGTTGTGTGAGAGGCATTCCAGCTGAACCTTCTCTTCCCTATATACTCTGCAAGGCAACTGTCTCAAAAGAGCAGCTTACAAATTTGGAAAGAAGGTGAATCTGTGAAGTAACTCCCACTGGATGTTTCAACTCTTCCTATTTATTTATTTATTAACTCTTTATGCACACAGGTGAGGACCACAAAACTATTTAACTAATTTTTGCCACAACGAGCTCCATCCCCATTTCAATGCAAGCATCAGATAATTTTTAGCTATATATTTTCCCTGAAATCAGTATTTTTAAACAAAACTATGAAATTAGAGAAATAATATAATTGATTAGCAGATGTTTAAAAGCTTCTGCTTTCTAGCATTTCTCTGTTGATCAGTAACTCAAAATAACAATGGGAATTGCTTGAGTGGAAGACTAACTACAATCATGCATTTAATTTACATCTTAATGCATTGTTGTTGTTTTTCCTGTTCAAGTAAACTACTTCTTAGGATGCACCTGTATAATGAACTTCCATGGGAATAGGCTTATATGAATTTTTCCTTGCTATGTTTAGGGGGTCTTCCAGAGATCAGGTTAAGATTAAAATAGATGTTGTCTTGAACACCAGGAGTGAAGTGAAATTTTAACCAAGAATTAGGAGCTTGGGGGTCAAGCCTCCCCTTTTGTTGGTATATCTGTCACCTTCCTGCTTCTACCTGTAACTGGGGGCTGCAGCAGCATACAGGCTTTGTGATAGTCTTAGGACTGGGCCAAATGTTGCCTGCAGCTCTTGATCCATCAATAAAACACAAGCCAACCATAGTATATCACACCTAAAATCTCCTACCTGAGTGGTCTCTGCTAAGTTTGTCAAATTCTAGGAGAAGACAGGTGAATTTATTTTAAATATATGAGTGGTGATGACCTTTTTGACTAACATTGGCTACGGGTCTAATTGACCTTGGCAGCATGAAAGGGTCATTTCTTGACATGGCTGAACTGTTCTAGAACAATTTATCCAGCGTGCTGGGTACAAACAGTCTTTTCTTCAGTATCAGGCATGCATGTCTTATCTTTCTACTTATTCTTTTTTTAAAGAATCTTAGCTATTGTGAAGCAGGCAAGGAAAAATGTGTTCTCTATTTATATTGTTTGTTCTCCTCAGCCTCTGCTATTCTATCTTGGACAATAACATTTCATGAATACCTATTTTTCCACTTTT
>VXAX01001390.1:758673-805288 GCA_013399835.1 Leptocoma aspasia | reverse complement strand
AAATAAATTTTTCTAAAACCCTTTTTTTCCCCTTTTTTTTTTTTTTTTTTTGCTTGGATGATTTTAAAGGAGCCTCTTTTTCTTCTCCAGCACTGCAGAACAGAGTCTCAGGGCCTGTTTTTGTGATGCTGATGTTGATGGACCCTTTCCAGTTGATTGAACTGGTTTTAATAAACATCTAATATTGTCTTGTGATTGTAAGGAAAGAAAAAAAAAACCAACTTGGTTGTCTTAAAACAGCAGTTCTTGAAATAAAGTGCAAACAAGTGATAATACCTAGTAAGAACACTCCCTTCTGCTTTGTTTTTCAAGGAAAATTTCACCTTAATACTGGGAAGAGAACAGATTTTTGGGAGTCCAGAATGAAGAATCTACTTCAGCTCTGCTTTCTCTCTGTGTGGGGCTCTGCAGTTTGATTTGGGGTTTGGGGAGGGTTGTGGTGGGGTTTCTTCCAATAGGAGGGACAAAAGGTCATGTCAGGTTTTGGTTCAAGATGAAAATCAGTGTTTTCTTCTCTGTGGATAATCAATGATACCCTCTAGAACAGATTTACTGAATTAGCCATGTCCTGGTGTAGACAGTGACAAATGCAAGTGTGTTTACATGCAAGGTTTTCTTTTTCCAAAGGAAATGTTCTGAAGGCACTTGCACATGAAGAATATCTCTGGGGACGAAAAACATGGTTATGAATTTGAAGGGACAGAATCAAATTCATATCCTCTCCCAGCCATTCTCCATCGCCCCGGCAATTCTGTTGTTGGTTTGTTTTGGGCTTTTTCCCTTCCATTTTACTGTTTCACAGATGGTTCAGGGTAATTCAGAAGCATATTTTTATTTATTTTATTTCATTTAGCAACCATCAAACATTACAGTACAAGAGCTTTTAGATCTGTATTGTTTCTTGTTTTCCTGATAAATATTTTTGCCCTTGTCATTAAATTAAAATTTTGCATTATTCTCTGTGTTTCTCTTAGAGAAATAGAAGATATAAATGTTGTAGACAGCATTTTAACCATGACATTTTGGGCCTCAATCTAAGGATGTGTAGTGCTAATTTTAATAACAATTTTGGTGGAAGACATCTAATTCCAGTGCAGAGCATGAATTTTAGAAGAAATCTACCTGTACAGTCCTATTAGGATGTCCTTGTTTGAAAATCTGGGAAGTAAAGCATAATGCAATTGAAATCAGTTACGTTATGAATAATGTAGGCTATCCATTATCGTTTGTAAAAAGTTGCACGTGCTTCTCAAACCTACCTGGATTCATCCCTGTTATGTGACCCCCATAGCAATGAGAACCATGCAATACCAAGGGGACCACAGAGGATTATGTTTTCCTGGAGTGTTAAGCCAAAATTGCACCTAAATTACAGCAGTGTGCCTCTGTGTCCTCACAGTGAAGAGCTTTTTCATGGACTGTAGCTCTTCTCTCTGTAGGTGGAGGGGCACAGGGCTCATGCCTGTCTCTGCCTCACTTCCCATGGCTGGGTGTTTGAACCCCACACCCCCAAAATCAACGTGTTTCTGAGGACAGGGTTTGGCTCACAGAGTTACCACAAGCCTGTGTCCCTTTATTGTTTCCCAGTAAAACAGCCTCTTTGGCTGAGGTCCTGCAAAGATTTATGCACAGGCTTGATTCTCTACTCTGAGACTAATCTCACTGGTTTCAGCAGGACCACAGGCAGTGTGTACATGTAAGTCATTGTGGCACTCATTTCTGAAAATCGGCATAAATAGAAAATAGATTTAAATGTATATCTGGTTATTCAGCCTTCTTATTTAAGGGAAGAAGGGACAAGAAACATTTTCTTTTGATAACAGAACTTGAAAGTCCTGCATTCAGGCATTATTGCAAAACTGGTATTGGAATCTGGTTTTAAACAAATTTTGCTGCAAAATAAAGTCGATCATAAAAGTTTGTATGTCTTATCTTCTCAGGAACTAGTGGTAGACACTCAGCAAAAAAAATTATTTTGGTGAGAACTTCTGACTTTCTCACTGAACCTGTTCTAATTTTACAGGTTAAAAATCTTGTCGTGTAAGATCTTCAGATCTTGTCGTGTAAGATCTTCAGATTCTTGAGAGAAAAAAATCTTTCCAATAATCAAAAATCCAAGAGGGTAATGTGGGCTTAGAGCAAATATGGCATGGCACTTCTTTCTGCAGTATGTGTTTTCCTGACTAGGGTACTTTCTCATGATGCTCTCTTCAGCTTGGTATGCTGTCTGAACATTTCAGCCACTTAATAAGATACATTGATTATTTTTTTTTTAATTTTGTGTTAATATTTTCATTTCCTGGATAAGATTTTTTTCCCTCCCTTAACTAAGGTTCTGTATCTTGCAAAGAGCTAGAGACTGGATTTTAGCAAAGAGCAGACACATTAGGTTTCAGCTGGTCAGCCAGCCTTGGTGAGAGCCTCCGTAGAGGGAAAGAGAAGAATCTCAGGAGAGGAAACACAAACTGATCCAAGCTGCCTGTGACTGGGAGGCTACACAGAGGTTTGGAGTATACCTGAGGATGCTGGGGTTAGGCTTCAGTGGGTACATAGATGTTTTCTAATTATTTGGGGAGAGGAGGAGAATAGGGACCTTCATGGTGCAAGTGAGGTGGGTAGTAAAAGTGTGAGAAAGAGAACTAAAAACCAAATGCTCCATGTTCCTTTGGACTGCATGCCTGCTTTTCTCAGCATCATTTCACAGTTTGTCTTTAAATCCTCTTATTCAGGACTAGTAGAGAACAAGATAAAGGAAGGGAGTTAACCAGTAGAGGAAAGAGGGGTGTTTACCTCAGTGTTGGTTACTGAAGGGCTTCTGCTGTCGTGGTGTAATCCTTTGCTGGAATGAGCCAAATGCTGTTACTTAATTGGGCAAAGCTCCCGTTGACTTGTGCTTGATTAACAGCCCTGGGATCTGGCTCTGTGCAGTTGTGATGAGAGATGCCTCAGCATTTCAGCTCAGCCTGCCAGTGCTGATCCCCCCAGCTGCTGCTTCCCAGAACTCCCCAGCTACTGTTGGTGTGCACTGTTTGAGGAGGGAAGTTTCTCACTGAGCAGTTGCAAAATGCTGGTAGTATACATGCTGTAAGGCAAAGACATGAGCTGGCAAGAGGGAATGAGGGTTAGGCAAACGGCAGAGCAGAAATCTCTCACCTTTTCTCCTTTCCAGCCCATCTGCAGTGCCATTGCCAAGAAAGTTTTTGGGTTGACTTCTTTCTTTCTTCCTTTCTTTCTTTTCTTTTTTCTTTTTTTTTTTTCTTTTTTTTTCTTTTTGTTTTTGTTTCAGTGTGATTGTGTGGCTTTTGTGGTTGCCTCTGGGGATTTGTGCAGTGCAAAGGCCAATGGTATTTGGCATTTAAGACCTTCTATGGATCTGTCTTGATGGTACCAGAAGCTATGGACTATTAGGGGGTTGTTTTTCTGTTTGTTTGTTTGAATGGAGCCAGCAGACCTGCTGCAAGCAGCTTGTAGCATCTTGGGAAGTTAGAGACCACCCATGGTGCCTCTTCAGGTTTGTGGTAAAGTACAGTCTCCTCTAAGTAACAGCAGCATTATAAAAGCACTGGGCTGGGCACACACATATGGAGCTGCCTAAAATTTTCTTCTTCCAACAGATTGCGAGGTTTCACCTGATACTCGTTGTACATGGCTTTCTAATGGATGCACTCAGTTGGAAAATCTGCATGTCAGGCATGTGCAGCCAGACTGTACTGCTGCAGTGCTGCTACCATGTGCTCCTACCATGTGCAGGAGTCACTTTATGTAGAAAATAGTCTGGTCAGTACTGTCTTTTAAAACCAAATATTTTGCCGTACTTGTCTCATGAGCACTGGCCGTGTTTTATCGCACATAAACTCAAAGAATACCACTCATCCCCTCAAAAAAAAAAAAATAAACAGTCAAACTGTATAGACTGGAAAAATTAGATTGTGCACAGGGCTGTAATTAAACCACCTCAGGTGCCCCATCAGTCTCTGAATGAAGAACAAACAAACAAACAGAAGGCCTGCAGGCTGCCTGGTGTTTAACAAAAGAGGGACAATTAATTAATTAATTGGGTGTTCAGCTGCATTATGATTTTTATGAAAGATTTTGGAAAGGGTGTTAAACTAATGGAATCCATAACATTTGGCACAGGGTTTACTGGTTTTAATTTGGCATTCTTCATACATTCTTAACTGTCTCATGGACATCTAATGAACAGAAGAAACTTTCTGTGTAGCATTTTCACAGTATCTTCACTTTGTTGTATAAATATGAAATGGTTAAGCACAGAAATGTTAAGTATATATAATTTTGTTTCTATTACAGAATTATTAATGATATGGAGATGTAGTGTTTGCATATTCTACTTTGTCATTAAAACCTTGCTGTGTATCTCCTTGATGGTAACTCCTTTTAAGCTGAACAGTAACGTTGCTTGTATGAGGACTTTAGGGTTTAGCAAATGAGGAATACACAGGCTTGGGATTCAGAGGAGCTGATGCTCTGTCAGCTCTTCTGTGTTGATGGTGACGTGCTCCTGTCATGTTCACTCTCTGTGCTTGAGAATTGCCTTTTGAGAAGCAACAGCATCATGCTGGTTGAAATTGCTCTGGGGTCAATATCTTTATCCTTCTTCGGGGAAGGAACATGGATCCTGCCATTCTCTCTATGGATCACAAAGTATTTCCATTCCTTTTGTTTTAAGACTGTAATTCCTATTGTTTGTTCAGGTTCTTCCCAGCTTAGAAAGTGGTAATGATAGGGCAGGAAATGAGCTGTATAAAAGGCTGGACACTAATTCATGGGGCAGAAGTAGATATAAACAATTGGATTTCTAAGTGCACTTACCTAGTTGGTTTTCTAGGTGGAGGGGGGAATATCACTGGGGAAATAATGCTGATTTGTTTTGTTATGAAAAAAAACCCCTGATATTGTGGCCTAATTATCTGAATTTCTGGAGTTGTATACCATCTGAAGAGTGATTTATGAGAAAGGCAAGGAATACTTACTCCTTTGTTTTAAATTGGTGTCCCCAAATATGCAGCTGTTGTACACACAGAGCCAAGAAAAACAGATGTGGGAAGAAGAAACTGGAGAACATAAGAGCATACAATAAGATAGATTATCCCATGCCCAGAAACCCACATTTCTCCCATATATGATGGATATATAGCTTACACCAATATATAAAGACAGTATAAAGAGAAAGGGAGGGACAAGTGAATTACAGCAGCGCAGTCCCTGGTACTCTGTAGCTTTTATGGGGCTGCTATGCCTGGCTGCAGAGGGATTCTGTTTTACAGCACCCACTTCGTGTTTTACTTTCCTGCTGAATTTTCAGGAGTGTTACTTTGTTATTGATGTTGTTGGTGAATTGTGATTTTAATTGATGGAGACCATACATGGGGAAAAGAGCTGCTGGTGCATCTTCGTGTCATTGTCACGGCTCTTTCTCGGTACCTTTCTACAGTAAATCTACCCCTACACTTCTGACAGTGCAGCTGTAGCTACTGAGCTGATTGATTACATGTAGGTTCACACCAGTCATTCAGAAAGCAAATCAATTTACATTTCTCAGGGAATGTGCTCTTTTATTATTTTTTTTAACTTTTACCAGTAGCTGAAATGACTCTCAGCTTTAATGGTATTAATGCTATTTTACGTATTGTATCTAGTCTTTGATACACAGGACATCCCTAACAACTAATGGATTCAAGGTCTGTCCCTATGTAATTAATTCCTCTCTTTATGTTTTTAGGCTGGTGGAATAATGGAAGAGCATTTAATTAAGGGTATACTTGTGAATCTTCCCTGAGGCAGATTCATGCATAAAACTTAGAAATGACATGCTGCTCAGCTAGTAACTTTTCAACAAGATCCCTTCCTTTCAGCAAAGAGACCTCTTGTTTTGAGGTAGTAATTGTCTCTTCCAGATACTTGGCCAAATCAAATACTGGTGCAGATCAGCATTGCTTCGTTGCCTGTAGCAGATTAATGCCCATTCCCAAAGCCTAAGGCTTTAATTGACTGTTTGCATAAAGGCAACCTTGTCACAAACTAATAGGGAAGTTATACTTGATTTTATGTGACAGCACTGGTTGGTTGTCTGGTTAGTTGTTTTCCAGAATTTAAACCACTTGATAAAATCTTAAAAAGTGTGTGTGGCACTGTTTTTTGTTGTGTGGGGATTTTTTAATATTAAATTCTCTTAAATCTTCTTGATATCTGTGTTGAGAGACTTATTACAGTGGCATGCTGGAAGAGAGGTAGACACAAAACTCTGTCATTTCCAAAACTTAAAATAAAATAATGGTTTTACCTGATTTATTCTGCTGATACATGTGGTTTTGCTTAAGAGAAAAAACCAAACCAAACAAGAAAAACATACAAACAAACACCAAGCCCCCAAAGCAGAGTACAGAGAAAATATTACAGCTCAGTGGGAGGCATAATACAGATTTGCTTCATGTAGTAATGCCTTTGATTTTTTTTTTTCTTTCATGTGTGGTGCTATCATTTATAATGCTAGTTTTTGTTTGCATGTCTCTAACTATGGTGTTTACTCCCAGGAATTGTTTTGTGATGGCTGATTGCCCCAAATAAAGGATGGTTAGATAACCTCATCTTTAGCTAAAAGAGCTTAGGTTTTTTTAACAGACAAAATACAATTATTGTTAGAATACAAAAATCAAATACAGTTCATCACCCAGTAACCTGCAGAGGGAATAAAAAGAAATGAGACTTTCTATAATAATTTGTAGCCCAATATTCACAATTTTGTTGAGAAATGTGATTCTTTTATTGAACTGCAAACTAAAAATGCATATACTTCTGCTTGTTTTTTCCTACTTACAATATATTCAGAGACCCAGTAAAACACCATTAACGTAGAGGCTAAACACCTAATAAAAGACATGGTTCCCATTTTACACAGCAAAATCTTCACTCAAAAATGTGGGCAGGTTTAGGGAGACATGTTGGAAAGTGAAAAGTGACACCTGCCAGAGATGTGACTACTGTCATAATTTTGATGTATATTCGACAATCATTCCTTCTGATACCCTATATGTACAGCAAAGATTGTTCTAATCCCTGATAAAATCATACACAGATGCAGTTGGAGGCATAAAATCCAAGTAGAGATTTTGTTGTTGGACCGTTCTCTAATTTAATCAGGTATGTGTTTTCATTGCAGATTTGTTAAATTACTCTGTCACCCCAGTTACTTTTATATTCCAAAGTTGGTATTTTATATAAACAAACAGTGCTGACACAGTGCAAAATGCATCTTTCTCTTTGCCTGAGGTTCTGTAATTTTCAGAATCTCACAACTGCAGGAAAAAGAGTAGTGCCATATTGAGTAGAAGTTATGAAATCTGATTTCCTGTAGCTTTGTGCTAATAGCAATGTGTAAATCTTCTTGTGTCCAATAGATTAACATAGAAAATTTCCCTCTGCAGGAAAGGGAGGGACATTATCTTTCCTCTGCCCTACCATCCATACATGTACAGAACTTGATCAGACAGTATTTTTATAACCACTACCCATTCTGTCAAAACCTCATTAAAATTGCCCTGGAAAACTGGAAGTTATTTTGCAAGGTAGACAAATGGATAGAAGCACCTGTGCAGGCAGTTGTATAAAGTGACTTCCTCGGGAAGGTGGACTGATAACAAAAACTGACTTGCTGAATTCCAGCTGCTCTGACTATGCTGGAGCAGATAACCTGTGCCTGCGTTTGTCACGGAGGGAGGAAGCGAGAGCAGCCCCTTTATCACCAGATTTGATTTGCTGCAACTCAGAAGTGTTGCTCAGCTTCCAGGAGATCTCTGAATGGATTTCATTCTGCAGGGGTATCAGCTGGAGGGTGATTGATTTGGTTGTGCTCTTTTTCTTCCCTATTGTGTAACAGTTGTGGAGATTTCAAAAAATGTTCCTTTTACAGCATTAGCTGAAAGGGCAGGGGAGAAAAATAAAAATCAACAGCGTGTCCCCTCTCAATCCTTTTCATCCACCCACCAGTAAAATCCAGGGAGGCTGATTTGCTGTGCTTCAATTTTGACAATGTAATTTTTTTTCGAATTATTAAGTTTTCATTGTTGTTGATATTGCTTTAGAAATGGGAAATGTAGCATTACATTTTGAGACCTCAAAATATGCATACTGTGGAAAATTTGTGAATTTAAAAATATTCCACAGCTTCGAGGGTGGTCAAAATGCTGCCTTCCAGGGTGGATGTGTTGTTCCTTTGGAGCCATATTTTCTGATGTCTGGTAAGGTTCTATAGCTCATCTGGTCAGACCCTAATAATGGTGCTAATAATGCCAAGGTCATGGGTTTGATCCCTGAATGGGCCATTCACTTAAGACTTGGGTTTGATGATCCTTTTGCATCCCTTCCAGTCAGAATATTCTGCAATCTTAATTATAAATAAATGCATATATATAAATGCTTGCCTGTTCCAGTATTCAGGCTTGTCCAGCCCCTCTCTGAGGAGCATCTGTTGGGAAGTCCAGAGAGAAGTGTGTATCAGGATGGTTTTCCCTTCCTTTCCTTTTCCCCCTTTGTTTTCTTTTCTCTTCCTGTAAGGGAACATCTGAGGCTCACAGGACTGGGGATATTTGAATAAATGAGTGAGGCTGACATCACTATCTTGTATACTGACTAAACTTCTAAACCTAAACTTCTAGAGTACTTAATTATCAGCTAAGCTAAACAGATTGCCCAGAGTAGCTGTAGGTTGTTTAAAATAGCTTTTTATCCATCATTTATACATTTGAACAAGTTTTTTTATGTGGAGTCGGCACTGCAAAAATCAGTTTAAATTAAAAACAAACAACAAAACAACATCAGCCTCACAGTAAATAATTTCATCCCCCATATGTACATACCTGTACAATGTATATTTCTTGCCCCTACAAATCACCCAAGTGGGATCTTCTGAGATGAAAAGCATTTGTGTGTGAGATCTGATCTATTTGCTCTGGCTGGTTATTCAGCAGTTAGACTTGGGGAAGGAGTGCACAGCCTAAAAGAAGCTGTTGATGAACAAAAGTGGGATTTATACTTGGACTTTCCTCTGGAGCCAGAGCTCTGCATGTGTCCTGACAGGACTCCTAGAGCTGAAATTTCTGTGGCAATACATGGGTGCTGATGGGGCCCTTCAGAGCTATCCTGGGTACTCCCACTGCCACCCCCTCTCTTGCCCCTCCGCTGCCGTGGAGGAGTGAGATGCCCACCCAGCTGTGTTTCTTCATCTCTCTTTAATGCTATCCTGCTCCTTTGGTCAGCTGACTTGCTCCCCTGCTTGAAGTAATTTTTGCTATAAAACTGAAAGACTGTGTATGAAATCTTTCAGGGTTTAACTTGTTTTTCCTGTTTAGAGCAGCCTCTCATGTAGCTCTTTCTCCTGCTGGTTCTGGCTCATGCCACCTCTGGATCCTGCTCCTGTCTCTGCTCCACAGGGCTGGGGGACAGCCAACAACAATCCTTCAGAGACAGCCGGGGACTCTCTGAGACTTCTCATGATGAGTAATCTGTGTCTAAAGCCTGGGATGGCCTCAGGCAACTCTGGTTGCTTCTGGGTATTAGATCTGCTTAAAGATCTTTGCTGGAGCCTCTGGGCCCTGCATTAGACAGCAGCTTCCCCTACAAAGTTGCCATTTATTCAGATCTGTGGAGCTGTGATGGATTTAGGCAGGCCTGTCTTACTCTTGGCTAGGGGGATTGGTGTTGTCTGACTAGCAGACACCTTGCATGGATGCAGTTGAAACTTTTTATTGGAGCAGCTTTTTGGTAGTTATTCATTGACAGCAGCAACTGCTTCTGTCTTGTTGTTCCATTGAGTGAGAACTGTTGGTGTGGTAGAACAGCATTCCTGTGTCAGTAAGGAGCTCTTCTGGAACTGTTTCAGACTCTGTAGATGGCTGGAAGGAGTTGGCTGAGGAACAGTTGTCCCAAGCTGACTGTGACAGCTAGAGTTGTCCTGATGGATGCTTTGTGCAGCACTGCATCCATGGGGCTGAGCCTGGTCACCTCTGCTACCTGCCATGTGCAGGGCCAGGATGACGCCACAACGCCACAGTGATTTTAACGATGTAAGCAGCACCAGTTAGCTCTGGAGGCTGAGGTACCACCAAGGTTCTCATCTGGTTGGTTTTGTTTACTGCTAATGCTCAAGCACTAGAGATGAGAATCACCAGGGGCTACTCTAAGCATCTCCTCAAATAGCTTTCTTACTGGATCTAAGCCTTGCAAATATTTTCCACTCCATTCCTGTCTTGTCTTCAGTCCTGTAAGAGCTTTATGCTTCACCCAGTTAAAACCTTTCCAGGTCTCATGTGTGGTAAGATTCCTTAACCAAAAACATGCTTTAGACTCACAGGCTATAGTATATGTGTGTCAACTTCAGCTACACATGTGTCTTTCTCTTTAGGTCATCCTAGGCAGCTGGGGAAGGTTCCCTAAAATGGGATCTTGATGATAAAAATATTTAAAACAAAAACAAAACCAGGGAGAAAACACAGAAAATTTGCATGAAGAGTACTGTACTCAAGCTGTCCTAGTTAATGACCTCTCTGAGAAGCTTATCAAGCAAACACTGAAGAGTCTTTGAACTTGCCCTTAAAACAGGCATTGATATTGGGCTCATCAGTGCTGCAGAATTACAGTATACTTCAGGGAATTGTTTATCACTGCAATCCTCAAAAACAGGATGACTGGAATGGTTAGAGGCAAACACCAGCCATTTTGTCCTGGCATGGGCTGGGCTTTCAAACACTTGAGATGATGAAAGCTGCATTCTGTCTTGCTTTATGGATGTTATCCTGCCTGCTATCATCTTTAAGCATCTGGGAAATAGCATTGGATTTAGATGGACTAACTCGGATTTCCAAATAAAATAAAAAGAATTTCCCACATTTTATTCTGAAATTTTTGATTTTTTATTTCCTCTCAGAATTTGTGGTTGCACATGTGAGGTGCATCCAAACTGATATACTTTGTGTCTTGATTTCTACCACCTTGAGGCCTCTTTGGCCCTAGGCTTTTGTGATTCCTTTACTGAAGTGAGCATTTCAATAGACAAAGCACTGAACTTGTAGTTGAGTTTATTAGAACTTAGCAACATCACTGTATTCTTCTCTGTAACTGAACAGTAGCAGGAAGAATACTTATAAACTGCACTTATAAATTGTTTTTGCTTTCATAACTTTCTGAAATTAATTCACTGATCACTGATCCTTCCACATCCAGAGTGCAGCAATGCTGACAAACAATTTTTTGAAGGCGAAACACTGGCACACTTGCTGTTCACACGTAGGTGCATGAGATGTTGTTGCTGTAAACACTGTGGCTGGGCTATTACAACATGGACCTGGAAAGGCAAAGAGAAACTCATTACAAGAGGTGACATCAGGAGGAGCAGTACCCTCCTCTCTGAAAATGGAGAATTTTATTATCTCCCTCCTCCTATATGATTAGTCATTGGGAGAGCAGCTGTTCACCACGTACTGGGCAGCTTTCCAGCAGTGTGACATTATTGACATGCCCCAATCATCACCCATTTCTGCCTACACTTCTGGCTTACAAGCTTGAAATGTTCCTTTTGTCAGCTTTTGGGTCGACAGGAGGCTGGAGCCTGTGTGAAAGTGAGATGAGGGTACCTCTACAACAAACAAGACTCCTCGTTTCACACGTCCTTACTGCAGTTCTCTTCTTTCACTGGGGTTACACTTGAGTTAGTAAAGCCAACAAGGGGCTCCCTCAACCTGGGCATCAAGTTGCCATGTAAAAGTTTTTTTTAATTCAGTAATTCTGGGTTAAATAATTTTCAGCAACTAAAAACTCATATCTTTTTGCCAAGAAGGTGGATTTCTAAGTGCTTGGATGCTGCTGAGCGACTGGAGGAGGGATTCCACAGATAATATTTTTATATTGTCTCCTGAAATTATATCTGTCATCCCTTCCCCCTCTAAGGGGGACATCATTTCATCTTAGTGGAAGGGTTTTTGGAAGGGTACAAAAATATCTCTTTCACTCACTGAAATGTGACTGACTCACTTGGAAATAGAACCTATGCTAGGAAGCCATAAGAAACAGATGAGCTATGGCTGTCCCAGATTTTGGATATGCTCTTTGGTCTCTCTTTGTACTTCAAAAGCATTATGTAATTTTCAGAATTAATCAATGAGTTACGCTTATATGGAGAAAACTAAACCAGAGAGGTTAGTTGCTTGAGAGCAAAACCAAAGAAAAAAGCAATAATCCTTTTCTTCTTAGGAGGAAAGTATTTCTTCCAAAGTGTTTCTTCCAAAGGAGGGGGATTGTCTCTTCATCCCTGGCACTGCACTCCTACAAACACAAGTGAGGTTGGCTCCCTTTGAGCAGGGCTGCTGTGGTCAGAGTCTGAATGACCCCCAGGGGCTTTAAACCACTGGCAGGGGATGAGCAACTTATGACCTTGTGGGGAAAAATGGTGATAAACATTATACTCCAGCCACTGGTTGTTCTTTCATTGCTCCCTTGGAAAATAAGGATTAATAAAACAGCAGAAGACTGGCATATTTAGGGTTTGGGTTACCTTGTTTTTCAACATCTCTGCAGCTCAGTAGCTGCCCCTGAGAGCTCCACTATCAACTGGACAATCAGTGCTCAGAGAAAGGAGCTTTATGTTTCCTTCTATGTTAAAGGACAAGAGCTACCTGCCTCACTGGCAAATGTGATTAATTGTCACTTGTCTGGAGGAGAGGAGTTATGGCCTGCTGGCTTTTCAGACTGCCTTGTCTGCCTTGCCTCTCCTACAAGGCTATGGAAAGGAGTGGAGGGGAGGATACCGTAGAATTTGTCAGTATGATGCTGATATACAGTGAAGTGCATGGGTATAAATATACTTCTCCTTTTTGAACTGATCTGCATCCACAAATAAGCAGATTACAATAAAGCATGAGGTAAATATCTTAATTTTTTTTCACAGAGAAGAGCAGTCATGAAAAGCAGATCAGCTTCCAAAACTTCTCCTTTGCCAAATGCAGTATTTCTATATATACACAAGTGTGGTCCAGCACTGACATCCTAATAGCAATGGAATAAAATTGTTTTTTAATGCCCGTGCTTATTGTGTGTTCCCTCAATAGCTGTTCAAGACATGGCTCTGCTGATAAGCATTCATAATGTGTTGTTTATAAGAATTGTTTTCTATGTTGTCCCTGCAAGAGTCTGGGCAAAGAGATTCTTGAAACAGTGGGCCTTCCATTTTACTGAAAATCTCAACATTTATTGTTACATGTCATTTAATACTCCTGTAAAATTATTGTGTTTAACAAAAATAAGAAATGAGTTTTTGTTAGTTACTTGAAAAATGGAAAGAAGACCGGTTGAAAGGTTCTCATCATCTTCATCATTTGAAATTCTTACTTTTGCTGCTCATTTAAGCACAGAAAAGTCACAATTTTTATAACTAGTAGGTATCTGGATTATGCCCCAAGAAGTCAAAAATATAGCTGTGTTAATGGGCCTATGTCCAGATAATGGTGATGATCATTATCGTGTTTTTATTTGGGGGGTTGTGGACTACAGGACTGTAGTGGGGCATTGTGAAACTAGAGGTGGGCTTCTCATTGGGTCTTTCCCACTCCAAACTTTTCTCCTGCTCTTCATTTTCACATTATGATTGTTTTCTTTTTCTGTGTCCTTCTTAGCCTGCTCTCCTGACAGCCCAGCTGGTACTGTTCATAATTGGCAGGCCATTCAGGGCTTCAACAAAAATAGCTGTAAATTAAAACACGATTGACTGACCACTCTCTCCCCTGCCTTGCACCTTCTGTAGATACTTCCATGTGTGGAAAATGAGTGGGAAATTATATCACTTTGTTCTGGTAAGATTTTATGCATGCTTTGCGGGGATGTAAAGGAGTACAGACTGGTATTGTATAGACACAGAGCCAATAATTTACATTAAGGCTTGTGTGCTAGTTCTTCCTTTGGTTCACACTTTCCACTTTTCATGCATTTCACTCATTTTAATTATTTATAATATTAATAATAAATCAGTCTTCCTTCTACTCTATCCCAGGGGAACCCTATCATGAAAGTTAAAAATTAGGTATGTTATTACTGTATCTGCTAAGCATTAGGAGCCCGATTATTCTAGATAGTGATATCTGGAGAGTATGCTGATAATTTTAGATAGTCATTCACTAGGTAGTGAATTGGAATTGAAAGAGGGGTGGAGGGTGTCAAGCTATTACAAGCTCTGTAACAGCACCTCTGGAAACCTCAATGGTGATTTAATAATGAAAAAAAGACTCTTAAAGCATTTAAAAAAAAATAAAAATCCAAAGCTTACAATGGTCCATACTTGTACCAAGACTGATTAATAAAACACTTTTGAAATGCTAATTATTAAGATGAAAGGCTAATAATTAGTCTGTGTAATTATTAACCAACTTTCAAAACTGACCTGACAGCTGCTTCCTGTGTTTTGGAAAGGACGATGGGCAGAGGGAGAAGGCTGCCACAGTGATCCGCCCATCCTTACTGACAGACACACACTGTGAGGTGCAAAGCCCACAACTGTTACTTGCAGCTCAGGTAGAAGGAGGGCAGGCAGGTAAGCAGGTTCATATCGAGTGAATGGGAGACATGCTTAGGTTTGGCTTAATCTAAATCACCTCCTCCACTGAAAAATAAAAAGTTCTGGGAAGTTTTTTGCATGGTTTTGGCATCTGTTTTGTTGGCTGTGTGGAGTTTAGAGTTGCTTGCTAAAGCTACCTTGCTAAAGGGGCAATTCTTCTTGTAGCAGGTTTACAAAGGAGTCCGTGCCCAATGTTCTGGTCTAGCATCTGTAAATGGGGTCACAGCTCTCCTAAGTCTACAGGTTGGTAGAGCTTTTGCAGTAATGGCTTTCCTTAGAGCAGGCATCCAATTTCCTTTAAGTCCTTTTAGGTCCAGTTGACCCAGGAGAAGAAATTCTTAGCAGGAGTTTTCTGTTCCTCCCCCATCCAGTCATTGTACAAACAAGAACTCAGCCTCTATGAGTAAATTACTGTGTTCAGTTTAAATGTCTTCAGATTTCAGCAAGTTCAAGATGTGCAGCCAGACTTGTTTTAATTCTCCCTTCCCTTCTCCCATGAACGTTTCCTCAGAAAAGACTTTCTGGGATGAGTTTTGACTAGCTTCAGACTTTGCATTTACTTTTCCTATGTGCTTTCTGGTATATTTGTTATGTTCATGGGGTAATTGCTGTTCTGTACCACATGGAGACCTTGCTCTGTCACTGAAGCAAATACAGTTCCTGTGTTGAAGGCAGAAGCTTCCCTTTGAAAATTGTCACAAAGCTCCTACTCTTGCAGAAGATAATAGATTTCAAAGCCATCAGGAAAGCCGTCAGACGGATCAGGCTGAATATCGGCCTAAGGCACATGGATATCTGTTTAATTTTTTTCCTTTTTTAATTAATTAATACAGACTAAAGCTTCTCAGGACTTGGAACATTAGGAGCATCTTCGAAGTGGATTTGTTGGCAGAGGCTGGAATGCAGGATCAAAGATGCATAATAGATTCTTTACTGCATGGCCCAGCCTCAAAGAACTGGGTCTCATCTCACAGTGAGGAAGTCGATGGTGATTTTTTGATTTTTTTGTGTAATCTAATGTGAACACCTGTCAGAGCTCTGCTGTGATTGGTTTCATTGAGCAGTGCTTAATGCCTTGGTGACTGACTTATCCTAACATTGAAAGTATACATGCTATGTTTGGGTTATTTTGAACCAAAAGCCCATTGTAGGATGTAGTTACCTTCACACACTTTCCTTGTTGCAGACGAGGACAGAATTTGAAAATGTGTGCATTTCAAATGGAAAAGGAGAGTTTTTATGTGTTGGACAGTA
Source organism: Leptocoma aspasia (assembly GCA_013399835.1). Classification (NCBI taxonomy): domain Eukaryota; kingdom Metazoa; phylum Chordata; class Aves; order Passeriformes; family Nectariniidae; genus Leptocoma; species Leptocoma aspasia. The sequence continues at coordinate 789,417 of VXAX01001390.1, read as the reverse complement.
ATTGTTTTCAAACTGAGGAGTGCATGCAAGTGCAGAATATGAGAGTGTTGTGGGACTGAAACAAAGGGTGGAGAAGGAATTAGTGTTTTGCAGGGTGGTGTTGTAAAGCTGATGGCTGACTTGCTTTGCAGCTTTTTTTCCTTTCACAGTTTCTGATCCTGGGGGAACCGACCTAGGCTCTCCATAGGGTAAACTAGAACAGAACCTGAAGAGCTGTCCCAGAGGAATGGGGGGACGGATGTGTGAAAATGGATGGGCAGAGGAACTGGTGGGAAATGACTCCTACGAGTTCCTCACTACCACTCTTCTGACTTTTCTATATATTTCAATGGGTTGCTCTTAGTCCTTCTGAGCATGCTGTGTTGGCACTTTTGCCTTTCTCTGCATGGTAGGATGCTTGCTGAAACAAGGATAAGAGATGGGGAAAACACGTTCATGTTGTTTGGTAGTGGGTGAATACCTGAAGTGATTCCAGGTGAACCACTGTCCAGACTGCTGCCACACCTGAACTAATTATCTTCACAGAGATATTTTCATTTACTGTGAGGAAGTCCCCAGAAGTTGTGCTGTCTGCGTAGGAAGAAGAGTTTTAATCATTCCTGTAACTCCTTTCTCACACTCATTTTCTGTCAGAATTGTTGTCTGTATTTTCCAGGTAGTATTAAGAGCAAACTGATAATTGTAGCTTTGGTAAGCTGTTGGTACAATCACTTTTTTCTAGGTTAAATTATTTATGATGTTTTACCACAGCCTTATAAACAGGAAAAGCCAGCCTAAAGACAGAAGAGAGATACTAATTAGAGAATGATAGAAATACAAATTTAAAGCAGCCACAGTAAGGCAGAGAATTTAAACAAAAGAGCGTCCCTTTTATTACAACCTAAGCCTTAATTACATATCCTAAGTCCTCTATTATATCTTAAGTTTAATTGCAGAAAACGGGGGATGGGAAAACTAAGCCTTCACAGCCATATTTGGCAGGAGCTCTGGAATAAGATTTGCCATTAGAGGAAAAAGTAGGAAGTGAGCCCTCATGAGGAGCAGCTGAGAGACATCAGGATGCTCTAACTTGGCCAAGAGGAGATGAGGAGAACCTGGAGCTCCTGCTACCATGGAATGGGACAGAAGTTGGTGAGTGCGGGCTGGATGCCCTCTGAAGTAGTTAAGGGAGAAGGTGATTGTCAAATATGACCTGGTCATGTACTTTACTGTTTTGTCATTTAAAAAAAAAAAACAAATGTTTAACTCCACATTGGTGGTACAAATTTGTCACAGGATGGCTTGACAGACTCCCAAATTGTTTATCAGCCACTGTGAATGGTGTTTTCTTGAGCAAATATTCAAGGAATTGTTATTTTGGGGGATTGGTAGCATCAGATGTTAATCTTGCAGAAAGAACATATTTAGTAGATCATGGAAGTATACAGAGTGCAGCTCCTTTAGCTCTTAGTATTTAATGACAGAAAGGTTTCTCTATTATGTGTGTGGACCCTCTGCTGCAGACTTGCTTTGTTTCATTTCTTCCCATCCTGCCCAAAATGGTCACTGAGGAGGGACGTGACCTGCTTCAGTTGGTGTAGAGAGCTATGGTCAGCCCTGCAAGCTGGTTTCTCTTTCAGGGAATCCTGGACTTCATACGTTTTCCTAGTTTAATTTTCTTTGTTTCCAAATACACTGGATTGTCTAGCTAGTCTAAATTGAGTGTGTTCATTAAGTCTGAATAATGAAAGCATCACTTTTTCCTCTTGGCTTAGCACAGACAATACAGAAGAGCCATAACCTAGATAATCATGGAGGCTTAAACTCCCCCAATTAATTTACTAAGAGTAGATTCCTCAAAGTTTCAAGAGTTAGGAAGGGGGTTTTTTGGTTTGGGTTCTTGTGTGAGTGTGTGGCTTCTGAGACAGAGATGCCTTTAAATTAAAAATAGGTGGAATTTTTTTCCTAACCAAGAAAAATGCACATATGTATCTACCTTTGGTTTATATTTTGAATTCTTGCTTCAAATAGTGGGAGTCCTACAGAATTTCTGAATAAAATCATTAGGTATTTTGCATAAGAGTATTTTCTAATTGCATTCTATAGCCTGAAGTTAAACACCCAGAAAGATGATAGATACTAGTGGACATTCTATATTAAAGACTTCAAATGTGTCCAGAGTATCTTAATATTTCAATGCTTAATGTTATCTATCTATGCCTCTGTAGGCAGAAAATTGTCATCTGTTTTCCCTTTTCCACAGACGAAGTGACACACAGAGACAATTAGATATATCTCTTCCCACTTGTTTTTAAAAGCATCAGGGCCCAAGTTCATGCGAAAATAATACGGCAGTGTCATGAGCTAAGCTTCACTTTTAGTCTTAGATCACATTCCTCTTCCCTCAGCTGAAGTGCCTCCAAAGTGGGATTTTGAAAGCTTCATACCAGAAGCAAAAGCTTCCTGTGGATGCTTTCCCTCTGTTGCTTCCAATGTAATTTTGGTAGGTGTTGTTTACGGTCTCCTTTAGTAGCAGCTTATGTAAAGCATGGAATTCCTCAGGGAGAGAGCAGTTAGTGAGAGACTCACAAAAACAGTGTGTGTGGAAATGGAAGGAGGTCTCTAACTCCATTTTAAGTTCTGTGGGTTGTTGTGGGCTCCATTCCCAGCTGACGGAGACACTAGATAAGTCTCCATGCAACTCTATTCCCAACTTAGTTTGTGGTCTTTCTTCCCAGCATCTGACCAGGAAAACAGTTCATCTCCATTGCTGCTCTCTATTCATGGACATTCAGAGGGTACAGCTGGATTTTTTACCCATACAGAACTAGTTAGGACTTGGGATTAATGTAGATAAAGAAAATGATAAATTCTTCTGTGCTTATATTATACAGTTTTCACATCTGCAGTGTAAAATGTATCGGCAGCAGTGACACTGCAAAACCTGGGCTGTTTTCTTCTTCTGCCCTTTTTTTTTTTTTTAATGCATAGTTTTGCCCTCAGTATGGGATTTCTTTATCAAACACACTGGGGTGAAGAGCCACACAGGCCTCACCTTGTGAAAGGGCTTTAGAGCAAGCTGCTGCCATGTTCTCCTGGACTGGGGGACACAAAGCTGTCTGGCTGACACCTTTGAGAACGAGAGTGTCTCCACATCTCTACCTCCTTTGCATAATCTGTGATATCTGAATTAAGTTTCATGACATATTAACACTTTGAAGCTGAATTAATATACTGTGTTGTATATAATACATTATGTATGACTTGGGCATCAGTTGTGCTGGAGCATCAGCAGCCACAGACTTGAAAATGTCTCTTTCTGTGACAGAAATCCTAAATAATACTGAAACCAAGTTCTGTTGGCATGATTTTATTTTGTATTCCTTGTCCCACTACAGCACCTCTTACTTGCAAAACCACTCATGTTCAAGCCGTCTAGATTCCTCTTCTCTCCTCCATGTACTTGTCACAAAGTCCTCATTCCACATCTTTCATATTACAAATATTCCCATGGTGTTGCACAGTTAATTTTAATTTGTAACATCAGAAGTGCTAGGATTATGTTAGCTTTGCTGAGCCTGGGCACTATGATGAGAAGAAGAACAATGATGAGTATTAACATTTATAATAACAATGTGCTGCAAAGAAGAGTAAGAAACAGAAAGATGACAAACCCCACTGTGTTTTTCTCTTCTTGCATATTCACATGTCATGCTCCCAAACTGAGCTAAGATAGAGCTCATTTTGTAGAAGTTGTCTTGTGAGCTAGATATTGGTCTGACATTGGATACAGTATATACATAAATATAGGCAAATACGCAGTCACAGTTTTATTGCTCTTAATATAACTCATCTTAAGCCTGATTACTTTTGTTTCAAAATTAGACTCTCAGAACATATTAATTATGGACATATCCCCAGACAACATTGCTGTCCATGGGGGATTTCTGCCCTTAACTCTGATTAGTGTTAATAGGAGCTACCCATGTAAACTCCTAGAGGACCAAAAGAGAAATAATGTTCTGCTAGCTGTATTTTCCTGTTTAGGGTATAGAACAATGCTAAAATGTTCCAGGAGGGAATTGGTAGAGTGCCTGATACTGCCAGTCTGAAATCTTTTCTCTCTTTACATAAATACTGTAAATATTCCTATATAAGGAGCATGTAGGGACAGAACAAAGGGGAATGGGTTCAAATTGAAAGAGAGAAGGTTTAGAATAGATTAGATATTAAGGAAAAAATCTTTACGTTAAGGTGCTGAGGAACTGTAACAGATTTCCCAGAGAAGGTCGGGATTCGCCTTCCCTGGGAGTGTTCAAGGTCAGGTTGGAAGGGGCTCTGAGCAGCCTGGTCCAGTGGAAGGTGCCCATGGCATGGGGGCTGGAATAAGATGATCTTTAAGGTCCCTTCCAATTTAGGTCATTCTGTGATTCTCTGTGGTGAATTCTGGAACTAATAAAAGCACATGACAGTACTAGACACAATATTGTATATTTTAAAGTTTATATATAAAGTGATAGTCCTTTTTTGTTTGATTGGGGTTTTGCTGTTGTCATTTTGATTTTCTAACCTAAATTAGACATTAGGGAATACCTTTTCTTTTCTTTTTTTCCCTGGAAGCACTGGACTGAGGAATGCTACTATTATATAAATAATGTCTATGTGACCTGATGTTGTATGCCCTAATTATTCACTTGTCATAATTCTCCCACCTGAATTTCTTGGGGAAAAAGTAATCTCATTGGAATTAGCAACAGGAACAATTTTCAGACAGAGGGGGTGGCTTGTGCTAGATGCTAGATAAACTTAGAGATTATTGGGTCTATGTTGTCTGAGACTTCTGGGCTCTAGTGGAAGCTAAGCATATAATAACTAAAATAGCTCCTTAGTGATGGAGAATTTACTGCATCTTTTGGCAATTCATCCCAGTAGCTAATTATACTTAAAACGTGCTTTTTATCTTCAGATTGAACTTGCAAATATTGGATTCTGTTGTGTGTCTGCCCACTAATTTAGAGTCTTATGAAATATCTTCTTCTTGTCTAGTCCCTTAAAGATTATAATCTTCTCTTTGAAGCAAAATACATTTAGTTCAGTGTCTCACTGGAAGGAGTCTTTTTTTTTTTTTTTCCAGAACAAAATCATTCTTGTTGCTCTTCTCAGCCCTCTTTCCAAGCTTTTTTATTTTTTTTTTTATTTATTTAAATTAAAGGTATTGTCATTTCCCAGAGGCTTTCCTGCTTTGTTCCCAGAGACATTATGGTTTCCTGTGCACATCTGCAGCTGTCCCTAACTAAGCAAATGGCACAGACCTTCGTGCCTGACACCCCTGAGCTGATGGAAAGAGCAGGCAGGTGCCATCCAGAATCCAGCCTAAATGGTTTTATTGTCTAACACCATGCAGAAGCTGCACCCAGGAATAAAGCAGGATCTCTTCCAAACAATCATGCCTATTCTTAGCAACAGCTAAATCTTATGATCATGATGGTAGGCCCATGTGACTGGAGGGCCGTGTTCCAGGGCAGAGGTGATGAGGAATGCATAATGCCTGCCTTATTGTGGGGGGCTCCTCAAGGAGGAGAGAGTCACAGCTTGCTGGATATACAGAGGGAAATAATAAGGTGTAACACAGTTGTAGCTGTGCCTGCTGCTCTGCAGGGCAATAGTACTCTTACCCAAAATGTAGTAACAGAAGAAAAGTAATTGTGTTGTTTTCTGTCAGTCTGCTCTCTGCAAAGTATGCAAGTCAAACTCTGGATTAGATGAGTGATGATGCTGACATCAGTGCCCTGACGGTGTTTGTGGGGGTAAATGAATACATCCAAAGGAGAAGTCATGGGCTTCTGTTAGGGAACAGAGGGAGCAGACCCTCCTCATCCGATCGCTTCTGAGTCCAGCTAGCCCAGCTCATGCAAGGGAGAGCTTTGATACCACTTCACGTCGTTTATTCTTTACCCACCTGACTTGCTAGACTAGTTGGACATTTCTTTTTTTGTATCATACTGTTAATGAAAAAGAAGGAAAACTGGGTCAGGTGTGTGTGAGGGCGTCTCCCCCATCACATGGAAGAGAAACAAAAAAGGAAGAGAAAAAAGCTCACCAGAGAGGCATGGAAGGAAATTCATGTTGAAAAGATGGGAGTGATGAAAAGCATGTGACTGTGATCCCTCTGTCTGTGGATAATTTATTTCTAACAGGCTGTAACAAATATTATACTTCCAAGTATTTGTTTTATTCTAGTTGCAGATGAAGAATTGTTCAGTACACTTTTACTTTCTTAATCTTCTTTTGCTGCTCCATATTTTTATGACAACACAGATATAATGGAGCATTACCAGAATTTTCCAGTACTTTTCCGTCACTTGATTTTGTTGCAGTAAATGCATACAGGCATCTTGAGCTTTTACTGTTGGTACAGAAATAATTAAAGCATCTTAGGTGGCCTCTTTCTTGAGGTTTACATTTGATGTTTAGGTAGGTTTCTGTTCCTGATCAAAGATTTATTTTAGTGAAGGACAGAGCACAAATGTCTCCTCTTCAAATTCACTGGGCTGTGCATGTTAGCATATTTTATGATGAAATACACAGAAGCCAAGCACTGACACTGCTCCAAAGTAAAACTGGTAGCAAAAAAACTGTGCAACTATGAAACTCATGACACTGTCATAAAGTATGGCTTTTTAGTGTGGATGGGCTGACACTTTTCTATTATTTCATTTTTTAGCTGATTTATTAAGTAAGGTTGAATGTCGTTGTGGGCTGAATTACTGTAGGTATCATCTCAAAAAGTGATCTCTGCAAAGACAGGCCTCAGAACATTGCCTGATTTCTGTGTTTAGCTCTGGTTATTAGAACTGATCACTCAGAATAGAGCACACAGCAAATATCCACAGTATTCAGAAGGTGCATAAAGTCTTAAATTGATTTTTTTTTTATACTCTTTAACATTTAATGTAATCCTATCAAGATCGGGGATGGGTTTTATTTTCTGGGCATAGGAAGGTGGGGAAAAAACCCTCACATCATGCTCTAAAGCCTCATTAACAAAGAACTTTACTTAAGGAGGAGACGTTAATAAGTAATGAAACAAAGGCTCTTTTATGGAGATTAAATGTCCATGCGTTGAAGTACAAAGTTCATGTTGCAAAGTGCAGCTGTTGCCCTGCTCACAGCCCCAAAGCCTGGGTTCAAAGTCTGCCAGTTTTCCTGTCATGGAGCTGACCAGGGCAAGGTCCGGCCGAGGTTCAGAGGTCAGTGGCTGAAGCCCTGCTGGCCCCGTGGCCCTGCTGTCTGACACACTCGGGATAAGCAACTTGAGATTATAAGTACAACCAACAAAAACTTCCCATTCCCCTTTCTGATGTGTCAGATTTCATTAAAGAGGGAACGTTTTGGAAGGAGTCACTGAAGTGTTTAAAAATAATGTGCTGCATAATGGAGTGACCTCACCAAACCCCTCTGGAGGAGCAGCGTAGGAAAATGATGCATGTGGGAAGTAGTGCCTGTGTGCATTTTCCTTCCTCCTGAGATGTATTTAAATGAGGAAAAATGAACAGCTAATTCTATATATCCAAAGAGATGAAACAACTCTTTTAAAAAAAGAAACAAGAAAGAAAAAAAGCTAGTCCCTGTGTTCCCTTTGTGTCACGGTAACGGTGTTCCACACCATGGGGGTGAAGAGAACTTAATACGTCTGGATATCCTGCTTTCAAATCCTCCTTTTTCACCTCCTTCAGAGGCTTTTTCGAAGCTAACCCCAACTTTCTTATTCATAAGGGCTGAAAAACCCACCTGTGCAGCTTTTTTGATTAGCTGTGGTCATATCAAAGGCTCCTGTACCCAAGCGCAGACCCTGAGTGAGAACGGAGACTGACAGCGGAGAGCAAAGGCTGGTACAAACACCCTTGGAGGAATTTATATATCAAGCAATGCTGCAGCTGTATTACAGATAGAGAAAAGTTTCCTATCTGTTGCCACATCCTTTATCCTGGAAAGGATGATAAACCATGGGTGGTAAACCAAGTCATCAGTGCCTCAGTGCCCACAGCATGCCGCAGGTCTGAGCAGACTGCTGTCATCTCACCTCACTGAAAGGAACATGCATCTTCAGAAAAGTTTCTCAGACATCAGAAGTCTGCCTCCGTTGTATCATGGCTGTTATATGTCTGGGTTCAATAAATTTAATTATTGAGAGCCACGATTAAAACCAGGATTCACGGAAGGACTGTAGTAGCCAAAAACGTGAGTTCTGGACAAAAAGATTTGTGTGTTTAGAAACCATGATTTTTTTCTTTCCTGCAAACATTCATGAGTCCACCAAACACCAGAGGAGCCTTCCTCTGATGGATTAGTCCTGTGTTTTTGTTATTACTTCAGGTCTGACCTTCCCCTTCCAAGCAATATATTTAAGAAACTAACAAAGACCCTACAGTGAACACTCTAGACCATGGCTTGTAAGAACTTGACATGAGGTACTCAGTGCTTAAAAAGAAGTGGGGGAAAAAAAATAAGTCAGCCAAGGTCCACAGATCCAAAATAATGTGTTATTATGGTTGAGCCCTTCCTGGGAGAATGCTGAGAAACAGAAATAACAGGTACTGCACCTGAGATGTTCCATTCCTGTCCTGGATTGTGGAAACTCAGGAATATTAGGGAGTATTTTTCTGCTACTCTTTGCTGTCTGTGTGCAACCGCTGCAGTGAACAGACCGAGTCATTGAGCCATTGCTGGAAGTAGTGACTGTGGCACAGCACATCCGTAATCAGTTCATTTGGTCTGCACTGATGCAAATCCCTGACATAACAGCAATGGTGAGGAACATTTTATGTTGCTCCCACTGCTGAAGTTCCATCCGAGTCTCTGGCCTCTCTCTGCTAGGCTGGCCTTGGAATCTTTGTTTCCTATGAAACTCTGACTGTCGCTACTCTCCCCAGCACTTCTGGCAACTGAAAATGCATAAAAGGTGGGGAGAAGATGATAAAGTTAACAGCTATAAAATGTGTACATTGCTTGCTGCATGGATGAAAGTCCTTCAGGTGATAAAGGTCTTCTGGGTGGTAACTACAGATTTGAGCCTTGGCTTGCCTCATCTGAAAAGACGAACCCTGTCAGGCCATTACTACTGTATGGAGTGGGATTCCTTCATTCTTTCCTGTTGGCATTGACCACTTATTAATAATAATATATTTGCAGGGGAAGGTATAATGGAAGGAAGGAGGAGAGTGCCTATAGCCCCGTGGTTAGCGAGGTTTCATGGGCCAGGGCAGTAGGCTGAAGTTCAGGTACATAGTCCAAGTCAAGCAAAACAGGAACTGGGACTGGGTTTGCAGGGTAGGAACTATGCTGGTTGCTGGCTCCACTGAAGTAGATAGGTGAATATTTGCATCTCCCTCTTGCCTTCCCCTTGCTCTATTTTCATCATAGTCTTGTGTGCCTGTGTCACCTGGCTTCAGTTAGAAATACAAGAATAAACAGGAAAATTACTTACAGGTCAATTCTTGTTTTCAGTTTTCCGCTTCTTTACTTTTTCTCTCTCTCTCTTTTTTTTTTTTTTTTTTTCCCTTTTTGTTTTATTTTAAATTTTTGCCTGGTTGTACCTGCTTTTGTTTAAAGCTGCCTATTTTCTTTCTCAGCAGATAGTTTGAGGATCATCCCACCTGTTGCCTGCCTGAACCAAGAACCAGATCCTAGAGAAGGACTGTGCCATACTAGTTGGTTGCAGATCTACTGGGACCTTAACATTGAGAGAGATCTAACAGGTAAGTAAAGCTGGAATTTATTCAAGGTGCTGAGACTGTTATTGCCCCTTCTGAAAAAAATGTGGCCAGAAAATGGTGTATGCATGCAAATAAGACTTGCAGGATATTTTTTCATCTGGGAACTAGTATCTTTCCACTAAGAAGCTTTGCCTGTGAAATGTTTTCTTCTCAGTTTACATCTCCCCAGTCCCTGTTTCAAACCCCTCCAGGTAAGGCTATCAGAAAAGCCCTCCCATCTAGCTTCCTTCTTCTCATGCAAATACAGTTGCCTTAAGAAAATGCAGGGGGATTTCCTTTGGCAGGAATACTGGAAAAGGCCAAACCAGAATTGTCCAAAAGGCGTTTTTCTTTGTTTCTCATTTTTGTTTTGGTTTTGTTCTCCTCTTCAGAACTTTCTTTCCTGTGTGCCTTCTTCATTCAGCAAGAAGGTGCTTGTAGAGATACTTAGAGTGCTCTCTAAAGCAAATTGACATTGATCATTTGGCGTCATATTCAGTAAAACTGTTTGCACAGTAGGACTTTGCCAATTTGAAAAAAAATCATATTTCAAATAAAATAAAAAGTACCCGGGGTAAATGTTAAAATTAGAAGAGGATTCTGAGTAGTTCACTATTTTATATGTTGGTGATAATGAAATAAGTACAAATTAGATGAGTTACACATGTTGTTACAAAATTAGAAGGACAGAGGGGACTAAAATGAAATTATTTTTATAGGTCTACATATATTTACTATGTAAGGACTTTGAAAAACTTTTTCAAAAGAGTTGTTCAAAAAGTAATGTTTGTTTCCTCATATTCAGTCTTTCCCTAACAAGAACCTCAGGTTTTTTTCACATCAGTCGTAGAGCATGGCCTGTGCTGTGGAAAATATTGATTGAAAATAAGCTTTTCTAAGAAAAGAAAAGAGTAAAATAACCAAATTTGCTTACCACATGTGAATTATGATAGACATAAGATATATGATATGAGAAAGGTTTGAGTCTTTATTATGAAAGCACCTTGTTGTTTTTGATCTTCCTGTCTGACATGAGATTTTATATGAAAATCCAGATTTGTATTGCTTCTGTGTTGAGTGGAGGGTTCTGCATGATCTCCCTGTTGTGTGTCTGGTTGCTGGTTTTGCACAGTTAAGAGTGGAGATCTGTAGTTTATTGTGAAGATGCTGGTTTTAAATTCAGAGTTGAGATTGTGATAGAAGCTTTTGGTTTACTGAACTCTCAGTTCTCAAAAACAAATCTCAATAAACTGCCACCTATGGTGAGAGTGATTTAAATATTTAATGATGTTTTGACTGGAAAATGAATGAACGTGGAAGGATCTTCTAGAGTTAACATGGAATTAATTTCTCGCCAGTGTTACTTTTAGCTTGTTCTTCCTTTCTTTAAGTCACTCTCACACTCTGGGAGTGATCCTTTGTTCCTGCTCTTATTCCCCAAAGTGCTCCTTGCCTGACTATCAGCACGGATACGTAGTTTCTATCTGTGGAGAATTTTCTAACTTTTTAGTCATAACTGAAAATTTATGTGCTCAGTTCAACTGGATGAATTGCATGACAAATCTGCAGCAAGGCAGACGCCATCGGGGAGACAGAGAGGCTGCCCGTCTGTCTTGCCAAGTATCTCAGCAATCCTGGGACAGCAGCAGCTCCCTAATGCGACAATGAGCCGTGTTGACTTTTAGATATATACGGGTACAAAGTTCCTGCTGAAGATTTTGCTTCCCGAGCGATCGTTTGACGCAGCCGGGTATCTCCACCGTGCTTCCATATCTGCTGGAGAGGGAGAGGGAGGGGAAAACATCAGGGCATGTCAGTGCCTTATCAGCCGTGCTGGTGGGTGGTGTGGAGACCAAAGAGGAGCAAGTGTGCTCCTCACAGACTTCAAGGTGTGTGTGCCTGCATGTGTAGCCTATTTTCCATAATGCATCTGAAATGTTCACTAATTAGCTTTTGCTTGTTTACATTTATCGAACTTAAAAAAATATGTTTTTATTTTATTTCAAAACTGTGCTATTTTTTATGCTGGATATATAGCATCACCATGCATTTATTTTCTGTGCTGACAAGCAGACTTGTTTCCTTGTGAGCAGATGAATTGTTTACTTTTCAGACAAAATACGAACATACTCTTTGGAATTATGTTGTAGCATGAACTCGTCTGTCTGAGAGACTGGTAGGTACACATTACACAAACAACAGGTGCTCAAATTTATTGCTACAGCTAAAATACCATTTGCTGGAATATATATTAAAACCTCTGAGAATGCAAGAAGGACTTGAAAATGTGTCAACATTTTTTATTCACATCCCATTTCAATAGCTCATTTTTAAGTAACAGTGAAATTGTTTGGGCTTATTTGATTTCAGAAGAAGTGGAGACAAGATAAAATAATTGGTTATCTTCAGTTAGGTGTTAAGATGTACTTTTTTCTTTTTCCAGGAAAGATCCTTAAATTAAAAATAAGCCAGTTGATTTTCTATGGATTCCATCTGAGCCACAAGCTTTAGGTCAATGAGGCTTTGACATCTTCTTTCAAAATATCAAATCAATTTATGTGAGGGACAGAGCTTAAGTTTTTATTTCAGTCTCAAGTTTTCTATTTTTAACATATTTGCTGAATGGGCTCCTGTGGTCTGGAATATTGGTGATGCAGGGCTTGCTTCCTTTGACTAGGACCGGTAGTCAGTCACTGCTTGTGCACGAAGTGAAATGAAGCCATGGAAGAGAGGAAAAAACTTGGAACGACAACTTATGAAATTGGCCACCCAGCTTCCTTGTAATATAATGGTAATGGCAAAAAGACTCTTGAATTATACAATGCTTCACATCTCTGTGGAATTCAGCAGGTGCCTCTGGATACAGTCCTTAGACACAGTTTCTTTAAAGTGGTGTTGATGTTTTCACAAAACTAAGCAGATATCAACCCCGGAAACTCTAACTGTATGGAAAAGGATAGAGGGATTTAGTTGCATTCCTTCCCTTTGAATGTCATAAACACAGATTTCACACAAGGAGGATAAAACAGTGTTCCAGTTTAAGCAGCTTGTCTCTAATGGTTGGATTTTACTTTTCTGTGTTTATGCCCCCCTTTTTTTCCCTTCTTTGCCATTGACTTTTATGGCAAGGAGCTAATGTAAAGATGGTTTTGATAAACACATCCTGTACATCTTAAGCAGCAGCTCAGTGAATCTTCCTTTGAGCAGCAAATCCATTCCCATAGTCAGGATTTTAGCCAGGGCCGCAGGGCAAAACTCTTATGTTGCCCCAAAAAAAAAAAAAAAAAAGCCAAGGGACTTTTAATGATCCAGCAGAGATGATAGGACCTTGGCATATGAAAAACCCTGATGTAGTAAATCAAAGCAGGCTGTCTTGAGTGTAGTAATATTTCTATGCTAATAAATTAGTGTCATAAGTGATTTGTCAATAAGATGTAGAATATGCTATGAGGGAAGTCAGACAATATTTTTCTTTCCCATAGAAAAATAGGGTGAGGTCATAGCAAAATCCTCAGCATGATTTTTTTTTTCTAAGAAATATGTGGGTGCTCTGACCCACTGCACAATATTTGCATATTGAAATTCTTAATCTGCCTAAGATATCCTTACATACCTAAGCAAGGTAGATGAAGATGGGCTAAGAGAATTGGGGTGTCTGGAGAAGAGAGGAGCCTGGGGTGACCTTTCAGTGGCCTTTTGGTGCTAAAAAGGGACATATAAGGAAGATGGGGAGAGACTTTTAGCAGAGCTGGTTGTGATAGGACCAGATGTAATGATTTAAAAGTGAAAGAGGGTAGATTGAAACTAGAGATAAGAGAGAAATTCTGGATGATGAGGGTGGTGAAACACTGTTACAGGTTGCCCAGAGAGGTGGTAGATGCCCCATCCCTGGAAGCTGATCAAGGTCAGGTTGGATGGAGCTCTGAGCAACTTGGTTTAGTTGAAGATGTCCCTGCTCGCTGCGGGAGGTTGGAAGAGATGACCTGCAACCCAAATCAAACATCTCTTCAATCATCTCTTCAGTCATCTCTTCAAATACTTTTGACTTGATTTGTCACACCAGGCCCTGTTGCACACAACCTTCCTCCACTGCTCTTCATGCATACACAATTACAGGTAGAAGGCCCCTCTGACCATTTGGCACCCCTCTCTCCAGTGATACTATGAAAAACCCTTGGAAAGGTCATGGGATTGTCAAAACTCTAAGGAGCCATAATGTGGTATCTTTGTTTTAATTCATTCCTGCTTTTAACAGATGGGGAAGTTGCATCTTAGTACAAAATTTAGAAGTGTTAAGTGGATGTAATTACTCTGGAACTTGCTGGGTTGGCTGCAGCAGAGCTGTAAGCCTTCTATGGATCTACCAAAATAAGCATGGTACTGAGAAAATAGTTTCCATCTTTCTCAATATCCAGAGAGTTTTGGAGGGTAGAAGGCTGGTTTTTTTGCCATGTTTTTCAGGTAAAGTTTGCTAATCTGTGATAGGACCTTCTTCTGTAGTAGTAAATCAGGGTCTCTGCAATTTGGACCCATTAGCCAGAGCACATCAGCCATGGCTTAAGAGCAGGTCTCTGAGGTGGAACCCTGGCACATCCTCTCACACATCACAGTGTATTTTCAGAACCACCTCTGCACTGTGCCCTGTGGTTGCAGTTTCTTCTTGTGGGTTTCTGATTTCAGGTCGTGATTCCTGGGCAGTTGCTTATTCCTATCTCCGGCTGCTGACCCCTGGTTTGACTTTCTGGTTCCTGGTTTTTGGCCATGAACATTCGGCTCATTTCCCCGTTCTGGACACAGGCCCTAACCTTTGGGCTGGATAGCCCATGCTCCAGTCTGTAATCCTAGACAGCCACCGGGTCATCTGTAGTAGAGAGTACTCTCATTTACCCAATAACAAATGAAATCTAGCAGATAAATTTGGGTGTTTTGTTTTGTTGTTTGTTTGTTTGTTTGTTTTTTAATTTATGACAACTGCAGCTATTTATTTGTAAACTGGTTTTCTATTAGTATTTGGCTAGATTGTGAAATGTGAGCTTCTACTTTCCATTAGTTTTCCATTAGTTTTGTGCCTAATGGCCATCCTTTCTTAGGGAGAATATCGCCATGTCTGAGCCAGTGGAGGGGGCGAACAGAACTGTTAGCATGTATAAACGTTTCAAATTGGTGGCCACAAGTTCAATAAATTACACTAGAAAAGGCAATAGTGTCAGAACTTCCATTTCATTTCTATGGGACATGTTGTAAACATTATTGATGTACTGTATGCGTGTTCTGCTTTTTTTATGGAAGTTCATAATGTCATTCTAGCACACATGACATAAGAGTGTAAACACACTCAAAATGCGGTCACTCAGACCCATAAGAGTGTCGTGACTGAAACTTGATGAAAATATGAGTTACAAAGTTCACAAAGTATGAAGATAAATTTCCAGAAAGAGGAAGAATTGAAACTTATAATGTGTGTTAATGTTTGGGTGGAAGACGGGTCAGGTTGCTTTGGCAGGAGAATAAATGGATAAGGAGTACAAAGCTGAGTTGTAAAATGAACTGAAGTTGATACTTAACCAGTTACAACTCATATGGTATAGACAATAATGTGAATCTGAGTGAAAAGAAAGCTGCTTTTATATATGCTATATATGTTACATTGTTTATACACAAAATGATGTAGCATAGGAATTTACATATATATATGTGTTCAACAGAAAATAAAAGTCACAAGATCTGGGTGAATTTTATTTAATTTTGCCCATCAAAAATTCAGGGATAAAAAGTTCCATGCCCATGCAATGTTTTTGCTTTGTAATATTTTGATGGAATTAGATATCTAAAATCAAAGTAATAAGTCATCCATCTGTCCTGTTTCTATGTAAAAATGTGTGACAGTTGCCAGTCTAGGAAAAGTTTGCTATTTTGCTCTATCTTAAAGGTAAGTTATATTATATTCTGCTGTTCATGGCTGTTTCATAGAAATGTGAACCTTACCTAATTTTAGAGCTTAAATGAAGACCCATCAATATGGAAACACTTAGATTAACTTTTTTATTAAATTATAAAAACTTCCCTGCTAAACCCATCTCCTTCTGCCCTTTGATGAGAGGAACTGTCCTTTACTAGAGCAGTTTTCCTGTAGATGGGTTTTTTACCCTGAAGCAGGCTAGCTCAAGTAAGGGATATCAAGATGTTCATGGGATTTGGCTAACAATGAATTGTGACCCTTTTGCTTAGTAGAAGTGGATGGTGGAAGCAGCAAGTTTAGTGCACTGCTTTGGTGTGTTTCTTCCAATTTGTCCCTGTGCATTAATATGATTTTACATACTTTTGTTAAATTATTAGCTCATAAAATGAAATAAAACAAGTACCTCCTTCAATTTATTGTTCAGTTAAAATCTGTTAGTATTAAAAGCTACAGCAGAATAGCAGGGCATAGTTTTTATCTAAACTATCTAAACTTTTTATTTGGTTTAAAGCTCCTTAATGAAACTGCCTGTGAACTTGTATGATATTCACTATGTATAATGATATCTTTTTTTTTTTTTCCTTCCAAATGAATTAAAAATGGAAAGTACTTCCAGTACTTCTTGGTAAGTACTAAGAAGTCAGATCCCTTGGTACCACAGAAGTCCTTTCTTCATTAGAGGCAGGTAGTTTCCATTATTCATATTCGGTACCATTTCATTTAAAGTCCCACCATTACTTTAAAAGCAAGATATTAATGAGAGATGTTACTGGAGTGCTGTCTTTTAATTTGATATTGTTCGATCCAACTGTTTTAAAATTTCTAAGAATAAAGCTTCCATTTCCTTATATTAGAGAAGATTTTTATAGACAAGAACATCTAATTCTTGTCTGGTTTCCCTTGATAGCCAATTGCCTTTCTGAAATCTTCACCATTTACTTCTATGCTAATTCTTTTGTTTTGCTTTAAATAATATCTCTGATTCCTTGATATCCATGCATTGCAATTAGTTATATATAGATATTTTTCATGCCACCCCCATCCACTTAGCTGGTGAGCAGACAAATAATACATACTTAGCACTTTTAATTTTACCTCATAAATCAATCATCATAGCTCCAAAAGTCAGTTGCATTTTTTCTTAAACTATCATTCAATACAAAGAGTCTATGATGTGTGTCTGTGAATAATACATTAATTGTGTGGTTTAAATTCATAAACAATGTTACACAATTAACTTCATAAAATTGCTGACTTTGAAAATGGTGTAGCTACAATTTCTATAATAGTAGCTAAAAGACAACAGCACTAAGCCAGGCATTGTCACTTTGAATTTCCACTGGTAAAGGAGAGGCCTCTTAAATGTACAATTTTGACAGAGAGAAAGTGTATTCCATGTTATAGATTCATTCCTTTATGTTCTTTCTCAAAGGTTTTCACCTTATTTTGTATTGCTGTGCACTAATAGTGTAAGACGTGATTACTTCTAGCAGTGGCTTTATTAATATAAAGAAATATTACTAAATATTTTTTTGAAACTGGATTTTTAAAGAAGTATCTTTTTCATTGTGTTTTATTCTCTATCAAGTTGTTAAAAAAAGATTTTGCTCTTTTGTCTTTGGCAAACACTTTTTTTCTTGGGATGGCATGAATAACAGGATCTACAAGAAAAGGGTACACAATCCAAAACCAAAAGGAAGCATATTTATATGTTGATAATTGTTCCAAGTTTGAAGACTCAACTGAGATCCAGATTCCATAGGCTAGACAGCGGTGAAGGTATTTCTCTTGTATTACAGCATTTAGATAAGGTAGAGAAAGAGTTTAAATAGGCCTTTCACTTCGGGAAACTGAGGTGGGAAATGTGGCGAAGGAATCTGCCCAGTATTACAGAATTCGGCAGGAGAATCAGGAATGTGAGCTCCTGCCTTCCCATTGAACCGATCTACAAGACTGTATTTATTCTGTAATCTGTTTTTATGCTCTTATCTATTTAATCTTCCCCTCACACCAATTTTTGTAAGTACGTCTCCACAGAGAACTCCGGCGTAAGGAATGTTTCTGCAGATGAACCCTGAGGTTTTATAGTAACACTGTATAATCATTACACGGGAGGTACTCGGCGTTAAAATGGTACAAATTCCCATTGGAAGTGACTCGTTCCGGCGCGGGGGAGGAGGGTTTGCTGTCTCTTATTGCCGCCCTGCCATGGCTCACGGTCGGCAGCAGCCGCTCCTTACATAATGTCACATATGTCACATATGTCCCGCCAGATTGCCCGATCCTGCCGGGGGCAGGGGAGGCTCCGCGCACGGCAGCCCCTCGCCCCCCTGCTGCTCTCACGGGGAGGAAAATCCTGCGGAGTCCCGCTCGGGATTTTCCCATCGGGCTTTTGGGGATGGGAGCCTCGGGCCCAGGCTCTGTGCCTCCGTGCGTGCCGGTGCCAAGCGCAGGGACGGGGAGATGCTGGCGGCCGTCGCCCTCCTCCCTCCCCACGCCTGGCTCCCGGAGCCGGGCACTGCCGGGGAGCTGCTGGCTCTGCTCCCCTTTTCCACAGCGCTGTCCACCGGCTCCTCTCCCAGCTTGCCTCCTGCCTGTCCTGTCCATTTCTCCCCGGCATTCCTCTCCGCCTAACGGGTGAGTTAGCGCTGCCCGTCTGTCACCTGGCTATTCGCACACAAGGGCTGCGTGGTCAAAAGCGGTGTCTCCCAGCCGTTCTTAACCCCTGCTGCATAAAAATAAACTGGGAGGAACTATCCCATGGCCTATAGCTGTGGTATAGAAATACACCCATTCCAGGCATGGAATGAAAGGGTTTGGTACCCTGCGACTCAAGGTTAAACACAGCCAGTCGCTCTTTAAGTGAACCAGTTGCTGCACATGTTATTCGTTTAAATTGAAGATTCCACCACTGCTGAATTGCACCGTGTGTGAAACTCCAAATCTGCTACAGTTCCAGGTTTATAAAACAGCATTATAGGGAATATAGGCCTATTAATTTTACAGTCTAATTTCTGATTAGATTTTACAGCACCTCTGATGAACTGCGTAGATTTTACCCATTAAAAATGATGACAATCCAGTTCTGTCATTTTAAGTAGAATTAAAGCCAGTATTGCCAAGTATGATAAGATCTTACAAAAAAAAATGAACCAACACATACATATATATATATATATATATAAAAATTAAAATAACCCAGCACCATGTTATTTCTCTATAGGAAAAGGGCCCTTGCCAGGAGTGTGGGACTGTTACCTGTTAATGCAGTCAAGAGCCTGTGGGTCTGACAGCTGAAATCAACAGAAATTCTCTGTTCAGGCTGAGCAGGTTAAATAATGTTTCCTAGCACAGCTGTGTAGTGTGTCTGTTGGTAATTAAAAGAGTCTGCTGGAGCTGGTTAAGGAAAAGCATTAAGTGAAGCGTTTTCTATCAGAAAATAGTTTTGTAAAGAATTAAAATCTGTACAATGTGTATGCCTTGTATTAGAGGAAACTAATGTTTTTTTTAAGGAGGAAAAAGAAATCCAACACTGAAACAGTCTGTTCTTGGCTTATTTTAGATGCAAACTTAAATAAACACCCCTAAAACCAAAAATGGAAGTGTTGCAATATGAAAATAAAACTTCTCTTTTCTATAATGTCAATTTTAAATTTGGGAAAGGGACTTATTCTGATTTGACACATCGCCAGATTCTGAAACCATACATAAAATGACATTCTCACTTGGGACATGACTTTCCATTTGCATTTGTAGATGCAAGGTACGTTTTTTAGCCCTGATTTGCTACACTAATCCTGTTGACTTCACTTGAAAAGAATGGCACGTTTCCCACTAACTTTATTAGTGGCAGGATTGGGCCTCGATGCAATACCTCATGTCACAGCAGCAAAACTTGTTGCCAATAGTCTGTCTCAAGGGAGGAGATTTCCAGTAACTGCTCCCTGAGAACTATTCTAAAAATGCAGCTTTTTTCTGTCCAGCCATCGGGATAATGATATACTCCATCCCTGAAGAGAGGGGCATTGACGGAGCTGCATTGATGGCACCAGAGGTCCCTGCTGGCTTGTTCACTAAACCGAACTGGCAACTGACTCTGAAGATAAAAGTTCTTGACGTTTTTCCAAGCTGGTGGAATGGAGCTGAGTGACACTTAGAAATAAATAGAGGAGGGAATAGTATGATCTTGAATGACAGAGGAGCTTTCATGAAAGATTTTCATGGGGGAAACGTGGGATGTACTGTTCCAGGCTTCAGTCTAGGGGATTTGTTGACAGTTGGATAATGTGCATGTTTGCTACTGCTTGTATGAAATGTAGAGAGAAACAAGGGGAAAAGCTCCAAATGAATCTTTTATTCCCACTTAAACAGTTAAGCCCAAATACAGTATATATCTCTTCTTTCCCAATAACTGACTCTACAAATTGCCAATCTCTTTGGAAATCTCTTAGAAGAACATTCTCTCTCTCAACAAGGAAAAGTACTTCATGCAAAACATTTGTCACTTGTCTGTTATCATAATTCATGATCTTATCCTTCATTCTCTTGCTTGTTTAAGCACACAGAAATAGTACTTTTAACCTGAGACTTCAAAGGCAAAAATATTGTGAAGAGGTCTCCATTCTTTTTCTTCACATCTCTGATCTCAGCCTTTGAACATCAAAGTGGCTTAAAGTTTGGGGTAAGTTCTTAAAGATCCAGTTACTAGAAAGAAATCAATTGATTTCCCATGTTCATAGTCACGATAGACCAGAACAAATATTAATATTCAAGAATAGTTTAATTTAATAATTTACAGCAATTAAAACAAGTTGCTGCTTAATCTTTTGCTGAGTACAAAGAAACTCACTCATTTCATTGTATTGATATGAAAAATCCTCAACTTCTGTCAGTCAGAAGTTGCCAGGAAAAAAATCATAACCTAGGAATTACTAAACAATTAAGAACGTAAAATAAATTCCCCAAACAAAGAATGCTGCCATTTTAATTACAGTATCACACTGTCATGTAAAAGGTTAACACTTAAAAAATGAGTCTTGTATCCTGAATCTATTACCCTTAAGCAATTCTCATATTCACATTAATTTTTGTAGGCTGCCATCTAAATTAAATACTTTTCAGCTCTGTCAGTTTATGTCTATATGTATTCTCATTACAGCAGACACTAGAGCCAAAATATTTTAATCTTCAGTGTAATCCATGTAGGCCCATATTCTTAGCTACAATGTCGGGGTTCTACAACTGCTCTTTTCCTTTTAAATGGTGGCACTCCTTTGTGCAGAAGTTCTTGCTCTTGTGAGGACTTCATATAAACAAGTTCTGCAGTCTGTTGTGAAATAATCTTTGTTGTCAGTGCTAGAGAGTTAGAAATCATCTTATTCCCCATCACTCACTCTTGAAGGAAGTTCTGTGTTCTCAGGAAAGGTTCTAATGACACTATTCTGGTAGGTTTAACTTCTGGTCATTTAAAAGCCAAGTCCTGGGAAAAAAACTCTTAACGTTTTCTTTTTCACAGGAAAGACCAAAGTAAAATTAAACAGCTTTGATATTAAACACTTATAAAGCATTTCATAGCAGCTGTCAGACATAGCTGAAGCCAGAACCCCTCAGAAAACAATGCAAATCGTGAGCATACTCAGGCCATCACCAGGCAGAGCAGCCCAGGCTGCCTCTGTCAGTCCTAGTGCTCTGACCAGCCTGGTGGAAGGGTGACGGCACATGGGCAGTCCTCCTTTAGAAGAAAATCAGACTTTGCAAAGAAACGGTGCCTACACCTAGTCTTATTTCAGTACACAGGGTATAGCCACAGTGCACAAGCACCAGGATTCAGGAGCTGAAAAGTGCTTCTGAATCTTCCAGTTGGGATACACCAACATTTTCTGAAATATATATAGGATACAAGCAGAAATCCACCACCCAGTGCCCATGCAATAGCTTTAAGATCGCGAGTAGACAATATGTGGGTTTACTTTTTTTTTTCTTTTTTTTTTTTTTCTTTTTTGTGTCTGAAGTCAGTAATAAAGCTTCCGTTACCTTAACCTGGTAGAATCAGCCCCCTGACAAATATCTCTCATAATAAGTCAAAGTTCTTTAAAACACTTGGTAGTACAAGAGCAGTAATAGCTTAAATAGATTTTGTGGTGTATTAGTAGCCACCACGAGAGAACAACAGGTATGAAACATGCATTAATCTGTACAATACTTGCTCTGGAAACAGCATTTGCTACACAAGATGAAATTTGATAATCGGCCTCTTCAGCAGATCAACAAGCTGGGCATTAAAATAATCTAGCCTAGGGAACATAAAAGCATGAGTGAGCAATAAGCAAAGCACATTTAGTTCAATTAATAATAAGAAGCCTTAATCTTTTGACTGAAACACTGAAAGAAGAGCTTGCAATCATAAAACATATAGGGTTTTTAGCCAATGAACCTACATTGAATTTTAAAACTGGGTTAGAAGTTCAAGTGGGTGTGGGTTGACGGCAAGAGCCAGTCATGAACAGCTCAGGGTTTTTCTCTGAAGAAAAAGTGAAGAAAACTGAAGAAAATTGATGCTTGTAGAGGCTTTTATGCTTACCAGCTTGTCAATATGGCAATAGCATCATCTGAAATTGCTGGTTTGGTTGACAATATCTGTGTCTTGTCGGCACAGAAATGAAATCCAGGACGTTGCCAATGACCAACACTGCTCACAGGCAGCTTCAGATTGCTGAGTAAGACCAGGGCCAGAGTGGAACCCTACAGAGCACAAAAAAAAAAAAAAAAAGCTCTGGGAGAAGGACACAAATTACCCTTGAAAATGTAATGCAGGTAAATGTTGGATAAATATGATTTAAGCCAATTTAGAACTGTGCCAAACAGGAAGATAAAGCTCCTCAGGCATTCAAGAAGAACATTAAGATCTAGCAAAATGAGAGTAGCTGGTGTATGAGAGCCTGCCTTTAGGAGAAGGTTACATCTCCTCGCTGTCCTGCTGAAAATTTTAAGTAGTGGAAACCCCACCCAAAATATAAAATCTGTTTCCATACTCACTGAAGTCAAAAGCAAATCCTTTATGTCTTTTGGTGATGCTGGTTTCTGGGGACGTAAAATAACACAGAAATTCTTGAAGGGATTTTATGTTTTGTGTTGAGTATCAACTTCTAACAAACAGAATTATTGCATGGTGTGGCACTTGCTTTCTTCTGGATTCGAGCAACTGAATAATGCTATTGCTACTCTTTTTTCATTTAAGCCCAGAAGGGACAATAAAAAGACAATTAAACCTAATTATAGGATGACAGGTTCTGCAAATCATTATTTTTTTAATCAATTTTTGAGAATTTAGGAAAAATTCAGTAGGTTACTTTCTATTTTCTGGTATAGATTTTCTTTCTACCAGAAGCATTCTAGCAGGATCAGAAAATATCAATGAAAAAATGTTCAGTGACATTTCAACTCTCAGAGAAGAGATAGGGGAAAGAAAGAACGAAAACTCAGTAGGGAACAGCTGTGCAATCAGAGGACAAGTATTCTCATTTGGAGTGTCTGGGCCATACAATTTATCCCAAAAATAATAATGAAAAAAATTAAAAAAATAAAAAGGTGGGGTTTTTGGATATCAAGGTGGGAACTGGAAAAAAGCTGATGAGTCATAGAAAACAAAATTACATGTCTTCATGTCATGACTTACACTGTGTTTTGCTCATAAATCCAAGTACAGCTTATTACTGGAATTGCAGTATGTCTCTGATACTGGGAAAGAGAATTTCAGTAGAGAATAGTGAGAATCATAACAGAGTAAATTGTTTATACCTTTTATTTTTCTTTATAGAAAAGACATGAACAAAATCTATTTACCATTGAAGAAATAACTCTGGAAAGCACATGAAACTATTTGTTTCAAAAATCCAAGAATTTATCTGATTTGTTGTGTCATTTATTAGCTTTCTTTAAGCATCCATATTAGTGACATTAATCAGACAGCGTGAGTGGAAAATTACAAATAACTGGTACATAAAGTGGCTTGGGAGAGGTGAAAAATGTTTATGGACTTAATTATTTTTTGTTGTCGCAACCTGTCCAATTTAACTGTTTAATAATTATTTGTTAAATAATTTTGACTAGTGATCATCTTTTCAAGAGTTTAAATCTGCTCTAGGCAAGCCACACAGATGATTCTTTTTTTTTTTTCGAACACATTTTTTAAAGCAACAGTTTTTGTATGTTTCTGCTGGTAGACAATGGGCCAAGCCATTGAAATATTTAAGAGTTATTAGGGATGTGGAACATAACATATTTTAGGAGCTGCCTGTAAGAAGCAATGTGAGTCCTTACCCTTATATTAAGAAAGTTAACAATAGTATGATGTACCAAGAGTTTCAGTATGGTTTACATTAAAGAAGGGATTTTAGGGGATGGAATAATTTTGAAAGGAGTTTTTCAGAAAAGCATAGATCCATTTGCGTTTTTTATAAGATTATAGTATTCTGCTTAAATAAAATAACAAAACAAAGCAAAAAGTGGACACAGCAGGTTAGACAAAATTCAGCAGGTTAAACTTAAAGTCTTGTTTCCAAACCAAATAAACATGAAACAAAATTTTCAAACTATTAACAAAATACAATTATTTTCTCTACTCAGGCTTTTATTTTAAAGTAGTTGTTTTGGCCACTGTAATGCAGCAAAATGGATGTTGTTCAAATTAAGAATGTAACCCAGATATTCTCTGCGCTAAGTCATCAAAACCCAGAATGAATTTTCTTCTCAACAGAAAATACTTCCACCCTTCTTTTTTTAAAATCGTATATAAAACAAGAAAAAAGAGATGCAATTATTCCAAAATTAGAATTACATATATAGAAACAGGGCATAGTATCTGCTGTTTATATATGGCAGTATCCTCATGTTCCTACCCCTTTCAAAGCAAGGGCAGTCTTGGCTAGGCAGCTCTCTAAAATATATGTAAGAAGTGGCAAGGGAAATTCCCCAGCTCTGCGAGGGGATGTAACTTGTGTGAACAGAGCTGTTGCTTGGTGGTTTATGGTGACTTGAGTCACTCCTATGCCTCTGACAGTTTTATGTCAGATGTAAACTGCTGGTGGGATGATCAACAGCATCACAGCTGGATTTGTTGTATACCTAACATTCAGTGGAGCTAATGCCTCCTAATAAAACCTAGATATTTGTATGCTAATAAAAAATATGTCAAGATATATAGTTGGATCAGTTATAAAAACACAGTTATGATTCCGTGATTTTGCTCTTCATGTAAAATACAATCAAGCAGAAACTTATTTAACTTTACACGGCCCAGTGATTTGAGTTCTTTAAGTTTTTTGATACACAGTTTAAATGGATTTTCTCATTAGGCATCTGTATGTAAACAGAAACACTAATTAATCACTTATGACTAAATTTGTGATGTTAGGTAGGTAAGCAATTTTTTTTTGAGAATATTTCATCCTTAGAACTGGAACCATGTTTTCAAAACAGACTCCTTTTAGGTAACTAGACAAAGAAGCCAGATTTCCTTCAGGATTTCTTAGTTGTACATAAGCTAATATGTGGGGAGGGAAATAGATTTAATAAAAATACATGAGATGCACAGTTTAGCTTAACACAGCAGTTTCCTGTACTTGAGTCAGAGCACCTAGTATCATTTGTACTAAAGCATATTATTGCAATTTTAATATGTAATTAAAGTGTTCATATATTCTAAAATGTTTGTCCAGCACCTGTGTTATTTTGAAGGGCAAACACAGGACACTTAAGCTTTGCTTTTTTAGGTGCTTCCTAATGGTCCTCTCCAGAACTTTATTCATTTGCAGTGTGGTATTGGCTGCCAGATTGTGTGTGTATAATTTGTACGTACTGTTCATTTCATTTTAGAACATACTGTTTCAACAACATGGCTTGTGTCATCATGAGAACCACGACAAAGGGTTACCCAGAGCCCATGTTAGCCAGCCAGAAAAATGGGGCTGTGAAACAAAATTGTTACTGAGAGTAACTTCTGAAAGCAGAGTGTGAGAGACGGCATGATTCTTCAGTCCTTTCAGTCTGTTACTGCTGACATGGGGAACTCCTTTGTCAGAGAAAAGAGGCAAATACAAATTCTGAAAGGAAAATGAACATTCTTAACAGTTTCAGCTACATGCCTATAACCTTCTCAAACGTTATCTTTGCATGGCCATTGACCCACAAGTAGGAGCAGTGCTTATGTAGTGCAATACCTGCTCTACTGGTACTTTCTCATGCCAGTTTATGAACAGGCACTCCAGCATGGTTATTTTCTGGATGTGCTTTCACACTACCAGGAACGTGACTCATCAGAACAATGTTCTCAGAAAAATAATCTTCATGTTTGTGCAAGTGGGATGAAATTGCAGGAAATTCAAAAGTACAGAATGCTCTCTTCTGGATAAAAATCCTGGTATTTTGTTGTGGTAAAATAATTAATGTAAGGTAGTCATCAATTTAGCACCAGGCCCTTTGACTCTTCTATAAAAGGTGTTACAGGCTGAAAGTAGTGTTTATTTCCTGCCACTAAATGTAAGACCTGAAGTGTTAGTCCTCATTTGGGGTCAAAAAACTGCACACCCCTACCCCAAAAACATACATGGCAAAGTAAGCCTCACCCTAGCTCGTGCCTCAGAACAGATAGGGCGTGCTGGAGGCATGGCCAAAACTCACCAGATGCTGCAAGCATATGACTCCTCCATGAGAGTTTATATGGTACAGCTGTCTTTAAATGTTTCTGTAATTGAAAAGACTCTAGCATCTGGTCCTTTGCTTATTACTCTTAGAATAAATAGTCACGATCTGAAGTCTACTTTTAAATAATGCAGGAAAAAAAATTAATTTGAGCTGCTAAGGGTACATTCCTCTCAGATGACCTGCTTGGAAGTACTTGTAAAAATGGAAGTAGACTCTGTAATTAAAAAGAAAAAAAAAAAAAAGTAAAAGGAAGTGGAAAACAGCTCCAGTAGGGAATGATATATGTATGCATACAAATACCTTTATAATTTTAAATGTAGGTAGATGAAAAAGCAGTGGTGTGTAGTTTTTTATAACTTTCAGCTATAGAGTGTATTAGTGTTCCTTTTACATGTTATTGTGTAATTCAACTCCACCACCAACAGTTTCAGACTTGCTGCTGTCATGAGGAAAACAGGAGATGCCCTATGGTACTCCCTGCAGGAACCCTTCCCTGGTGCAGTTCTTCCTGTCATAATACTTGTAAGGTTCCCGCTGATTTCAGATACTCCCAGATAGTACTACTCCTGAAGAACAGCAGATTTTTGCATCTTACTACTTCAGATTTATGGATGAACACTGTTATATGATGATCATTAATTTAAGCAAACCTCTTTTGAAGTCCTTTATTGAATAAAGAGGATTAATAATAATTCCTTTTTTCTTTTTATTTTCTATTATTTGGTGTGTGTGTGTGTGTGTGTGTGTGTGTGTGTGTGTGTCTCCCTAAATTCTGGAACAACTAGGTGATTTAATCCTCTGTGAAGGCACCTTTGAAATGGTGGCTAATCTGACATATTACGTGAATTAAACTAGGCTGAGGCAAGGACAGAATTTCATTATTTGTCTATGTAAGGCTGACAAACTATTTTAGAGGAAGATTTAGTCTGGAAATGCATTTCTGTAAAGCTAGCTAGCTTCTTGACCACATCCTAAGCCTCTCATACCATGACTGGATGCCATAAAGCAAGGCCTTAATTATTGCGATTGAAAAAGGTAGTTTCACAGTGGTTAGCTTTTTGAGAGGCTGAGATAACCTTAAATAAAAATCAAAATAAAAGCAACTGTAGTTCTCTCAAGCTCTTCAAAGCACTTTATGTGATTTAAAAATAAGCCAGCATTAGCTTAAAAATGTTTGGGAATAATAAAATAACATTTTCATTTACTTTTTGATAATAATATGTGTCTTTTTACAATATGGCACAGACCAATGTGTTTTGCTTCAGTAAGTTAAAGACAAAATTTGCTACTAAAGATGCAGCTTTGCTTATTGTTTTTAAATGCAGTATTGTAGTAATCAAAGCTATCAAAGAGAAGTTGTAGGTACATCAACTATTTAACCATTTTTTAAATGGTCATACAGATTAATTTTGTTCTTCAGGCATGTCAGAATCACAGTTATATTTTGGTTTTGATAGAAGTTTTCCTAGATCAAAAATATACCTCTCTGTCTTTTAAGGGAGGGGATGCATTATGATATATTTTTTATAAATATAAAAAAGAAATGGTTCCCTGATATTACCAAAGTATGACACCAATAGCTCTCCACTAAGTGCTTGCAATTCTGGGAGTGAGTTCTAATGTAAGCTCTATAAGTACATTTTTCCCTTCCAAGACTGATGTACAGGTAGTTCATGTTTCCCTCTCACAATTGGCCTTCCATTTAACAGCATCTTGTAGTGATGAATTCCCTTCAAAAAAAAATCAAACAAAGTGTCCTGTTTTGTGATGTCTATAGGAAAGTGAAGGTATAAACACCACCCACAGATAGTAGATAGGTACAGCCATGGATGCTCACCTTTTATGTTTGGGGAGTGAGTGTGTGTTTGGGTTTGGTTGAAGAATGCTCAGAAAGGACAAACAAATATACATCAGTACTTTCATACTTCTTGAGAGATGGATTTTAGTGTGTGAAGGATTTTTTCCTTTACTTGTACAGGGTATTTATTTGGTATATTGTTTGAATTCTCATAGTTAAGTAAACATGGACTGGTGGCACAATTCATTGTGATACAACTATTAAGTGGTGGAAATAACCTACTAAATCTATATGTTTTATTATTTAATACAGTCTCAGTTGATTGTATCTTCCTGAAACTTGTGTCCTCAAGCAACTATATGTTACCTGACAACAATAATTTTAACAAATATTCCACACACACTTTTTTTCTGTTGCTTGTCCAAGATTCCTCATTTTGTAGGTCTCTCATCTACGCAATACATTCCCTAAGGTTAAGAATGAAAGACGTCTCTACTACAGACACTCTTGATTGAAATAGCAGATAAATTGCTGCAGTAATGAGAAAATTTCCTTTTCCCTAGATAACTCAGCTGCTTAGCATTGAAAAAAATTTGAGATGAAGATTCTTTGTGAAATAAAAAAAATTAAGGATAATTTCTTTACGATCAAAATTTGCTAATGAGCCTATAATGGAAATGAAGAGCAAACCCATTTTTTTAATGGAAGTACGATCAGGCTATGTTATGAGACTTATGCTCTCAAAAAAAGAGACTTCTATAAACACTGTGACATGCAATGGCTTTAGAAAATGCTGCTGCATGTCTTGGAAGAAAGTGGTTAAAAACACATTATGAAGTTAACCTAAATCTTTCATTGGCTTAAAAAAATAGGTCAAGTAATACATTACTAGCTCCACTCTAAGCCTGTACACAATCCGTACATTCCGAAGTGAAAGAGGTTTTGCTTAACATTCCTACATCTACTTTCATTCATGGTATCTCTCTGTTAAAATATTTAGCTTTTCATAAATGTGACTCCCTTTTGCTTTCTTTAAAGCGGAAATTCCTGTGGTCTTTAAAAAGATGCTTGAAGAGATCATTTATTTTACCTGAGTTTTAAAACTAAAAGGTTGGCATGTGTTAATGCAGTAATTACCATGCAGTTTATATGTGACTTGCAAACAAATTTGTCTCTCTTCCATCAGTCTTTGACTTGTGGAAGTGAAGTATCATGAAGTATTCTGTAAAGCGTTTGGCAGACAGTGTGCGACACGTCGAGACGTTTGTTAAACACAGGCACACAGAAGGTGTGATGAAGGTCGCGTGCACTTTGTAGCTTCGTTTATACAGCCAAGTTCAGCCTGTATCTCTGCGTATTCTCTTTGGTGGCAGCAAAGTCTAAAGAACAACTTGACATTTAGTGCAATTTCTGACAGCAGAGGCTTGGGGGACGTCGCATACCAAAATGTAGACCTGACTCTTCTTGGGAAGCACTGCCCAACTCCGAGTTGTTTTTCTTTTTTTTATTTTTCCCTTCCCGAAATGTATTTATTTGACACGTGAGCAGACAGCATGGGCTTTGATGAGCTGGTCTTCCCCCTGCCTGTCCTCCTTCCCCCGCGGCACAGGGACCGCCGGGCGCCCTGGCAGAGCCGCCAGGGATGCTCCCCGCTCCCGGCGGCCTGGGAAGCTGGGGCCGAGGATAAGGAGACGTGCCGGGAGCCGGCAGGGCCGCGGGCGGGGGCAGCGCCACCCGGGAGCAGCCGCAGGTGCCGGGGCCGCTGCCCTCCCGTGCCGCCGACCGCTGCCGGGAGCATCCCAGCTTTTCCTTCAAAATAGCAGTAGTAATAATAATAATAATGATGATAATAATAATAACAACAACAAGAACACTGAAGTTTCTAGCGCGTGTTTTTTCGGAGGAAAGGCTGAAAACATAAGCTCTAAACCGACAAGTACTAGTAACACTAGAAGCGCCCTCCCCCCATTATTCCAAAGCAGCCGAAGGGCGAAAGGAAAAAGGAAAAAAAAAACAACCAAAAAAAAAAAAGTGTTATTTTTAAGCCACTGCCGTTTTCATTAGATATGGGTCCTCCGGTGCTGTCGCTCGTAAATTTGTTTCCCGGGGGCTGTGCGACTTCAGCCAGATTAATTAGAGAGGGCAGGAGGGGACGGGATTCGCATACGTGCGGCGCAGCCGCCCTGCCCTGCCCTGCCCTGCCCTCGCCGCGCCGGGCGGGGCGGGGGGCGCATCCCCGAATGCCCGCATCCCGGCCTGCCTCCTGCCGGGAGGTTACCAAAGGGTTAAGAAACTTGGCTGGAGAGATGAATGGCGCGGCGCGGGGAGGGGCCGGGCTGCGCCGCGGCGGGCGAGGTGGAAGGCGGAGAGGGAGGATCGCGGCTGCGGGTTAGGCTTTGAAAGTCAGCCTCGCAGGCATTGCAGCAGAGCCCCGAGCCGCGGAGAGCAGCGCAGCGGAGCTCGGCTCGCCCTGTATGTGCGCGGGGATGCGCGGGGCGAGGGGGACGCGCGGACTCGGGGGTGGCGGGAGGCGGCGCGTCCTGCCCTGTCCA